>JAWNNM010002482.1:0-223140 GCA_035044965.1 Lordiphosa andalusiaca | reverse complement strand
ACGTCAAAAAATTAGTCAGTGAACTGAACCGAACCGATGTTCTTTGTGGTTTTCGGTTCGGTTCAGCATTTCTGAAACGATAGCAGGTTCGGTTCGGCGGATCAGATCGGTTCGAAATTAGTTTGGCTCAGCACCGATTTGCATCCCTGATTTAAATTGACATCCATTTATGATGGTTATACAAAATATCCTTAACTTATATTCCGTTTTGTATCATTTAATGAAATAATTTTAATTTTCTGTAAAAACTTACACACCCAGTCACCTTCAACAGCTGTTGGCGTCAGCTGTACAAGAACTAGCCATGCAAAGGCTTCTTAAAATTTGCCGTTAGGACTGTTGTTCCCTTTCTTTTGTGTGAAAATGAGAAGCACACAAGCCAAGAGGTTGAGATATGCTTGGCTTGGGCCTTTGGGCCTGAAATTTCACTTATGTTAAAGTCTGCAATTAATTCTACATGTTGTAAACAGAAGAGCGTTTGCAGTTTCCCTATGCTAAAGTCCCTACAATTGGTATTGTTTTTGAGTTTTTTTAATATTACAATATTATTTCAATATTTTTATAATTCAAAATTTTTTTTTTGGTATTTCAAAATGCTATATCTGTGATTGAAAAATTCTAAGAAATTTATGAGATGGTCTATTGTAAATCTAAGAAATAGTACCAAATGATAAGCCAAAACAATGGGAAAATGTTTTCCACAAAATTATCATATAAAGGGTTAAAATATAATTTTAAACCAGGGATGCAAGCCGGTTCTGAACCGAACCGAACCGCAAACCGAACAAGCTTCTTTTCAGAATTTCTGAACCGAACCGAAAAGCACAAAATAAAACTGTTCGGTTTGGTTCATTTCTCTGACGAACGCTTTCCTCTAGCCGATGATTTTTATTCATTTGAAAATTTGAATCGTTTCCGGAAGATAATTTTTAAACATTTCATTCGACCCTCTACATATTTACCTTGGTCGGATCGATATTTCTTTTAAGGATGATTTGATTAAAAATTTAACAACATATCTTCTGCAATTGCCCGCCGATCTCTTAACTAACCTGTTCTAAATCTAAATATGTTTCTTCATTAGGCAATATTTTTAATTTTCTGTGGTACTTCTTACCCTTAATTCAATCTTAATCTGACAATAGGTAAGGGCACTCCTCTAGGAACTGATAGACAAGTCTTGGGAATCCAACATAATAAACTCTAAGGATTTGAAAGGAATCAAATTTCAATTTCAATCATAACATTTTATAATGTGCCTTTTTGAACCACTGAACCGAACCTAAGCCGCGGTTCAATTAACTTAAAAAACAATGTAACGAACCGAACCGGCGGTTTAGAAACTGTATGAATCACTGAACCGAACCAGTACTTATTTTTGAGTGGTTTGCATCCCTGTTTTAAACATCTTTTAACTACAATTGCCAAAACTGTAGACGTGTTGCATCATTTCCGAAAACAGAAAAGTGTTGAGCACAAAAAAATCAGAAAAAATTAAAATAAACTTCCAATGTTAACATTTGATTTGATTTATTGATACTCATCCCAACTTCCTGACATTGCGTAATTTTTGGATCCACATTTATGTTCTACTCACGGTGTGTGGCAACATACAAAAACTTTGAAAGACACTAATTGTATTATAGACTGTCTTTAAGTACTTTCTAGACTATTTTTTGTACTTTCTTTCTACTATTCTTATGGCAAAAATAGTCTATGATTTGATATCTGATATTAAGAGGAACAAGACGCATTAAAATATATATATATGTAAAGCTTAAACTGATATCTTATTGTAGTAACTTACAGTTTCATCTCTTATGATGTCTCTAGAAAATACCTCAGTTTACGATCTGTGGATTGGCTGTCAAAGAACGTTTATTAGAAATCAAAAGCCCATTTCTCAGACGGAATCTTATATATTTGTATGCTTTTCTTAAGAAAACCTCTTATGAGATATCAGACAATTAAATACAACTTTAGCTTAAGTCAAAGACTACACAAAAAACCAGTAGTTGCTATATCCAGCGACTTTTCGGAATTAAAAAAAACTTTTTAAATTATTATCCACTTTAGTTTATTGCTTTTGTATTATCTCGAAACAAGAAATGGAACTTCAAGGGTCAGCAAAATGCCATCTTAACTAGTTTTTGCTCATTCCTGGATCCCTTTAAGTCTGTTCTGGTCTCTACTCTTTCAAAAAAAATAATGCGGTCTACGGAGCTTGAGACGAATTGAATGCCTTGTGCTTAAGCTGTGGCGCATAATCAAATCATAACCATTACATAAACAAACACAGACGTGTCTCCTTTTCAGTGGGGACTTCGCACAAAAGCCATGGAAACCTTTTTGCCTGCACAAATACAAAAGACGACAGTTAAACGCCGACAAATCCTTAACATTCATTTAATCGTAACTCTGCCAAAACGAGGCAGGCAGACAAACAAACATTTCGGTAGTAGGCCAAACAAATGTAAAAAGGATAAAAACCTAAGACCCCCCCCGACACACACACGCACACAGGACACACGCACACACAGGACACGTGGGAGTAGACAAAGAGGCGTCGGTGTCGCTAAAGCAAAGGCAAACAATTGTTTAAAGCAAAGTGCGTACCGCACAACAAAATAAAGAAAGGAAAAGAAAGCAGCCTAAGCCCTCAGCTTTGAGCGGGCGTCACGTGCGGACTATCCTCATATTCGTTTGTTGTATTGCTGCTGGGGGGGCGGTGGTGTAGGATGTGGCACGTCCAGGACTGTTGCTTCAGCCGCCACTTTTCAAAATGCTACTTTCACGCAAAATTTAATCTGAATGACATTTGAGCCGGAACTACCAAAAAAAGGAGCTCGCGCCTCCCCACCCCACCCTTCGGCCCGGTTCAGAGTTTCAGCTGGAAATGTAATTGACAGTGAAAAATTAAACACAGCTTCTACTTGTGTGGGCAGTGTTGATAAACATCAAATTAAAATCACATATATATATATATATAAAAGCCAAGTGAATGAAGCCACATAAAAGGCCATAAACGACTGGCCAAAAAAAAAAAAAATCAAAAAAAAAATCCCATAAACGCTGAAAATTGCCAGAAATAAAAACCGATTTGGCCACAGACAATTTTGCAATTTAAAATGTTGGCAAAAATATATAATTTGTATGGGCCACACACACACACACACACACACACCGACACACAGTGGCACGCATGAGGCATTTGTATAGATTGCATTTGCCAGATTAGCCCGCTTACATATTTTCCCCCGCCTCTGCCCGCCGTTTTGGGCCTTATGCGCCAGCCCTGATAACAGGAGGGGGGGGGGGGGATGCAAAGATTAATGGTCTTTGTGTGTCTAATTTCGATTTGATTTTAATGGAAATGGCTGGAGCACACACACACTCTCAGGCACACACACACGCACAGAGACAGTAATTCAGTGGAAATTAAATGCGGGACCAAATGGGATTTTGATATGGGTTGAGCAAAGGTTAAAGGTCGAATTATTGAAACTGAAAAGCGGAGGTTAGCAAAATTTTCAAGTGTGGTAGCTATTATTTGTTTGAAAATTACTTGGAACAAGGCTTACACCCCAATAAATACGGCTGATTAAGCATTAGAAAGGTGGAAACTAGTGTATAGGCGTGATTGGGGTGCCATTTATAAACCAAAAAATAAAATTCGGATCTCCGGCTTAACCGGTTCGAACCGAAATTAACCAATGGTTAAGGTTCAGAAATTTAAGGTTGGAGGTTTTCGTAAGAAGGTTTTGGTTCGAACCTTGGTGCAGTCCATGCGTTATACAATTCTAATCATTTTTGTGTTCAATTTTTTGTTATCTGTAATCATTCATGTGTCCTTCAAATTACATTCGACCCAAAAACCACACAAATCGTTTGGGTCTGAATCGGTCATGGGAATATTCAATATATAATTTACTGTTAAGTAATACTCATTTTGGAGTTCTGGTAAAAAAAAATATAGCCAACGCAATGTTAGATTCTTTCTTTTGATAATTATTTAAAAAACTTGAGAACAGAGGCTTTTATTTGTGGGAATTTTATAAGTAATTCTAATCGTTTTTCTTGATTTGTTATTTAACTTCCTGCCCATTTTAGGCGTCATTCGCCCTAAACCAAACATATAACAGGGGAAGTCACTTGGCGAAGGTCAAGTTTCTGATCTCTATCTTTTTTTTTGAACCGAACCGATATTTCAGGTTTGGATAAGGTTCGGGTTCAGCTTTAATTTCTAATAAGGTTCGGTTCAAGGTAATAGTAATCTGAAATTCGGAATTCTGGGTTCGAACCGGTTCGGTTAAAAACCGGTTTGTAGCCCTGATTTATACTACACTTTTCTCTATTGCTTACGGAGAAAATAAACGCTCTATAAACGGTCTCGCTACATTTTGGATGCACTAGCGCTAATTGCAGTGCCTGCAGTAGTAATCAAATCATTCTGGGTATAATCTAGAAATTTTGGAGAAGTTTTGGGAACAAATGTTCCGAATGTTCTTCAAATGAGCACAATTCAGCTCAGCTCCGAAGTTTGTATATATCTAATCAATTATAAGATATATTAAGAGGCTATTTCCACTATAATCACATATTTCGAAATGTACATATTTTTTTCTGAGCGTTTCCATAAGTCCATATTTTGGAGTTATGGCATGTTGACTATGTGACAGGTGGTTTAATTTGGTTTTGTTTTCAAAGAATTAAAATGAGTGATAAAAACAATAAGAATATACAGCCATCAGTTATGGGCATGATAAGAGACCATTGCAAAGAAACTCTACGTGACTTTGTGGAGTGAGAGAATGAGAACGAATGAGGAAACCAGTGCAGAATTTGCAGAAAACCTTGCTGTGCCGTCAAGCAATCATAATGAAAGGAGCAAAGCTCCATTTGCAGTGTCATTCCGTAAGCATATAAAATTTTTTTATTATAAGAATCGTTAATTAATGTACAAAAGAAATATGGCAAAGACATGGAGCGGGATTTACAACCCAGCAAAAAGTCCAAGAATGTCAACTTTTGTTTTCCTAAGTGAAATATGTTACATATTTTTTGAGATTGGAGAAGATATGAACCTATCGGCTATAGTAGATATAGGCTACATTCACAAACACACATTAAGGTGAGAACTTCATAAAATATATCGGAAAAAAGGTGGAGCAATTTAATTTTTTCGAACAAAAATTATTTTTATAAAAAAGGGCAAATCTATGAACCTAATTGAAACTTTTAGATTTACCACAAAAGAATGATATTTTAGCAAGGGGTAAGTTGGACATTTCAATATGCTTCGTGGGAACCCAAATTATTATTACCAAGAAGTTAATTATACCAATCAGAGTCAAAGTTCGGTGGCTTGACGAACGAAGGTAAGTAATAAAGCAATGAAGTTAAAGAAGAAAGAAGTTAAAGAAGAAAGTCAATGATAATAAGAGAAATCAGTCTCCCCTTATGAGAGTTTAATGGACTAATGCTTGATATTTGTTTTGGACTGGTGCACTTAAATGTAAAGATTTTTCTGGTGAAACTAAGAAAATGTTGAAAAATTACATTGACTTTGTTCAGAACTTAGCGTTTGAAGGCTCTTGGTTGTAAGTTTTTGTTGACCGGGGCACAAATCCGGCACCAAAATAAAACCACTGCAGGAAAACCACAAATAGGTCTCCACGAAGGTAAGGACAAGAATTTAAGTAATATAATCAAATTAACTAAGAGAAGAAAGAGAAGTCACCCATTAAACAGGGTGTAAAATTTGCCAGCAACCAACATTAAATGAAAACAAATTTATAAAACAATATTTCAAGAAATCACTGGAGGTATTTACTCTCCGAAGTCAGAGAACAGAATGAATAAAAAGTTTCCTTTTCGACACAAGGTCTGTTTGAATTGGTCCAAAAAATGCCAGGCCTGCTTGTTTCTCGATTTTTGTAACATATTTATGAAATATGAAGCAAACGAACTGAAACTGCTGTTCGGTTAGCTCCACACATCATGTAATGATGATTTGGTTTGCATCTCTGCTATATTCATTATTGAGCTCCTGTATATCGAAATTTTATATACATCGAAATGTAATGTTAGCGTAGCAGTTTCAGATCTCAAACTTAAGCTGTATATATTGTCTGAAATCTCATAACAGTTTCTCAGACAGGTATACTATTCCTTGTGAGAATCACAAAAATACACGAAAGCTTCATATATAATAAGTTATCTGAGTTTTTTGACAGCGAACCTACAGTAAACTGTTAAATTTTTCATCCTTTTCATATGAGCTTTTGATAAATGAAAATACTGCTTTAACTTTAACTTCAACCAGCTGAATACCCGGCATCGCACGGTGCCTTTGCATTAGAAGACTGTATGGGATTCGAATACGAAGCGTTTATATGCAAGTTTCATCCGGCTGCACATTGAATCGAACTCTTTCAAAAGTGTTAGAATCGAGTTTTGAATGGGGAAAATATAAAACTACATATTTCCAACCCTAACACCAAATTTCCGCGCACTGGCGACGCACTGCTTTTGATTTTGTCACGAGTTTTCTTTTCATTGATTTTTTGAGCAAGGTAGCCGGTGTGTCTCTTGTATGCACTGAGTCCCACGTCACGTTTTATAAAGCTCGACTTGATTTGCAGCTTGCGCAGTGGATTTCGACGAAGCACAGGAGATGTCTTTTTCTCAAAATAAGAACAGAATGTTCTCTCATATCTTTGGATGTTCTTGTTGAGATCTCTTATGAGATGGGCTAAAACTAGCTCAGTTTTCTGTGGGGTGGTTGTTAAAAAAAACCTTAAGGGAACTGAGATAGCCTCCCAGCAAACATTTTATGTAATTTTTGTTCGCATTCGAGACGTTTTCGAGTCCTACGGCTGATTAAAATAGTCTCAAATGAGCTTGTTTTCCGATCATAAATGATAGTTTAGTTGGAAAAGAAAATTATACCTAGCCCCTACTCTTTTGTTAAAGTCAATGTTCTGTTCTGTGCAGTTTCAAATCATTTTCGAGTCATTTGAGATTTTTTTTTAAGTCTTATCCCACCCAACATTCGGAAGATCATTCCCAACCAACATTTGGAAGCTCTTTTTTTCAAAATCAGCTTAGTGAGTTTTTTTCGATCCGTTTTAATGATGCAAAACTGATTACTATCTTGTGCGATTAAAAGAAGTATCAAAAATAGCTCTTGCAATTGCTCAAAATGTGATTTATTGAAATACGAATTGAAAAGACCCGCAAATGACTCGAAAATGAGTCGAAAACGGGTCGGAAAAACGGGTTAAATTCAACTCTTCACGAAGTGAAGCTGCTAGGGAACCATTTCCTCCCCACAAAAGTATCATTTTCGATCGGAAAACGAGCGCATCTATGACTATTTTAATCAGATCGAGGATTCAAAAATCGAGACTTTTGATGTGATCAAAAATTACATAAAATGTTTTAAACAAAAACCATCTTGAGGAAACTTTTTCATCACTTTTTGATGACTAAAAAGGGATAACTATATAAGACTCGAAAATTATTCCTGCACATGCTCAAAATGTGATTTATTTAAATAAGCCTTAAAAAAGACTTGTGAATGAGTCGAAACTGAGTCGAAACTCATCAGAAGAAGGGCATAAAAACGACTCTTTAAGAAGAGTCGCGGCTGGGGTACCATTTTCCCCCGACAAGAGAACAATTTCTGATCAGAAAAAGAGCGCAATAATGACTATTTAAATCAGATCGAAGACTCTTAAGAGACTCGAATATGATCAAAAATTGAATAAAACGTTTGCATATATTTCACTAAATCGCAGTTTTAGCGTATTGAAGAGTCATTTTTGATCCTCTTGCATGTGTCATGTGCGATTGACAAGGATCCCTTTTTAATTAACAACAATAAAGCTTAGCTAACTTCGTCTGTGCCGAAGTTTTTATACCCTTGCAAGTGCTCGCTTAAATATTTTCAAAAAATACCTTTTTTCCCATTTTCCGACCCATCGTTCGTATGGGAGCTATATGATATAGTCATCCGATTTGGCCTAAAATTTGTAAAATTATGTGAAAGCATGTGAAACAAACAAATACGAAATTGCAGGATGCTACCATTAAAAACAAAAAAGTTTTTCTAACTAAGACTGCTTTTCAGACCTATCTTTTGTATGGCAGCTATACCATATAGTTTTCCGATTTTCATCAAACTTGGTGGAACTATAAAATATCATAGAAAACCTACGATTATAAAGTTTGGAGACGTTGTCATTGAAAAGAAAAAAGTTTTTCTCACTAAAAGTAGTTTTCCGACCGATTGTTCTTATGGGAGCTATGAGCTATAGTCATCCGATCCGACATATTAGTAGTGTGTGTAGTCTGTGCAAAATTTCAGCTCGATAGCTTCAAAATTGAGAGACTAGTTCGCATAGAAACAGACAAACAGACGGGCAAATCTCAATCGAATCAGCTCGTCACCCTGATCAAGTATAAATATGGTTTATGGGGTCTGAAATTAATATTTCTATGCGCTGCAAAATTATAATACCCTTTGCTAGGGTCAAAAAAGGGTCGGAAAAGACGGAATCAAGATGATTTTTCTTAAAATGATCTTCCATATGTTGGTATAAGAAATGAGCCACACGAGTGGCGTGAGTGTTTTTATGACTGCAGGACCAATTTGGCACGAGTGGAGCTAAGACTGCATACATTTAGTACATTCAGATCTCAGGGTTTGAAGCAAATTCAAAGAATCATAGCTCAAACTTTTAAAGTGAAGCATTTTCAATTCAATTTACAACAATCTTCGAATATTAGCCACGTCTTAACACTCGATTTTATTCCAATTTCTTGCTGAAAGTTCCTAAAAAAAAAAATACATAATTTCTATTTGAATTTAAGAAGCTTAAAAGAATGTCAGCCAAATCAGTGAAAGACTTTTCTGCTCAGCATAAAGATTTGTGGAAAATTCCCCCCGTTTTTTTTTTTTTATTCCAAATTCAATCCGATATGAAAATCTTCCGCCAGGCACTTCAAAGTCTTTTGGGTTCACTAGGCAACTAGGGCAGAAGCCCCTCTTCGGCCCTTCTGCACAGGCTCCTTTCAATATAATTTTTCTTTGTCCAACTGTTGCCTGGAAATCCCCATGCAAATGTCTTGGGCAAAAGGGATTCTCAAAGCAAATTGTGAACTTGGGCTACTTTGTGTCTGATTGCCTGCTCGACAAGCTTTAGCGGGTTAAAAAAGAAGAAAAATATTATGTCACGGCTTTGTACCTTTTTTTTATAACCATATTTATGTCCGCCCAGTTGGTGGGCGTGCCCCTGCAATGACGGATAACTTTCGTACGGACGAGTCAGGGGCTGGCTACGTGCATTGTATGGCTAATATATAAAGCAAAGGCCTCCCGGACATACAAGAGCAACAACAATGCCAGCCGTAACTATGAGGGGGGGGATATAATATTTTTACTGCATACGCTTAGGGGCTGGGGCAAGGTATATTGGACACTTTACGCGTTAGGGGAGAGGTAGGTGTTGACTGAGCAGGAATATGGACACACAATATGCCTTTTCACACCTAAGCGTGATATCACAACAACAACAACAAAAAAGGGGCAACAACAATGCGGCAGGCTTCCATGCCAACTGTCCAACAAAGGCCAAAGGGACATGGACGATGAACGGCGAACAATGCATGCGGCTCGTGTGAATAAATCTGTATTAAAATTTATTAAAAAAAAAGAAGGAAAGCGTCGATAAAAAGCATGTTTATGCTGGCTACTTTAAGTGTGGCCCTTTAAAAGTTGGAGCATTTTGCGGAGAACGTTTTCCAGTTGGTTCCCTTCCAAGCAATTAGAATTGTGGTTAGCCGCGGCTCAAGCCCTGCTGGTCGTCTCCCTAGGTTAACAATAACAATTTTACAATTCAATTTCGCTTTTATTACGCTGAAATTTTCAGTAGTAGTTGGAACTTGCGAAAGCCTCGCCTCTCCCCCTATTTTATTGCTTCAAATTGTTTGTAGCCATTTCGCATTTGTGCCGCCCGGCTGCGCATCAGCGACGTAGAAACATTTAACTTTGTGGAACATGACGACAAAAAAAAAAAAAAAAAAAACACATAACAGAAATAGAAAAGAAAACATAGTCGAGCAACTAAAACCAACTACACTTAAAAAAAAATATAAAAAAAAAACAGAAGAACTCAAAACTAAAACAGCGCGGCGACAGCAGCAAAAAAAGTTGTCAACTCTCCTCACACACAGCGGCGGCAGGAGCGGCAGGAGCTGAAGTAGAGTTGCAGTTCAAGTCAAGTTTCGCAATGGGCCACGAGGAGGACATTGTAAACGGGGCAAGTGAGCACACAAAATGGACAAAATGGAAAGAGAAAAAAAAAATGAGGAGAAAATGAAGAACACTAAAAGCACATTTCAGCTTGAACTCCCACAGCGAAACGGGCCAAATGAAATTGCCAACGTGAAAGTGTAGAAAAATGCAGGCTCCGCGGGGTGGACAAAGGTGGTTCTTGTCGTGCGTTTGCCGCCTGTTAAACTGTAAAGTAAACGTACAAAATGTTGAATCAAAGCTAAACAAAAGAGGCGTAACAGGGGCAGCACAGCGGAGAGACTTTTGGCACTGGCTTAAGGTGCGCAGAGTCCGGGGGAAGGGGAGTGGTCAGTGTTTAGGAAATGGGTAAATTACAGTATGAGGGAAATGGAAATGGGCATGGAAATTGTACTTAGTATTTAGTGGCTTAAAATTAACTTGGTTGCTTAGCATAATTTATATGAAACTCTGGGAGTTCTAGCTCTAATATTTTAGGTTTCAAGGAGTCGTTCAAATCTGGACGAAACTTGTTCGGGGTCAAATTACAGACCGACGGAAACACGCACCTCTTGCAGATGCTCATCTTCTATATTTATACATCCCTCTTTCTATTACAAGCTTTTCTATAACTTTATGTTCCACTTCTATAATAAAGAATACAAAAAGTTACCTAATTTGTAAACCTGCAGTTTTTAGCCGGCTCGAGGTCATGTTATGCTCAGGTCATGAGACACAAGACTGTATCAGCTGTATCAAGAGGAACCACCCTCTATCATCAGCGATCAATGCCTGCCAACTGAACGTGTCTAAGAAGTCTCGCCATGCCAGCGGAGGCATCACCGTTTGGGAATCCCAAAGCAGAATGCGCGCAAAAATCATAGAGAGGTAGCGTAGAAACAGACAGTCGCCTTTGTGTGTGTGTGGTCCCCATGGCCTTGCCGTTTTTAGTGTGAGAGATGCTCTCCCCGCTGCTATTAACGGTGACCAAAAAGTTTGTTTGCATCAATGCATTCAAACGGGGTTTTTTTAGTTGTTATAAATGAAACCATTTTTTGCTTAGGTTCATACAACAACAACGCCGTGAATTTCGTTTTTAGTACATGTTACTGGGATTTCTGTGACCTTTCAGTTTCGAGGTTTTTGTACGAGCGTTTTGGTTCGAACCAGAGACCAGCAACAAGCCTCGAATTTTCGATCACACTCGTGCATTTACTCGGCTTGCCTGTGATCACCGCCCTTGTTCGACACACTCGAAATGATCGCAAGCACATTCAGTCAGAACGATCAAGCTCTTTGAGACGCACGAGTAATAGCAGAAAAAGCGCGATAAAGCTTTTGTCGCTAGCAAGCCTTACGCCAGCCACGGGCAAGCCTTTTCGATCAACACTCGCGCTTACTCGGCTTGTTGACGGCAAGCCTACTATGCAATTGTTGTTGAGTTTCAAAAACTTAAGAGCAACAACATGCCATAAGAATGAAAGAGAGAGCCGTGCGCAGAAGAATAGGCTATTATGCTATCTCTTTTTCTCTTGCAAGCTGTTGATTTTGGGATGCTTCTATCGATTGTGCACAAGCTTTCGGCAACAAGTACTGTCGATCACTCGCGACCGAAGCTGCGAGTCGCCGCGACTATGTGTAATGTGCTTGCTGAGGCTTGCAAATACAATGATGCGCCAATACGCGAGCGCTTCTGTGTTTTTATACCCTGTCCCCATAGAAAATGGGAAAAGGGGGATCATGAAGTTGTGCGAATGTATGTAACAGGGAGAAGGAAATATTTCCGACCCCATAAAGTATATACATATATTCTTGTTCAGCATGAACAGCCGAGTCGATATAGCCATGTCCGTCTGTCTGTCTGTATGAACGCGTCGATCTCAGACACTATAAGAGATAGAGCCACACATTTTTGCATGAACGTAGACTTATGCTGTACGCAGATCAAGTTTGTTTCAGATTTAGAAAATTCCACCCCGTCCCCCTTTTATCACCAAAATACCAAGACCTCCTCTAGCCATCCTAGACCAAAAACCGTCAGATCCACAATTTTTAGTATACATCAAGCTAGGCCCAATATCTATCTATTCTGAAATATCTATCTATACAATCAGATCGGACAAAAGACACAGGAGTTAAACAGTTGAGCTGATAAGAGCACCCCCCAAGTTGTTGGTCAGGACTAGAAAAAAGTGTTGCCTACATTTGGGATGATAATTTTGTTACATTCATCTTCAAAAATTCAAAAACAAATAAATGAAAACAAATGAACAGGGTATTTTGTGGTCGGGAAACTCGACTGCAGCTCCCTTACTTGTTCTTTTGGTGAAGTATCTGGCTAAAAGTGGTCTTATAGCTGGGTAAAAGGAAGAGTTGTCCATGCCGAAAATATGCATATTTTGCCTCTGTTTTTAAATGCATTTTTGCAAATTTTTGCCACGCCCCTTCCAACTCCAGCAATAAACGAGAGCGTAAGTTAAAGTCGGTCCTGCCCGACTTCGAAATACCCGTTACTCAAGACAATTGGGGTTTAATAACCTCGTGCGGCTCAGACAAGTATGCAACGCTTTTTTAACTCTGCCATTTATTATCCGATCTTTATGAAAATTTGTGAGATTGTACATATTGGCCACATGCAGCAAATCTAATGCAAAATCTGAGCTCGATAGCTTACAAATTGTAGGAGATATTCAACATTTTGTAATGCGGAGGCGGGAGGGTGCGTGGCCAAAATTTGAAACAAACTTGATCTGCCTACAGACAATACTAGCTTACATCTAAAATTTGGTTGCTCTAGCTCTTCTAGTCACCGAGATCTAGGTGTTCATACAGACGGACGGACGGACGGACGGACGGACGGACAGACGGACGGACGGACATGGCTATATCGACTCGGCTATTGATCCTGAATATATATACTTTATGATATCGGAGATGCTTCCTTCTGCCTGTTACATACATTTGCACGACTTTAGTATACTCTTTTTACTCTACGAGTAACGGGTATAAAAATTGAATACTGATCACTTCCCAAAGCTAAAGATTAAGACTATTGAGTATGTTGTATGTATGATATTGAGTATGTGGACAATGCTGTCAATCTGGGAATTACATTTAGTTCGACACTTGCGTGGGGAAATCATGTAAATCGAGTAGTTGGAAGGACTATGGAATGTTAAGGCATTTCAATCTAACGAAGCAGTCGGTAGATCTACGTGTTGCCCTCCTTATTTTATGGAGTAGAAATCTTTGGGAATTGTGATGCTATTAGCTTTGATTAAATCAATGTCTTATTTAATAGTTTTGCTAGATATGTCTATAATATTAAACCACGAAATCATATAACGGATCATGCAAACAAACTTCTTAACCTCAGCTTAAAATCGTATATAACTCTTAAGGCCCTCTTAATGCTTCATAAAATTATATGTACTAAAAAATCCCTCTTACTTTAATGGAATGCTTAGTTTCAGTGCATCAGTAAGGACACTTAACATTTTATGTATAAGAGTTAAGCTAGCCAGCTTTAACACGCAATACTTTATGTATGCCGTTTGGAACCAGCTACCACATAATTTAAAGGCAGCTACAAGCGCATCCAAATTTGTAGAAAAACCTCACTTCTCACCTACACACCACTTGAAATAATTGAAAATAATCTAAAGTAGTTTATAATATTATAGTTTTTAAGCTAAATTCTCATTCAATTTAATACAAGTAAATTCAATTAAACTCTATCTTTTGATTTTCTGTTTTTTTCGTTCTTTTTTTTTAACTTTAACATTTTAATGTATTAACTTAATTTAAAATGCGATCTCTCTTCAGTTTAATGTAAAATATGATTTTGAATTTGCTATAATAGTGACTAGCACAGAAACTTATAAGAATAATTCTTGTCGTGCTAGGAAAATACACCAATAAACAACTACAACAACAACAACATTATGTTGAAATATTCAAATTAGTGTAAATGCACTGTTAATTAACATAATTGAGGTTATGTAATACTAAATTCCCTGAGTCAAGGGTATATGGAATTCTGGCAGGAACGACTTGAAATTACGAGCTCGTTCTAGACGGAGAAACGATATTTTATGCCAATTTTTTGACATTTTTTATTGCGCAACGACAACGAAAATAAATAAAAGAGTATTATATGATCGGGTTTGACCATCTTTCTTAATTGTACTCTTTATTTAAAAGTGTTTAATAACAAAATGTGGCTTGTAATTCACTAATGACCCACTGTTGGCTGGCGTATTAAGTTGACCTCTTAGTGCGCTGTGACCTTAATGGCTGTCCCAAAAACCACATAAACTCTTTCATTTCTTTACACTATGAAGATATATATATGATGCTAATGGTCTGGCACCTTAAGTCCTTTTGTAACAACATCCCAGCTGGCTTGTCGCACCAATGGCACGTTTGTATTTGTGGTACACAAAAAAACAATTCATTTCTTCGACAATTCCCTTTAAATTTGGACTGCCATCTCGCTCGCTCGCTCGTTGTTGGTTCAATGTAAAACCTTTTGCCTTTTGCTGTGTGGCCACAATTACATGTTTAATTAACTTTTTGTTATGACAGCCTTTCCTTGCCTTCCCTTCGTCTTGCCTGCTTGCTTGGCCTGCTTCTTGCTTCTTGGTTACTAATTAGAAAAAGTGCAACAACTGAATTAAATAACCACACAGAGCGATGCGGAATGGACGTTACGTAGAAGAAGGGGAGAGAGGAAGCGGGCATGCAAAGTTCTTTGGCTGGTGCAAATTTTAATTTAGATTTCGTATGCAAAATGGTCTTAAATGTTGTATAACAATTGCACTGCAAGATGAAGAGAGGGAGACAGATAGAACTTTTTGGCCGACAAATTGTTATGAATGTGAGAGCAGATGTGTGCGTGTGTGTGTGTGTGTGTGTGTGCTAGGCTTATTGCTGAGTCCCTGACATTTGCAATGGCAAGTTACAGTTGCCAGTTACAGAACTTTGCCACTTGGCTTAAGGCCTTAAGCCCTTAAGGAGTTGTCTTTCCCGTATGCAGCTTCCTTTGACTGTGTGTTAAATGCATTTCTCGAACATTTATGATTAGTGTGTGTGTGTGTGTATAGGCCCTGCACAAATTGCCCGGATTAAAGCCAAGACTTTGCCTTTGACTAATTGTTAAGGATGGTTGTTGAAAATCAATAAAAAAAAAGAAACAACTTTATTTTCGCTTACCCCAGCAGCATTTAAGTGGCATATAAACATTTCGTCCCGTTTTGAGTTGAGTATTTTATATGAAAAGTTTTTTTGTTTGTATTTTTGTAGACTTTTCATGTGTGCCTCAAAGTTTGACTGCCCTCCTTCTTTTTTTTTTTTTGTTATATAGTTTTTATGGGATGGCTGTTAAACAAAAATTACTGCTGTTTTGTGGAGTTTTACAATTTGGCTGGAACTGCATTTGTTGGGTTCATTCAACAGCTTGTCAAATTTATGCATTATATTTATTTCAGCTGCTGCTTACAAAGTCAACAACAACAACTCAAGTATGCAAATCCTCTACCAACAAGTGCCAAAGATTAATGAAAAACTTCGGCCACAACAACAAAATCGCGGCGCGGATTTGGTGGAGAACTTTAAGGAACAGGCAGGCTCTTTAGCATACGAAACGAGCGAGCGAGAGGAGCAGCAGCAGCTGACAGGACCCCGGGGGCAGGTACAAAACTGTTTATTTATTTATTTATTATGCGGCCAAAACACTAAAATGTAACTAAAAAACGGCAGCCAGCCTGCCAACACATGTCGGTTGAGGCCGCTTTGATATATTATGCAGGCTTGAGGCCAGCAACAAATAATCAAGTATCAAATTCCACACGGAATGTTAACGAAAGCACACACACACACACAGACACATACATACATATACAAAACGATTCTCCTGCTCCTGGCGCCCTTTTTCTGATTCAAGGGGGCTCAGGCAATCGCCAGGGAATTTTTGCGTCTAAAGCTGGCAGGCCGCAAAAACAAAAAAGGAGAGACAAGCTCCTCCAGCCTGCCTGTCAGTTTACGGCGCGTGCGACAAATGAACAATGTCACACACACACACGCACACACACACACACAAACCACATGACAACATCTTTCGGTGGCCAACTTCAACCTTGTTTGTCTGAGCTGTGCTAGCTTTGGCCGTAACGGAGGCCAGGCAAAAATGCTAAGCCGATTAACAAAGCATAATAGTTGCCCCTGCCAAGACAATAAACTCACCGAGGCTAAAGGAACTGGAACTGAAACTGGAACTGAAACTGGTGGAAGGGAGTGTGGCAAACTGAAACAAAGTTGTTTGATTTTTCTTGTTTTACACACACAGATTCCGACCACTAAGAACCTGCATATGTATTTGAGGCAAGAAGTTGGCCAAAGCAAAAGAGAAGCCATATGGTGGGTGGCATCACTAAAGTCACTACAAGATGGAGTTCCCATTGTCTGGAAAATGGTTTGAGCACTGATCCAGGAAATGTCACATTTTCTGTGACTTTACACACACAGCTATCAATTTCGCTGGGCAACCAAAGTATGAATTGATAATATCAACTCAAGTTTTGATACTCAATGCCAAATTGTGGATGAGTGCAAATTGAATTGGTTCAAGGGGTAGACTTTGATTTGGTGTTGTCAATTGCAATGGACTTTTTTGACTTTTTTCAGTATTTTAAAGGGTTCTTGATGATTATACATAAAGTGCCAAACAGCAAACTGTTTTGGAAATGCTCTATCACATCTAGATTTATGATAATGTAAGCTTAATATAACTTAGAGTGTCTATTTGAAACCTTTTCAGACAAGTTTGATAAAGAACCTTCTTCTTATCGAAAAGCTTTACCACTAAGCCTTACAACCAAATATTCCCAACAATTCTCGAATTTTTTTAAGCGATTATATACCATTTTGAATAGATGTGCTGAAAAACATCAAATTGTCCAATGCCCAGAAATATGCTATGAACAATAATTATAGTTGGCTAGGGATTGGTGTTGAATTCTTATGAAATTGTTCAACAAAATCCATTGCATATCTATGGGCGTTACAAAATATGTTCAATGAAATATAATTACGCCTGCAGTGCGACTCGAACTCTCAATCTCCACGTTCTAGGGCCACGCGGCTTTTTGTACCATATCCATTTAGGTAGGTACACAGAGTAATATAAGTTTGTGCAAAAGTATGTAGCAGCCAGAAGGTAGCATCTCCGACCCCATAAAGTATACTTATATATTCTTGATCAGCACACTCAGAAAAAAAACCAAGAACTTTGGACTTGATTTAAGTACAAACGGTGTCAATAGTACGGTAAGTACGAAAATACTTGATTTAAGTACCAAATTCTTATATCAAGTACGATTTTTTCAATCCCGAAATGCTGGATTTTATACTGTTTTTGAATATATATTAAGTATGTTTTGAATTATTAAAATATTTTTAATCATACTTTTAGCTTATAATGGTCTTGAGTCAAGCCCGACTATGTCTCAAAATAAGTACAAAACATTCGTCCTTAAAGTGGGAAAATTTGTATTGCCAGCCGAAAAACATTTTAGGAAGAATCTGAGAGTATTTCAAACAAGTTGAACGAGGTTTTAAACCAAAGAAATAACCAAGACCCATAACCAAAGAGCAAGTTAGAGCTACTGTAGCTCAGAAATATACCATCACTCCATTACAAAAGTGCTAGAGCCAGTTGGGAATTTTAAGAACAGACTCGCTTAAAAATAATTTACATTTTCTGTTGCGCACTTTGTGGTGCTAGGATAATGTGTCTATTTTGTACTCAATCGAACATATTTTGTACTTGCACTAAGAACTCGCTACAAAATGTTCTTGAGTCAAGAAGGTATGTTTTAATTTCAATAATATTACCAGTCATATTTCAAGTTAAGAATGTTTCGTACTTAATTTCAAGTACAAAACGGCTTAAATTCTATCCCGTTTGATGTAGAACGCCGGTAGCCTTTTTTTTCTGAGTGCATGACGCGCTGAGTCTGTTTCTATTCTATCTCCTCCGTCAGTTTTAATGCTATCGCCACCAAACTTTGCACGAAGTCTTCCGGTACAAATACGCTGCACATTTGTCGGTACCGGCCGGATCGAATGACTATAACATATAGCTGCCATAGGAACGATCGGTCAAAAAACTAGTTCTAGTGAGAAAAACAGTTTTGTTTTTTATGCAATCGTCTCCGAACTCCGTATTTAATAGTTTTAAATGCTTCTCCATGATTCTGCTAAATTTGGTCGAAATCGGACATCTAAATAGTATAGCCGTCATACAAAAGTTGAGTCAGAAAAGTAGTTTTATTGAGAAAAACTTGTTTGTTTTCAGTGGATATGTCCTTCAAATAAGTTAAAAAACGTGCTGCCAGGTATACAAACATCGGCCGAGCCGAGGTTAACTTTCCTCTATTTTTTTATTAACCTTTATTTTTCTGTCTACATAAAACTGTTCGTCGGCAGCTCATAATGGCCATTGTGGCTACAAAAAACGCTCTTCTCTGCAGTTAAATGAAGAAATAGACGAAAGAGTTTGGCGATCTGCTTATAAGCTGATGATGAAGAAGAGTTCAATAACCACATGTCTAAGGAATCGTTTAACTGGTATACTCAGATCAAGCGACGATTCTCTGGCAGCATTCCACTATTAATCCGATCCAACAGGTTGCATCAATTGCTGTGAAGACCTGAAGTAATCGAAGTAAACTGCTATCTGGCTTTCACATTATGTTTTCCAAACATATACCAAATTATATCAAAACCTTTTTCATATTTTAAACTCAGTTCAAGTTTTGGCGTTCTCAAAAATTGGTTCTTTAAGGTGAGAGCATTGTCCAACAAGTGGGAAAAAATGTTAATAGCCTGTTTTTATTTTTGGCAACGATTTCGATCTTGAGTCCAATGTTCTCTGGTTTTTTTTTTCCCTCTCTCTGCCAACTTAAACTTAAGTTCCTGCTCAACCGAATTGTTGGATTTTTGTTGAAAAATTTCTTGCCGAGTTTTTGCACTTCTTACGTTTTCTTTATTTGCTAGTATTTTCTTTTGTGTTTTTCCCTGACATTTGCTTATTTGGAGAAAATCTTATAAGTCAAACAGGGAAATTATTTTCTTGCTTTGTTTTTTTTTTTGTGTTGAGTTCGCTTGGCCTGTCTAGAAATGTGTTTTGTCATTTCGAGGTATTTGTATTATTTCTTAGCCTCTCTGTGTGATTTATTAAGGGCAACTTTTACTTGGTTTTTGTTATTCCCCGCTAAGCTTTATTTGTTCATTAGTGGAATTCTCTCCAAGAGCTGCAGGTTTATAGAAAATATGCCCCAAAATGTGGCCAGCTCAGCCCCTCGCAAACTGTCAAGTCTAATGAGTGCAAATAAATTTCATTTATTCAATGTTCAGGCAAAAAGTGCCATGAATCTATTTAACATTGGTTTTTGGGTTTTATGTTTATATTTTGGTGTAAATACAGGAATCAGCAAGGGCGCAGCCGGTAATGGCTAGTAAAAGGGGCGTGACCCGACTGCCTTTGCTGACATACTCGAGTGGCCAGGAGGATGGATGATAAATGTCTTTGCCAAAAACCTCCAGATGAATGAAAGCAAGCAAACAACAACAACAACAGCAGGAGCAAAAAGTGAAGCGAAGGAGAAGTTCGACTCTTAAGTAGGCTACTCCATATCCATTCACAGCACAAAAATGTTGACAAACTCAACGACTTTATCCGCAGCGCGATGTCAGTTTTCCTTTTTTTCTGGACTATTCTTCCTTCTTTTTTTTTTTTTTCTTTTTTTTTTTTGGTGTCTGGCAACAGGAAGCAGCAGGGGAATTTTTTGTGCTCGTCTTTCAAGTTGAATCTTGGGCGAAAGTTTTTCGGTCATCACTTTTGACCAGCTGAAAGTTGTTTTGGTTTTTTTCCTTTTTTTTTGGTTCCCCTGTCGATACTTGACTTTGCCTTTAAGCTTAGCTGATTTTGACCAGCTTTACGGACGGGTGTGTGTGTGTGTGTGAGGGTGTGAGTGTGGGTGGGTGGGTGACTGTTTGTTGCATGTGGGCGGGGCTGCAAATTGTGGGGGTTGTTCAATAATAATTTGACAGCAACTTACCAGCCAAAAGTGAAAGTAAGGCTGCAATAAAAAGTAAAGGAAAATATATAAAAAAAAATTGAAGTAAAAAATTATAAAAATTAAATTAAACTAAATTTAAAGTATGAAAATAAAATAAAATAAAATAATGCCTGCCATTAAAAATAAAAAAAAAAGGTACAAAATTACATTTAAATAAATTAGCAGAAATAACTTAACAGTCGCACACCCAGATAAAAATTAGTATTAGTATGAAAAAATTATATTCGTTCATTAATTTTCAAGAATTTTTAACTTAAAATCCATTTTAAAATCGATCCAAATTCGTTCTCAGATTAGGATTTTTAGGCTCAGGGAGTGGGGTAAAGAAACTGAGAGAGAGCATAGCATTGGGACCGCTCTCACAGTTAGGTTTTTTCAGAGCAGCGACGAGTGTGAGGAAACTACATCAAGTTTTGCACTCATATTGCTTTGAAATTCTCAAGCAGTTATGGCATTGTTGGCGTGGAGACGGGGCTGTTCGACTTACAGTTAACAGACAAAGACTGATGCTGCTTTGAGGTGCTATGTATTCCTCGAGCAGGCATACAATTTGCCACATGATTTTCGATTTTACTTTCTATGAAATAAGTTTAAACAAAATGAAAAAAAAAATGATTTTAAGTTGTTATATGATTGGAATCTGATACACTGTTTATATACAACAAAATTCTCAAGATAAATGCCCTTCAAAGTATGCTATACTTATGAAAATTAATAAAGCAGCATACAATTTTTCATACATTCTGCTTACCGTAGATGGAATTTGAACACCTTCAACTGGTCTAACAATCTGAGTGAATGTTAAGTGTGTATTATATATGAAGCTGGCATAACTGACCCTCAATTACTTATTTAAGCTTAAAATTATTTACAGAAATAAAGTTGGCATACTTTTGGGGGCATTAAGCATTATTTTGATCTGGATCTCTTGACGATCTTACTCTTGAACCTGATGAGCTCTTGATACTAGAAAGAACACTCTAGGCTTTTGACAATGTTTTGTGCTTTTGATTCAAGAACGAGCATTGTTGAATTTGAGAATGTTCAGCACTTGATTCATGATATTTTATACTTGATTTGAGAGTGTTTTATACTTGATTCCAGAATTGAAGCTCTTGAATCAAGATCAACGGGATCGAAAATTCTTACTCAGATCAAGAATTTCGCTCTTAGATCAAGAATTTCCATTCTTATTGAACTTCTGACATCAAACATTCTTGATCCAAGTAGGAAATTCTCAATTTTTATACCCTTGCAGAAGGTATATTGAAATTGTCCAGATGTTTGTAAGGCATAGGAAGAAGCTTCTCGGACCACATAAAGTAAATATAATATATATAATATATATACTTGAGCAGCATGACGAGCTGAGTAGATATGGCCAAGCCCGTCTGTCCGTCCGTCCGTTCTCCTGTTTCTATGAGATTTCCTCCGTCAGTTTAAAAGCTATCGTCACGAAACTATGCACGAAGTGAACAAAAACGCTGCTTAAGTATCGGAACCGGACGGAGAAAAACTTTTTGTTTTTAATGCAATCGTTTCCAAACTCCGTATTAACTAGTTTTCTATGATTCTCCATGGTTCTGCCAAGTTTGGTTGAAATCGGACATCTATATAGTATAGCTGTCATAGAAAAGTAAGGTTAGAAAACGAGTCTTGGTAAGAATACTTTTATGCTTTCAATGTAAACCTCTTTAAAATTGGCATATATTTATTTGATAAGCTTTCACTCAATTCCTTAAAGTTTTAACAAAATCGGATGACCATAGGTTATAGCTGCCAAAGGAATGATCAGTCGAAAAACTAGTTTTCGTGAGAATATCTTTTTTGTTTTCAAAGAAAACGCCCCCAAACTTTGTATTTCTTAGTTTGCTATGCTTTCCCATGATCCTACTAATATTGGTCGAAATCGGACATCTATATAGTATAGTTGTCATGGAAAAGTAGTGTCAGAAAAGTAGTCTTTGTAAAAAAAACTTGTTTGTTTTCAGTGGAAATGTCCTTCAAATTAGTTAAAACGAGACTATGTATATAGTTTATGCGGTCGGAGATGCTTCCTTTTGTCTGTTACATACATTTGCTCGACTTTAGTATACCCTTTTTACTCTTTGAGTAACGGGTATAACAACGTGCTGCAAAGGTATACAAACTACGGCCAATGCGAAGTTAACTTTTCTCTATATTTTCTTTGAGTAAACTTCTATGTTGCCGCTTCACTTTGATTTGCGCCAATAACGCGCGAGTGCTCTATAGTTGTATGTGCTAAGATGCCGGCAGGTGTGTTTAAGTTTTAAAGACAAGTTAAGTTAAGTTGTAAGTTCATATTACAGACAAGGTAAGTAAAAAACGTTAGTTTAATTTGTAGAGGGAAGACTTCGCCTTCCGGTGATCTTTTCTTAACTTCCATGTTCCTTCCGCCAGTCACTCCCCACACTACCCTGTTCACCACATTCCCTTGTAAGAATTAGGACCCAAACTTGGCTTGTACACAGAAAACAAAAAAAGTCCGAATTCGGGATTGAAAACGGGGTGATCTCGGGGCATGCTTGAAGTGATTCTGTAATTCGGGATCAAAAAAAAAAAAAGTTGAAGTAAAATTAATCAGCTCAAGAATATCCGAAATCACCCCGTTTTTAATCCCATTTCGGATGGATTTTTTTTTGAGTGTAGAGAAGCTATATAAAAGTAATAGTAATTTTGATGTATATTTTTTACTCTTTGTTGATTCTAGACTATTTCCTTGTGTTGAACACGAATCTGTTTTACGTCAAGATATTTAAAGAGGATACCCTCGGCCACCAGGCAAGTTTTTGTCTAGATCAGCAGGCACTCAACTGTATATATTTCTTTGGCTGTCTCACCCGACAAGTTGACTTGTTTAATTGCAACTATTTCCACTTCCAATCAAGTAAGTTTCGTATCGATTCCTTTTGATTTTAGCCTACTAAGGGATCAAGTCGAGTTCGGATAACAAGCTAATATCAATCCCAGGTGGGATAATGTCGGCATCAAGACCAGAGTTCCATTAGGACAATCCAGTTCGTTCATGGAATGCGAAATTGACCGACTTCTGACATCGTTTGGAATCGATTTAGTTTCGAATACCCTGAATATAGTTTTCAGGGGTTTCCTTTTGAATAAAGTTCCCCCCCGTTTGAATCCCTCTCCCTCAAAATCAATGCCCACAAACTTTGGCAGCTTTGAAACAAGCCGCCGCCCGGCAGTGTATCTAAATCCAAGTGTGGCCAGAACAACTTTACAATAATGTTGCAGCGGTCGAGCAAAAACTTGGCTCATCAGATATGCCTCTAAATAAGCATTTATAAAGCTGCCTCAAACTTTGCCAAGCGGCAAGCCAAACATAATTTCAAAGTTTTTAGCACAAAATTTGAGTACGTTGTTTTCATAGAAATGCGATAAATACTTTTGTGCCCGGCTCCGGTCCCGGCCAGCCGGAAGTAGTCGGAAGGCGGCGGGATGGTTGGGTGGCGGGAATCGGTTGGTTTTTGTGGGCGGCACTTAACTTGCAGAACATTGAAATGCCAAAGTGAAAAGTTGCTGCGCAACAACAGCAACCAAATTCAATTGAGAACATAGAAAATCTCAATTTATGAAAACACACGACAGAAGCACAAAGTTTGTACTTTTGGTGCAGGCAACCGGAAGAATATGCAGTCTAGCCCCAAGGCGTTGGACCACTACACAAAATGGTTGCGCCCAAGTTTTGTGTGTGCGGCTGGAGTTCTTTTCATGGTCCTTCAAATTAGTTAGAAGACAGCACCAACTGGGCGTATGTGGAATTTGAGCAAAGGAAAGGAAATGGTGAGACAAAGTGGATAAGACAATTCGCGACGCTGGGTCGGTCCCATTGTGTCTGTTGCTTTGCTATTATCAATTTCACCCTCGATTGTTCTTAGTGTCGTTTCTGGCTTGGCCAAAAAATTGATTACGCCTGGCGGCAAATTGAGCTGCAACTTTATGCCCTCACCTGAATTTAAAGTGAGAGGCTTCGCTGCTGGCTCTAAGCCTACCCACACCGCCTGAGTGTGTGTGTGTGTGTGTGACAGCAACTTTTATTCAATCAGCATAAAGTTTATTGTCTGCATATATACGAAAACTGTGCGGATTTTTGGTAGTGCCAAAAATTGGAAATTAGTTTTGATGGCACAAAAAAATGCTTGACAACAAAACACACTTTGTGGTTGCTAATGGCCGCTCGGTCAGCCGCAGACCTGGCAAACTTTCTCCTGCGCAAAAAACAAAAAATAATAATATGTTGCTAATAAAAAAGCCATGGCAAAAGTTGAAGTGCTAAAAGAGCATATTTTTTTTTGTTTTCCTGATAAAGTTTGCCAAGTATTTGCTGCCTTAAGCTAACCGAAAGTTGGCCAAGAAAATTGAACAATAAGCACATACAACACCAAGTTGATGCAACTGGCCAGAGTCCACCATCTATGTTTTAAAATCCTTTCAACTTACCGTTCTCCTCCTCAATGTTGCGTGTCATCGTTGTTGAGGAGCTGACGCGGGCGCGTTGTGCTGCCGCTGCTTGGCCATGAAATGTGGGCAGGATGTAGGCGAATAGGCACAACAGCAGGGACAATCGAGAGCTGAACGCGTGGCACATCATTGCCAAGCTCTCGATTTGCCTAAGTGGGTAAAGGAGACAGAGAGACAGAGAGAGAGAGCGAGATGGAGCTGGAGGGGAGGCGTAGTGTGTGTGTGTGGATGAGTGGGTGTGTGTGTGTGTGTGTGATATAAAGTGTTGCCTACTTTCGGGGCTGTCGAGTGTTTTTAGACGGGCAGTGCCAACATTTTGCTAGAAAGAGAAATATGCATCACATAAATTTATATTGTTGAAAAGTCAATAAATATTATTAAAAATACAGTTTGTGCCATCGCTTGTTGTTGTTATTGTTGAATATTTATTTTATTGCCTTTATTTTTGGTTTTGGTCAAATTTGTAACCAAATTCATTGCACTTTTCCACACTCGCACTCCCAGCCAGAGAGAGAGAGAGAGAGAGGGGGGGAATGCACAATGTAATTTATGTGATTTTTGCGAATTTTATGAGGTTAATTTGTTTGTTTTTAAATGCATGTTATTTATGCGTCTGAAATTGTTAATTTATTATCGAAATGAATTCAACACAATTGTGCCAAATTAGGGGTAAATATATCGAGCTATTGATTTAAGCAGAAAATATAATTTAAAATATTCTGAATAATAAAACGCCGTTAAAGCGCCACTTTGATAAATCCACAAAACAGGTCATCAGCCACAAAAAAAAAGAAAAAAAAAATACAAATAAATGCACAAAAACAAAAAAAAAAACAAAACCACATCAAATTCTATTTGCAAATTTGTAGCTAAAAGACGATAGCAACACAGCATATAGGAATTTTTATACCCATGCAAAGGGTATTATAATTTTAAACAGAAGTTGCAACGCATAGAAATATTCATTTCCATAAATGATGTATGTTCTTGATCAGCTGAGTCGATTGAGCTTTGTCCGTCCGTCTGTCTGTTTCTACGCGAACTAGTCTCTCAGTTTTAAAGCTATCGAGCTGAAATTTTGCACAGAGTCTTCTTTTTGCTGCACACTACTAATAAAAACAAGAAAGAGAGTCGGTCAAGCCCGACTATAACATACTCTGTACCAAGAAAATTTTTTCTTTTGATCATAACTCGAAAACCGTTCATCCGATCTTCTTCATTCCTTTGGCGGATCGATAAGTTATCCTAATAACTAAATATGTCCAGAAGGGACAAGCCATCTATCTTCAAAACTGTGGGAGATATGACGTTTATTCTAAATTGCAGGGGCGGGAGGGGGCGTGGCCAAAATTGAAAATAAACTTGATCTGCCTGCAGACATTAGAAGCATATGTCCCATACATGTCAAACCTCTATCTCTTACCATCTCTGAGATCTGTGCGTTCATACGGACAGACAGACGGACAGACAGACAGACGGACAGACGGACATGGCTATATCGACTCGGCTGTTGATGCTGATCAAGAATATATATACTTTATGGGGTCGGAGATGCTTCCTTCTGGATGTTACATACTTTTGCACAAACTTATAATACTCTATGTACCTACGGTACAGAGTATAAAAAGTCTTGCGGTATTTTTATTGAATTTTCAATTGTTCATAAAATTGGTTATAATAATGCGATTTAAGTCAAATATGCGCCGTTTTGTTCGATGACGAGTTCCCAACGAGATGCCAACTTCATAATGCCCCTCTTATAGAAGCTCGCTTCCCTATTGTCAAAAAAACTCGGAGAGCCAATTTTCACAGGACTCTCTTGTGGCCAACTTCCGACTACCAAGCTCGTTCGCCATGGACAGAAATAGGTGGTAATCACTTGGTGCGAGATCCGGACTATACGGTGGATGCAAAAGAACCTCCCATCCGAGCTCCCGGAGCTTCTGGTGCGTCACCAAAGATGTGTGTGGCCTGGCGTTGTCCTGATGGAAGACAATTCGGCCTCTGTTGATCAAAGATGGCCTCTTCTGCATGAGTGCTGCATTCAAGCGGTCCAGTTGTTGGCAGTACAGGTCCGAATTGAGCGTTTGGCCATAGGGGAGCAGCTCATAGTGGATGATTCCCTGCCAATCCCACCAAACACACAGAAGAACCTTCCTGGCCGTCAATCCAGGCTTGGCCACCGTCTGGGCAGCTTCACCGCTTTTCGACCACGACCGTTTGCGCTTCACGTTGTCGTAAGTGACCCACTTTTCATCGCCAGTCACCATCCGCTTCAAAAACGGGTCGATTTTGTTGCGATTCAGAAGCGATTCGCATGCATCCATACGGGCCAAAATGTTTTTTTGCGTCAAGTCGTGTGGCACCCATACATCGAGCTTCTTTTTGAATCCAAGCTTCTTCAAATGGTTTATAACGGTTTGATGACTCATGCCCAGCTCTTGGCCGATGCTACGGCTGCTACTATGCCGGTCTCTTTCGATCAATTCAGCGATTTTATCGCAATTTTCGACGACAGGCCTTCCGGACCGTGGCGCATCTTCGATCACCTCTGCACCAGAACGAAAACGTTGAAACCATCGTTGTGCGGTGGAAATGGAAACTGTATCGGGTCCATAAACTGCACAAATTTTATTGGCAGCATGAGATGCATTTTTGCCTTTATCGTAGTAGTACTGTAAAATATGCCGTATTTTCTCTTTATTTTGCTCCATGTTTGCGACGCTATAACTCACGAACGACTAAAAACAAACAACAATAAATCAAACACGTGTTAGCGCGTGAAAAGAGCTTTCCAAAAAGCTCTAGCGTGAACCGATGCGACGAATACAACTAGAACTACGAGCTTGCAAAGACAAGCTTGCGGAAATACCGCAAGACTTTTTTTGTCGAAACCAACCGGATCAAATGACTATATCTTATAGCTCTCATAGGAAAAATCGGTCGGAAACTAGTTTTAGTATGAAAAACTCTTTTCTTTTAAATTGAAACTCCTCCAAACTTTGTATTCATGGGTTTTCTATGCTTTTCATAATTTTGCCAAGTTTGATGAAAATCGGACAAGTATATGGTATAGCTGCCATACAAAAGATGGGTTTGAAAAACAGTCTTAGTTAGAAAAACTTTTATGTTTTTAATGGTGTCATACTGCAATTATGTATTTGCTTATTTCACATGCTTTCACATAATTTTACAATTTTTTGGCCAAATTGGAAGACTATATTATTTAGCTCCCATACAAACGATCGGTCGGAAAATGGAAAAAAAGAGTATTTTTTGAAAACATTTATGCGAGCACTTGTAAGGGTATAAAAACTTCGACACAGACGAAGTTAGCTTAGCTTTCTCGTCTTTTTTTTTATCAATTTATTTGTATTTTGTGAGTTTCCTGAGTTCGGAGTACTCTTGTAAAAACTCAACGTTCGGTGTATCATGCAAATACTTAATTGCTTGTAGCTAAAGCTACAATTTCTGTATTACATTGCCTTAAAAGATGTGATAAAACTGTTAAATTAAAGCTCTGCTCTACGTTTCTTATTTAGAGTACTATCTAACAATTACTTTCACTCCTGGTTTTGATTACTAATCAACTTGCCCCAGTTTTTCGCATGCTTGCCTACAATCAGAGAAAAAATACAGATCAATAGTTCGATAAGAGTGAAAATTCGCAATCCAAGAGCGAAATTCTTGATCCAAGTATGAATTTATGATTCCGGTTTTCTTGATCCAAGAGCTTCAATACTTGGTCCAAGTACGAATCAGTCTCAAATGAAGCAGAATAGTTCTTAGATCAAGTGGTAAACATACTCGTACTCAAGATTGCTCATTCTTGAATCAAGGGTATATAACATTGTCAAAAACCCAGAATGTTCTTCCTATTATCAAGAGCTCATCAGAGTCAAGAGTAAGATCGACTACTCTTAAATCAAGAGCTTCACAGATTCCAACCATACAACAATTCAAAATCAGTTAATATTTTTTTCATTTTGTTAAAAATTTATTTCATGGAAAAAGCATGTGGCAAGTTTTAGCCGGATTCAGAAATACACACCTCAAAGCAGCATCAGTTCTTCTGTGTCAACTATCAGTCGAACAGAGGTCTCTCCAAGCCAGCAATGCCATAACTGGTTGGGAATTCCAAAGCAACAAGAGTGCAAAAATCCATTACGCTCTCCGCTCGATAACTTCCCCACACCCCTCTCCCATATAATACAAAACTTTCAGAGCAGACTCAACGCTTTTCCCTTAAATGTGCTTGCTCTCCCATCTCAGTTTCTGTAACTCACTCCCCTCGCCTGAAAGCACCAAGCTGAGAACGAATTTAGCCCGATTTCAAGAGCAAAATTCTTGAAAATTCAAGAACGAATACATTTTTTTTTTAAGAGCGTTCGTTCTTACATTTGTACTACTTTTTATGCCTTCTTCTTTATTACTCTATCTAAATTGAACAAATAACGCATCATAAAACCATCTTCGGTTGTCAAAAATGCAAATAGAAATCCTTTCTTTCATTTGCCTGCTTGTGGACCATGCAATCTGAGAAATCAAAGCTGGACACACAAACAAAAGTAAGAAAAAAAAAAAGGCCTCGAACGGACGTGACAATTGCGTTGCCATTTTATGGCATAATTCTGCAGGCTTACATCCATCTAAGACTGCCACAAGTCACTGAAAGTTTGCCGTCTTGTCACTTGCAGAACACGTATAAAATTGCCACCAGTTCTTCAACATTTTAAACATATGGCAATCACACGCGCCCACACACACCCAAAACACACAAGCGTAGTCTCTCAGGCTTTTAATTAAAGTATATTTATAACTCCAACACATGGCCCTTACCCCCTGACGGTTTCGTTTGCTCTGTGAAAAATCATTTAGCATGCCGTTTGCGTACATATTTGTTATAATTTATGGTGGCCCATATAAATGACTAAAAACACACAGGACCAACTCAGGACGACGGCAGCTGCGCGTGTGGATCTTTAAAAAGAAGGAAGCAGGCGGCAGGCGGCAGGCTGGAACGTGACAGCATCAAAGTTCAATATGAAGAGCTAACGAGTGCAAATTTCTCTCCGCTGCTTTTTCAGTCGCCATCTTCTTCGTCTCGTCTCGGATTGCTGTTACTTTTACTTTTACTCTTACTCAATAAACGATAAACAGGAAAACGGAAATCGGAAACTGTACACACACACACAGCGACGGAGACAAACTAACACACAGACAGCCACCAAACTGCTGCCGCCATTTTGCGCCATTTTCGACGTGCTTTTATGATATATTGACTGGCTGCCGGGCTGGATTTTTATCGAAATGCTTTTAGCTGGGCGCACTAATTTTATTATTGACAAAAACTCTGCTCCCCCCCTCCGCTTTATTTATTTATATCCACAATTTTGTGTTGGTGTTTTATTTTCGTGGTCCGTAAATAAAATTGATATTAAACTATTGCCCTAGCTGATGCGCCGCCGCTCACATTTAATCATATTTTTCAAGTGGTTGCCGCACACCATAAATCTTCATAAGAGTGTTTATCGCACACCGAATTGATTTTTATACCAGGTTGGGCCAAAATATTAAAAAAAAAACAAAAATAAAAACTTTTGTTGGCCAAAACAAAACGATTTTCTAAGAGTAAAAGTATTTTTGGGGAAACGTAATGGAAACTGAAAGCAAATAGGGCAAACAAATTTTGAAAATATATATGCAACAACAAACAATCCACATGGAAAATTTACGAAATGTGCTGAAACCATGAAACTATTTAGATATTCTGGGTATGAAAAGTGCTTTGTAAAATGTTTGTTTAAATTCTACTGCATTTTAAATACAAACAATTATTTTTTTGTTTAGTTTAGTCTGGACTGTTGGAAATTTTAATATTTTTTGTCATAAAAGTAATCAAATAATAAGAATAAATACTTAAACAAAATCTACTTCCAAGTGGTTGGAAACTATCGGAAAAAACAATTACTTTCAAACTTTACTTCTTAATTTACAATCGATCAAATAATTACATATTATTATAGACAGCACGAGAGTGGTATAGTTCCGAGTTATAACTTTATTTAATCTCTTTATTCACAAGCGTTACACCTTGATCGTGTGCCTCGCCTCGGCGCGGTCTATCGATAAGCTTATGTACATGCTCAACTATCGATTACAGTGTTGCTTAAAACAATCGATCACAGTGCACAGTGGATCCGTTAGAGGCCAAAAATAAAAAAAAAATTGAGCACATAGGATTGAAACAAAATGTAAACAAATTGTCTCTTAAATGCCTAAGCTTCTCAATGGCAAACGGGATTTTTCTAGAAATCTAACGGGACTTTCTAAAAATAGCATTGAAAGCTTGAACACGTCAACATTTTTGCAACGCAGCTGCGCTCAGTAGGCTTTTTCTCATATTAAAATCGGCATTCAAAGAGATCAAACGTTTGCTAGAGTGCTCTGAACACAATTATTTAAAATGAATTTTGAAGTTGAAGGTATTTACTTAAAATCAAGATGTTAATAATTAACTTTCATGTCAAAGTTTTATTGTAAAACTAATTTTTTCGATTTAATATATTTTTTATGTTTAGTTGAAGTTTTAGTTGTGATCCAAGCAAATCCAGAAATTGGTTTGTATGTCATTGTGTTTGTCTTACTTTTAAGATGGTAAATGTTTTAAAATTAGCTGCAGAAATTTGCAGATGTGTGAAATGTATGTAGTAAATATATTAACATCGTCAAAGTTGACTCTTTGCCTATTGTGCTGTTGCTTTGTGTTCGTCTTTCGTGGTTGTGTTTTTGCAAAACTATTTATTTATGTATTAATATTTAAATTTTGATTATTTTTTCCTTTCATATTTGAATTTGGAAGGTGCATCCCATAATCTTTTTATGAATTACTAGATGAATCTTTATAATTTTTGTTTCTTTAAATTTTTGTTTGTTGTTTTTTGATATTATGTATGGATATGTAAAATAACTCCAATATTTACTGTTATGTTATAAAATCTTAATCAACTTCATCGAACAAATTTTTATACTCTGTACCGTAGGTACATAGAGTATTATAAGTTTGTGCAAAAGTATGTAACATCCAGAAGGAAGCATCTCCGACCCCATAAAGTATATATATTCTTGATCAGCATCAACAGCCGAGTCGATATAGCCATGTCCGTCTGTCTGTCCGTATGAACGCGCAGATCTCAGAGATGGTAAGAGATAGAGGCTTGACATGTATGGGACATATGCTTCTTATGTCTGCAGGCAGATCAAGTTTATTTTCAATTTTGGCCACGCCCCTTGCCGCCCCCGCAACTTAGAAAAAACGTCATATCTCCTACAGTTTTAATAGGTATTCCTTTGGCTGATCGATAAGTTATCCTTATTACTAAATATATCTAGAAGGAACAACCCACCTATCTTTAAAACTGTAGGAGATATGACGTTTCTAAATTGCGGGGGCGTGGCCAAAATTGAAAATAAACTGCAGACATAAGAAGCATATGTCCCATACATGTCAAACCTCTATCTCTTACCATCTCTGAGATCTGTGCGTTCATACGGACAGACAGACGGACAGACGGACAGACGGACATGACGGACATGACTCGGCTGTTGATGCTGATCAAGAATATATATACTTTATGGGGTCGGAGATGCTTCCTTTTGGATGTTACATACTTTTGCACAAACTTATAATACTGTGTACCTACGGTACAGAGTATAAAAAGATCTATCTATATATGTTCTAAAAATAAGTTTTATTTTTAACAAAATATGCATATTGAAATGATACCTTTATCAATATTGGAAGAGACATCGATATACATATTATATAAATATGTATAACCCTCTTCTGAACCGAATTTAGCTCACCGGCTCAGCATCCAGGATTTTGGACGATTTAAAATATACTCAATAACGAAAATCAAATTGTAGCTAAAAAAAAAAAAAATCTTTCTTTAAATTTAAACTTAACTTTAACTTTATAGATTGTACCCAGACTTTACAATCATACTTAGGGCCAATTTCTCATCTTCTACATCTTTGCTCTGTGTCAGATAAACTAAGATTTTGCTCTGTTTTTATGTTTTTTTGTACTATGAGTAGATTAGAAAACGCCCCTTAGCCTATCAAAAACTATTAGTTTAAAGACTTTCAACAAAATTGGAATACCATAGAGATTAGAGATATTTCAATTCGCAAAGTTTTTGAAATAAGACCACAAATTTTATGACACTGAGATATAGAAGTTCATGTGAAGCGTCGGCCAATTTTACAACCCAAAAAGAGCTGCAAGCCTTTTCCTTTTCACTTTAAATTGGCCTTGCCCAAAGCAAAGCACTAAAATGGCTGCCATACAAACTGATTGCACATATTTTTAATGGCATCCCATAAAACGATTTTTCGAAATTATTTGATTTACTCAAGTTTGTTTTTTTTGGCGAAATACTTTCCCCAAAAATGGCACAGACGAAAGCTGCGCCTGAAGGCGCGGTGCAAACTTGGCAAATCAGTTCGGCAAAGTAAAAATAAAAAAACTTGGTGTGCATTCAATAAAAAATGTGTGCCCATTTTTACCAGTTTTGCCCAATAAAACTTTTTGCTACATTAGCTAATATGTGCGCCAGCATCAGCAGCAGCCCACACGGCGTATACATAACCTGACTGTGAGTTGCCTCTGCGTGGTACATTGTGCCAGTTTTGGCATTTGAAGCATCCAACAGCGATCGACATGCACTTCAATTTACAAACTTGCCAGGCAAGTCTGCATATGTGTGTGTGTGTGTGTGTTCATTTTCCGGCTGCAGCTGGAGCAAAGTGTGTCGACGTTTTTTTTTCCATTTCCGGCTGGCAAGTTTGCTTACGGTTCCCAGCACTTCCTCTTTTATTTTTTAACGTTTTTAATGTAATGAAGTGTGTTTGCATTAAAATGCAATTTGAAGTGCAAAGTTACAATATTATTATGGCATGTTGAAAGGCTGAAAGGCGTGCCTGTGTGTGTGTGGGTGTGTGTATGTTGGCGCCCAAGGGCCCTCGAGCTTAGCTAGACTGCCTCCACCTGCACACTTTTGCGGTTTATGTGCGCTAAGTGAGCCTATAAAAAGCCGGGCACTGGCACAGAGTGCTGCTCTCAACTACATTTTTATGAATACTAAAAAATGCTGAACAGCAATCAGAGCGTTCCACACTTGGCCCAGCTAATTGTGTGACAGCATACGCTGGCGATGACTTGGCGGATGTTTCTGCGGGTATTCGGAGCTGTGTTTAGCAGTCGAGTGCCTGGCACCTGACCCCTGACCTTGCAGCAGCAAGCAGCTGGTATTGCATTTGCATGTTGAGTTGGAGCTCGAGCTACTTTGGTTACCCGGCAGATTAATTGCTTATTAAAGTACGAATTGAAATGAAATTCGTTCGAATTCACTTCGGCTGCCTTGGGGCAATATTAAATGTGTCATGTTTAATTTTATTGCTGTATCGTATGGCATTTGTTAAATGTTTTTGATGGCACAGAACTTATTGTGTCAAAACTGTTGATACAATTAATGTGGCATGCACAAAGTTGTCAGCCTGAAATTTAACAATACAAAAGACAAAAATGTCTACGATTGACAAATTTTGTTTTAAAATATTTGAAAAGTGATTTAAAATAAGAAAAAAAAAGTGTGTTTTGCCACAAAATTGCGAAAAGCAAACTTATAGCTTAACACTCTTCGACACATATTTCTGGTTTATGTTTTAGCATTAGTTAATTGGTTCAATTAAGCGACTCAGTACTATCTTTGCTCGTTTTGGTTTACCAATTGTCAAATTTATATGTCAAGAATTTCAACTAAACTCTCCAGTTAACAAAATCATAACATAATGGCCACAAATGAGTGGAGCGGTTGAACTGCGAAATTTATCTTTGTTGAAACGATTGATAGCACTGGTTTACAGCATTTTGTATCCCGGTCATTTGGCAGTCATATGTAAAACCCTCCGCTGATTCTAAAAATCAAGACCAATAATTTTTTGGCGGGTACGTTTTCGAGAAATTGCGAGAAAAAATGTGTATATCTTCATTTTTAGCTTGTAGATTTTAAAATGGTCGGATACATTTGACAGAGAATTGAATGCCCTGTTAATCATTCATACATCACATTTTAATCCGTTGGTAAACTTCGCGGCTATTAAGGTGTTAATCGGCAACTTTGCTTTAAATTGATCACTTTTTGAAAAAAATGTCGATTTTAATCGCGATTTTCTCCATGAAAATAATTCTCCAAAATTAATTTTTTCGCTGATCATCATAGAAACATCCATTATAATTCTAATGCCACGTATTTCACTTAAACCCGTTGAAGAATAAAGAAGTTATTGGCACTTAAGTACGAAATTGAAGGTTTAAAGTTCATACAAATAGACTTAGCTTCAATGATTTTTTGTTCATCATAGGAGAATTATATACTGATGTATCGATCTTCACACCACTTAATTACATTAAATGCTCCGGCGAAACTTGTGTTCAATTGTAACATTAAGGACAAATTGCCGGAAAATTTAGGTGGAAATTTAGATAAAGAAGTATGCAAACCTGATGCTCACATGACCCTAAAGGCAAAGGAGTATGCAGACCTCAAGGGACACGCAAGCCCTAATGATATTGAAGTAGGAGATCAAGGAGTACCAAAAAGGCTGGGGATGACCAACAAATTGGCTGTAAGCTTTCAGCCAACGGTGTGCAATTTTATTAACAGAAGTGGATTAGAAGTCATAGTTGAGTACCACTGTTTAGGCTCGTGCTAAAGGTGAAATCTCAGCAATGTCAAAAAAACACCACAGCAGTATTATTCGAGTTAACCAACACTTTCATCTACGGCTCAATCACCTGTTTTTAAGCAATCGACAAGAGTTCGGAAACCGCCAAATCGTTGTGGAGTCTGATACACTAGAAGAAAACCAAAAATCAGATGGAGGAAGTAATGTTCTAGGCTGCGATCGAACCTGTAAAATATATACATTAGAGCAGACCTCCTGAGTATGATATTTTGAAGGTCATTGTCTCACCCCCTTATCTGATGCGCTTTGGTGTATAATAGACGTACAAAAAATCAAGCATATAAAAACTTGAGTTCTAAGTGGCGCGCCGAGAATCTTAAGTTTTATTTTTGAATCACTCATACGCAGTGTTGTCTTTTTCCATGTATTTGTATACCTATGCAAAGGGTATTTTATAAATTTGCCCAGACGTTTGCAACGCATAGAAATATTAATTTCCGACCCCATAAACCATATATATTTTTGATCAGAGTGACGAGCTAAGCGAGCTACGCGAACTAAGTTGTCTCTCAGTTTTAAAGCCATCGAGCTGAATCTTTGCACAGAGTCTTCTTTTTGCTGCACACCACTAATATGTCGAAACCGACCGAATCGGATGACTATATCTCATAGCTCCCATAGGAACAATCGGTCGAAAAACTAGTTTTAGTGAGAAAAACTTTTCTCTTTTCAACGGAAACGTCTTCAAACTTTGTAATCGTAGGTTTACTATGTTTTTTTTATAATTCTACCAAGTTTTTTTTAAATCTGATAACTATATGGCATAGCTGCCATACAAAAGATAGGTCTGAAAAACAGTCTTAGTTAGAAAAACTTTTTGTTTTTTATGGTAGCATCCTTCAATTTTGTATGTGTTTGTTTCACATGCTTTCACATAATTGTACAAATTTTTGTTTAAGTCGGACGATTATATAATATAGTTCCCATACGAACGATCGGTCGGAAAATGGGAAAGCGAGTATTTTTTAAAATATTTAAGTGAGCACTTGCAAGGGTCGAAGTAAGCTTAGCTTTCTCCTTTTTATACCCTGTTCCCATTGAAAATTGGATTGTTTCCCTGCTTCTGAATAGCTCTTTCGTTTTATGTATATTCTTTTTAAAATGAACATACTCCTGGTACAATTTAATAATATGCAACCGTACTTGCTGAATAGGTCTTTTAGGAATTTGTGCTGTCTTCCCTGCTGGTTCCAATTGGTGAGCACTTTTCTTAACTGAAACTTTAGTCAAAGATTTATAGATATGATGAAGCTGACATTGGCCTTGTTCACCAGCATACATCAAACATCAAACATCAAAAATCAATCATCAAAAATCATCTACTAGGAATTATTTGTAAAAAATAGAATGCGGTGAAGTCATCGTGTTGATATCAAATGTTGGTTTGAGTTCTTGTGTATTGTTTATCCATCCTTATCTCAAAAATTTGCAATCAGATTGCATATTACAATAGTTCATTACAATAATCGAATTAGATCCATCAATTTTCTGTCATCGATTTGTGCTGGGGAACAAGGCCATAGGCTCCCAATTCTTGATTTGTTCCTTGTCATCTATTATATGTATAGTTCTTTGTTTTTATGCATCCTGTGCCGCATAATAATGCAGATAGCACACACCTTTTCGTTGGCAAGGAACACTCACTTTCGAATATTGGTCGACCAATAACACTAAAGTCTCTTCTACCATATTTCCAAAAAAGAAAAGTAGTTACTTTTTTGAATTTCAGAAAATGACAACAATTGAAATTAACCGAAGTTTTCAATGCTAAAATTTATATTTGGTTCACGAGTCGTATGATTAATATTGTTTGCAAAACTTTGAAGCCATGGCGCGCCCATTTAGAATTAAAAGAAAATATATTGGTTTTCACAATTATTAATTGCACATTGAAAATTTAGCTTTACAAATGCTGAGAGGTACTTTTTTGCATTTTGTTGTTTTGATGTACATTAGAGCTCACTTGATTCGCCACTTTATGGTCTATATTTAACGAGAATAATAACAAAAGCTCAAAAAGACATGTTTTAGTGGAAACGATGGGGCTTCAATGTTTGTAGTATTACTCATACGCAGTGTTGCCTTCCAATTTTATATATAATTTTGTACATGTCGTTGATTTTTAACAAAATGTTTTCGTATCTGAACTTTAGTTGGCAAAGCACAAGATGATTTTGGTGCAAACTTATATCTTTAAGATAATTGTAATTGTATCCAACGCATTCTGACCGCACAAATGCTCGGGTCCCCTGGGTAATTGAACACTAATGACATGGCGTCTTAACTGGTCCGCCATTGACCATTCGCGCAATCTAGCGTCATGTTACCTTAAAGAACCCAGTCATATTAACTAGCTGAAATATTATAGTCGGTTTATTTTTGATTAAAATAAATCTCACAGTTATCTATCTATTAGGGAAAAAAAAACAAAAGCAATGATATTTATGAATAAATGTTGTGAGTGAAAGAAATAATTTCTAACACTGTTCATTAACATAAAGATCAGTAAAGAACATTGATATTTATCACTTGTGAATCAAATTTTGTACGAATTAAATCAACGGCTTAAGCAATTCCGCGCTTCCTCAAACCTAATCTAACAACCATTGAAATACTTGTCACATTTCTTATAAGATTAGTATTATTATTATTATGATTATTTATTTATTTATGTTTCATCTTAACGCTATATATTATTGCGTTAGTCACAGAGGCAAACAAAATAAAAAAAAAAAAACATTGAAATTAGTGAAGAAATAACTTACTTTTTACATGCTTTATAATCGAAAAACAGGTTTCCTGAAACAATATTGAAACCAGTATTTGAAAATGCTATTTCAAAGTTTTTTATTTCTGCTCCTGCTTTTGCTCTGAATGTGATAGGAGCAGAGTAGTAGCATAAGCACATAATTTCGTCTGGAGCACTCCGAGCTGACAATTTTTTCAACGCTATAGAAATAGCATAAAATCAAACTACTATCAAAATACTATCTGGAGTTATACAGCCATGCTCCCATTTTCGCTTTCGCAAAAACTTTGCGATTTGATCACCAAATCGTAAAAGTTGGTGCGCCGACATTAGGAAATCGCAAAGTTTTGCCGTTTTTAAACCGGCGACATCTGAGTCCGTGAAATGTAAAGTAAATGCAAAATATAGGTTGATGCACAAACAGACAGCCCACGGAACAATTTTTATTCAGTTCTCTAAGCATTTTAGATTTGTCTTACGGACTCTCCCACTCAATTCGCACTAAGGCAATATTTTAATCAATTATTTAATAGAGACACACAAAATTGAGCGAGATGGAGAACTGCTCACAAAAACAACAACTTGCGATTTGGCCATGGTATATGTCGATATATGACTATCGATAGCATGAGTAGTGGCGCTCATCAGCTGTTTTTGTTATGTGAAATGACACAAAACAAGTTGGGAATGGAACATTATCGATGGACAAAACTGGCGAATTTCGGAGCGCTCTAAATTGATATCGTACGAATTTGCTGAAATCGTAATTCGCAAAAATACGTAAAAACCGGAGCATGGCTGTATACCCATAGCAAAAAAAAATCGGAGCATTCGGAGCAATTGGAGCAAAGCAGGCATACATTTTCAACATGTCATATAGCTATAGCTTTTGCTTCTTGAGCTGCTCCCAAATCTGCTTCTCATAGCTGCTGTAGCTGGACAAACAGTTTGCTTAAAATTCTATACAGCTTTTAACAAAGTGGCTCAATTCTCATTATAATAGTCTTATTATTACATCATGTGGAATCGCAGTTCTTAAATTGACCTGCGATGGTACTGAAGAATTCGCGGTCTCAATTTAGTTTGATTTGATAATAAGGGTAGCAAAATAAGGGTAAGTATGAGGAGATGGCTGCGTGGTTATTAGAAGCTAAGAAGAATATGCGATTTCTGTTTGGTGCCTTTTTATTGCTGATTGTAGGCCGATTTACATGGGTTCTTTCCAAATAAAAAATCTATTCTCATAGGGATTTTTCGGGACAAAAAACATTACTTTTGTTGCCCCCAAACTTGTTAATAAATTTAAAAAAAAAGAAAAAATATATTTCGAATTGGGTTGCCTAACATGACCTTCTTCTACAGAATTCTTTAGATAAAACCCATTTAACGATATCCCTTGCGCAACTTTTGATCTAAGCCCATATGAGACAACTACGAGAGCTGCTATACGTAGCACTATTGGGAGCAGACTGAGCGGCTCTAAAATCAATAATAATTACTTCTATAGCAAGAATAGAAAATCTATGCCTGCTTTGCTCCAATTGCTCCGATATTTTTTGCTATTGCTATAACTCCAGATAGTATTTTGATAGTATTTTTTTTTATTTATGCTATTTCTATAGCTATAGCAGTTTTGAGGTGAGATTCTAATTTTGTTTTAAGCTCCGTGGAGCTACTTATGGTTTTCAAACTATGGGGCAGCTAATACAAGAACTGTTTTTCGGAGTAGGACAGCCTGTAACGTAAGCACACTAAGTTACACGTTCTTCTAGGATGCGCAAAAGATTAGCATTTCAAAAAAAGAGAAGTATCAGTGCTCTGAGTGTTATTCAAGATTGTAATGGAAGGTTATATATGTTTATGGAAACGTCTGATATTCGGTCTGAACGAGTACGATTATATATAAATCTTGCAATATTATTAAATGCCACTTGCATTTTATGTTGACCTCTGGAGTCAGAAATACCAATGACTTCGATGCCATAAAATAGCCGGGAAGTTAAATACGTCTTAGCAATTAATAGTCTGAGATTGGTCGGTATAAATTCTTTGGTAAGATACAATTGCCTGAGAAGTTCGTCCATTGTTATGTTATGACAACGCTTACACGAAAATCGACTCGGAATTTGGAACAGTACAGTTTGCTTAATAAATTGTACCTTAACTTTTCTTATACATAGCTCTTTCATATCAATTCTGTATATTTATTTTCCACTCTAAGACCCATTTTCTCATATCCATGCCTATTTCAGCCAATGCACCACAATTTGTGTACACAAGGATTAAAAACAAAAACTCTCCTTTAATTTTTCGATGAGTTCTGCTGCAGTTTGACTTTATTGAGAATTTTAGAAAATTAAACTTTGCTTATTAGTTGCAAAAGAAATTACATTTTGATTAAAAATTAAATATTTTAGACTTGAAATAACTTGGCTGAACATGGCAAAACGTCGATGGGCAATGTGGTACCAACAGGTCCAGCAAAATTTTTTTGGAGCTCGAACCAAAATTTATCAATGGCATTGTCTGGCTTGGGAATTTTGAGGTTTGTAGTATTAAGGCTAAGGTTTTGGTTCCAACCTTGGTTCAGAAAAGATTACTAAAGTACAGATTGTACCCCCAGCTTTAAGTAGAGTTACAAAATTACATACTATTTTTTGGTTCGGTAGCTTAGAATGTAAGTATGAAGCCATTCCTACACATACAGCCCCAACAATATTTACCCCAAAAAAAAGGAAATACTATCTATAAATCTATGGAAATCCATATGGAGCTTAAAAATTATACTAAGTTCGATGGAATGGAAGACAATAACTTGGTTTAAAACAAATTTTTTTCAGATTTACCACATAAAAGTTTAAAATGAAGCTTTGTAAATGAGTTTGGAGCTGCTGAGATGAAGAAGAATAGAAATTTATCCAACAGTTTTCCTACCATTTTTGCAAGATTTCAAAATATTTTTAGTAGCCTTTTCTGTATTTTATACTTTTCTTTATTTGTAAGTTGAAAAGTAAACTTTCGCACAAACAAACTTATGAAATCCTATTTTCAAGATTTTGTCAGAAGCTTGGTAGGCAATCAGTGTAAAATTTTCAAATGAATGAGTTTGAATCTGATTGGATGAAAAACTGAAAAGTAGTATTACACAGTAGAGCCCTGCTTGACTGGAATCAAAGTGCCCTTTGATTTATGTTTAAAAAAAAAGGTTCAAGTAAATCAAGTCTGAAAATATTTTGATTCGAGTTAGTCAGTTCATATATATAATGACTCCAAATAGATCAAGCTCCAATCAGTGCTCCACTGGTTCATTAGATCATAACTAGTCAAAAATTAAGTCAACCCTTAAAAAATGTTCTTCCAAATTTCCCAACTGCGCAATTTGCCACACTCCGCTCCTTCCTCGAAGACCACTGCTTCATGGTCGAGCTCAATAAAGTTTAATTGGCCCAGTTAGGTACAAACTGGACACCGCCGACTTGCTGGTTTCAGACCCCCAAAACACATCCACTTATGCTCCCTACACAGCCTTCCTGGCTTCCAATATTAGCAGCTTGCTTTAAAAATGAGTGGGAACTGCTCTTTATTGGTTTCCCACCATTTTGAAGGATTAAAGTCGTCACTGAATCTGCTTATATGCCTTTATTTCACGATTAACTGAGTCGTCTTCTGATTCGTTAGAAAAAGATCGTACAAAATCGGCATATGCACCATACCATTAGTTCTGTGATTGATTATACTGCTGTTTGATGGATGCTCATGTGAAATAAATTTTCTCATAATCATTTTGCCGTTTTTTATGGTAGTACTCCGATCTGATCTCTTCATTTGAAAATTCTAACAATTCTTGCGCAGGCGGAAACAGTAGCATAGCCATTTTGTGGTATTTTGTTATATGTAGAATAACTGTTTGCTAAAAAACAAGTCCATAACATGAAGGCTCTGAGTTGTTCAATCTATTTAAATTGACATTGAACCCTATGAGCCATTTGAGTTGAGCATGAGCTGAGCTGAGCTGAACTATTTCAAACAGATCATATAGCTGATGCCTCATGTCATGAGCTACAAATTCATAGATAGATGAAGTCAGTAAGAAAGTCAAGGGGATTTTTGAATCATCTCATGCAGGGCTCTATTACATAGTAAGGCAAAAAACATATGTTTGTAAAAAACCCACCATGAGACGGCTAAATTCTAATAGAAGGGGCTTCTGTAAGCATCACCTCATAGTCACTTTATCAACTGTACCCTAGGCTCGAGTTCTATGGGTACTAATTATACAGTTTTTTTTTTCCATTTTCCGACTCTGTAGGTTTTTTTTTTCCAAAATACTAAAGACACTTGTACCAGGTGTTTATTTACACTTAGCACACTTTCACACATTTTAAGACCTTGTCAGTAGATTTTCCTAAACTTGAAAGTTACCTATTTCTTATATATTTATGGGTGCGCAGTCATTGTTAAGTTATCTTGTAGATCTTTGAAATGAGTATGAAACAGTTAAAAGTTTTCAAAAGTCCATTGTATAGACCATGCAGAAATCAATCACAAAATTTGGCCTACCTCAATACACATTTATACAGTTTTCCTCCCATTTTCCGCCTTTAAGGGTGGATTTTAAAAAAATTGGATAGGTCACATATTCCATAATTTCGTGTTGTTAGTTTTGACTTTGAGATTGAAGTTAATTCGTTGAAAATTGAGAACTGATATCACTAATTAACCCGGAGCTGGTTGGATTTTGCCAACCTAAGTCAACATCACTTTCAAACAGAACTTGGAAAATGGTTTTAAGCATATCGTAAAAAAGTTCTCCTTACTTGGTTGGCGTAGTAGAAAATTCCATTTTGATTTTAAACATACTTGATTCAAGTTCATTTTTCATTTTATATATCCTTGATTTTATATATACTTAATAAGAATGTTTAACAAGCAGATAATTGCTTATCTTGAAATAAACAAATATTGTAAAATATTAAACAAATATTGTAAGTGTGATTGAATGGAAAACAATAAGTTTCTTAAGCTTTTTTTTTGCGACTTTGGGAATAGATTTTTCAAATGTTGAGAGTCAGTTTGTTTGTAATATTTGAAAATGAAATTGGAGCTAATTGCTGGGAACTATATTTACGACCATTCAATCTTGACCACCCAATTTTCACCCAGGGGTTTGAATTATTCTGAAGATAGACAATTATCATTGAACTTATAAACAAATAAATAAAAATGACTATTAACTTGCTCGAGTAATAAACCAAAAAGTTTAGTGCGAGTTTCTCACGTTTCGTAACAGAATTTTCCAAAACTGGTTTTATGTTCTCACACAGAAAACCAAAATGATGTTACATTTTTCCATGTCACTTAAAACCTAATATGATAAAATGAAAACTAATCTGTTTGATAATAAAATTCACAGGAAAGTGATATTTTTTATATCAATTTGATGAATTTTCTGATTTAAAGTATATGAATTGAATATAATAATGAAATTGATTACTAAAAATTAAATATTCCATATTAGAATAATATTATTTAGTTTCAATTTTACATTTTTAAGCATTAAAAAAATATGAGATTTGAAATGTCAAATTATAAATTGATATTGACATTTTTTGTTCTCTGTGTAGAAATGTAAGCAAAAGTCGTTCCAATTTTTGACACTTTATTTCGATTCCCCTCCCAAAAATACATTCTTCATCTTCTCTGATTAAACAGTTGCGTTATTTGGTTACTTGTGTTACAAGTACTACTCCGTCAATTTTATTGGGTCAACATTTAAGCACTTGCATATAAAAGCTTTATGGAGCATTTTCGGGTACTGTTCCCTGTGGCTAAGATGTGATTGTCGCTGTCCTCCATTTCTGAAGTGTGGCATATCAGAGTAAACACACAAAGGTAGCCAAATTTCACTGCAAGATTGGTCTCCGAGTTGGTCAAGCATTAAAATAGAATGCTCTTAAAATCAAAGAATAAGTCATATTAACTAGCTCAGATGAAATTGATATTGACATTTTTTTTCCTCTGTGAAGTGCAGTCAAACTACTGTGAAATTTCAGAAATTTCTCTTTTGGTTTGGGCTGTGAGTGAGTCAATTAGTTAAGTTAAACTTGATAGCTAAAGAAATCGACACAAATCGTATTGAAATCAGGTTGATTTTGGAATGGAAGTACTCAATATATAATATGATTTCCATGTATATGCATAATATAATTTCCTGTTTAGAAAAATTCCATGTCGAAGTCTAAATCAGCTCTGCAAACCGGTTTTAAACCGAACCGGTACGATCCCGGAATTCCTACTTTAATTTTACTCTACACCGAACCTTGAACCGAACCTCTTTGGAAATTAAAGCTAAGCCCGAACCTGTTCCGAATCCAAAATTTCAGTTCGGTTCAACAAAACTGACATAAAAATTTGACCTTCTGTCTACCGGCTTCATCTGTTGTTTGGTGCTACGGAAACCTTAAATGTGCAGTAGAGTGGTACAAAAAAATGTGGCAAAACGATTAGATTTCCTTACAAAATCCCTACCCATAACACTCTAGACTCTAAAGCTTCTTAAACAATTCTCAATAGCAAAAGTCTAACATTATTTTGGTAATATTTTTCTATGTAGACCACGAAATGGATTTTCACTAATCTGTAAATTATATATTGAATATTTCCATGTTTTCTACTAACCAATTCCAACCCAAATATTACTTGGTTTCCATACAATTTGAGGAGTTTTTAGGTCGAATGCTGTTTTGAAAACACATAGAAGACAAAAATTAGTAATGTTTTATAAAGCATGGATTGAACCAAGGTTTGAACCAAAACCTTCTAACAAAAACCTCGAGCCTTAAATTTCCGAACCTTAACCAATCGGAGAGCCGAATATAAAAAATTTCACCCATGTTATGTAAAGTTCTTATTTTTGTGAACCATTTAATAAGTTTTGGAGTAGAGGATCTTAAAAACCAGAGGCGATAGATTTGGATGGGGACTTTAAAGATAATTCCCGACCTTGAGTCAGCCAGCATCCACTTTGACTAAAATCAAACCAAGTCGCAAAACCCACAGTGATAATTCCTATAATTTTATATTGTCATTAAGCTTTGCTGCCGATTGAAAATGTTGGCAAAATTGCAGAAATCTCTAGGCAGTGGGTCAAATTTTTTCAAGCCTGTAACTTTTCATAGCAGGTTCAGAAGCGGCCAAAAAATCTACAGAAGTTCGGCTTATTGTTCGGTTCACATTAACTTTAAATTTGTTATTCCGGGTTCAAACCTCACAGAGAAGACAAAAGAATATTAAATAATATAAATTGGATGATTTCTGGTATACATTAGGAAAGAATATGTCTAAAATATCCCTTTAATCATCCAACGCAGCTAAAAATTATGTAAAGGATGATTTTGCAGCTCCGCTGGCAGATAAAAAGTATAGACAAATCCTTTCCAATTGAATCTTTTTTAAAATCTTTTTTTTTTTCTGCGCTTTTCGTTTAAAAACCGGTTTGTAATCCTGGTTTTAAATGTAGCTACCTAAACCAAAAGCATCAAAAACTCTTATTCAAAGTTGTTTCTGAGAATTTTCTTTCTAATTTTCGATTGTTGATTTCTTGCATCAAAGTTTGCATATTCCTTGCAAACTCGCATGAGCTTTAAGGTATGCCTAAAACTTTTACCATATCTCCAATTGATATTTTCTTCAATTTCTTCTTTGCCCAACATAATTTTTTGGAAATTTTCCCTGCCTCTTCAACCTCTCTCGCCCGCTGCAAAATCTTAATCAGTCGCCTGCAGCTTATCTGGCACATTCAATTCGCTGCCACCTTTTTATCTTCATCAAACATCATCAAGTCCCATCATGAAGCATCATCTAGCAAATTTCAAGTGGCTTTCATCAATGTAATTTCATTACACGCACACTTCAGCAATTTAGAAAAACGGTTCCATTCGCTGATAGTTCACATTTCAAGCGCTTGGTACACTTTTTTTTTTTTATTTTTGAGATAATTCAGGGCCAGCAGCAGCAATTTTGCACTTATGCCAAGTGCAATGATGATGACAATTTAGTGCCGGGGCGAAAAAAAAAAAAATACAAAAAAATGCCAAATAAATAAGTAAAAGTAACAACAACAAAAAGTCACAAAAGAGCAGCAGAGGGCGAGCGGGCGAGCATTTGGTCGCGTTTCATGTGCCGGCAATGCCACTCAAATGGTTTTTCATGGAAATGATTTTCATTGAAAAGCAAGGCAAATCTCAGAGTGTGCGTGGGTGTGTGTGTGTGTGTGTGGTGGGAGGGGCAATTTGTGAGTTCTGGCGACAAACAATGACAACATTTTCGTGCTGCTTACATTTCTAACAAGTTTTGATTAGTGGAACGCCATACACACGCGACTGGGAAACGCACTTGAAACGCTTTTTATGCAAGTGTTTGGGTAGAAGGATGCTGCTGTTGCTGCGTCATATAACTATTATTTTGGGTTTGAACACATTTTGCTTTCACATTTCCCGTATTTTAGGGAGACTCTGCACTCTAATCATTTTCTTTTCTTTTTGGAATTTTTTTATTTTTATTTTTTGGGGCTTTTGGTTTTGCCGCAAAAATTTGTTAACCTTTTTCTATATTTTTTTTTTTTTGTTGAACACGCGCCGCGCACCTTTAAGGATACTGTTTGAAGTCCCGTTAGTTCCGACCGTACCCGCGGGATCGCAAACTCTCACTGAAATGATTTTTATGGTACACACGCTGGAGCCGACGGCTCTGGGCAAGGGCAGCATCCGAGGCGGCAGCATCCCGAGTGCCGCATCTCGCCCAATGAGCAAGAGAACGCGAACCGAGACCAAACAAAGACGAGCGAAACGAAGCTGAAAAAACACGAAGCACATTTTGGTTGCTGGTTGAGCTTAACAGAGGTGGCCCTAACAGAGCGCTGTTAAGTGGGCGAGAAATTATGGCAGGATTTTGGGTGAGTTGGATTGACAGTCGAAAATGTTAAAATATATATTCGATAAACAATTTTTCAGATTTTTGATTTAAAAAAAAATAGTTTATTTTTTCATAAAAAAGTGTTGAAATTTATGTTCTAACAGTTTATGGCAAGTCTTTAGTTGTTGTTTACATTTGTCTCTTGGCTCTCTGCTCTCTGCTCTACTCTCTGCTCTCCTACAGCACTTGCTCTGGCGCAGCCTGTACTAAAATCTCACAGCTGTTTGCTGTGCTAAAATCTTGCAAGTGAAGTAAGTATTAACTTAAGTGGGATTAGTTTTAGTTGAACTCTGTTTATAATTAAACTAAAATTAAACAAAACTTAGTTCTCACATCTTTTGCCTGCAAACCCAAAGGTAACAGCTATCCAAAGCTTTTTTTTTGGGTTAAATTTTTCAATCTTTGTTTAAACAAATAAAACTTGATTAAATTTGAAACAGAAGTCAAGATTTTCTTTAGCCATAAGTTGACTAATTCACCACAAGTGAGTTCTGGCCACTGTTGGCATTGTTATGCCACATTTCGACAGGCACACCTGTTGCCACTGCCGCCCAGGCCTGTCTGTAAGCCCAGGTAAGCTTTAGTCAGAACCCAAGCAAAGGTATTTTCGAGTTATTTTCCACATTTAGTTTATATATTCAATACTTAATTTTAGTTACTGTTTCACATTTCAAATTATTTTATTCCTGCCAACTTTTGTTTGAAATTCTCTTACATTTTGTATACATTTAACAGCAGCTTGCTCTTTGCTAAGAGAGTGGCAACTAAGTATGTAACGAAAAAATTTGCTTTAAATAATTTTCCAAAGCTTTTTATGGCTGTTAGTTGAATGTTAATAGTTTTCAAAACCCAAAACAAGATCGTTCTTAAACCGAAACAAACCAAACATACACTTTAATTCTGTTGGCTGGCCAGAGCTGGTCAACTGTTTTTTATCAACTCATAAACATGGCGTACAAGTTCATTTCGGTGTTAAAACCGTGTTTCGTTTTTCCCTTCCTGCACTCGGCAGCTGTAAAATGGAACCGCACTCACACACACACACAATTACACCCTCACACACACACACATACACACACACAGTTGCTGTCATTTTTAATAGCAAACACAACACGCAGCGACTTTTGCGCATGAAATAATGCCAACTAAAGTACTAAGTAGTCCAGTCCGAACCCAAACAGATGACGCACAATGGGCTGAAATATGAGAAAAACTTAACAGAAATCATGTGATAAAGTCAACTTTTTAAAGCGAGCTCTTTAACGTTACTTTAAGACCAGATTATTATTAACAATATGTACTCTTAATGGCAATGCAAAGCAAAAGGTTTGGTTTCCAAAACAACGAAACTACGAGAAAAAATATGATAATTCTGCAAATATCATTTTCTGCATATCATAAAGAAAAAGAAACGTACACTAAGAAAAAATAGAACGAATTACTTAAGAGCGTACACTTTAAAAGAAACATTTATTCGTTCTATTCAAAAATTTCAAGAATTTCGCTCTTGAAATCGAGCTAAGTTCGTTCTCAGTATAATATATTTAGGCAAGCGGACTGAGGTAAAGAAACAGAGTGGAGAGCAAGCACATTTGACAGAAGCTATCCAGCTATGGATAAGCTATCGAGCGGAGAGCTTTTGGAATTCCCAACCAGTTATGGCATTGCTGGTATGGAGAGACGGCTGTGCGACTGCCAGTTGACAGGCAAAGACTGATGCTGCTTTGAGGTGTTTTGTATCGAGCCGGCTAAAACTTGCCACATGGTTTAACAATTAGTTTTCCATGAAATAAATTCAAACAAATTGTAAAAACAACTGATTTTAAATTGTTGTACGATACGGAAACTGTGAAGCTTTGGATTTAAAAGTAAACGATCTTACTCTGGAATCGGATGAGCTAGTGACAATAGAACAGCGATGTTCACCCATAGCCCCCAGGGGCCGAACGCTTTAGGCAATTCATGCCGAATGCTTGCCGAAGTAATGCTTCAGTGAGTGTCAGAGAGAGACAGAGAGCTACTGAGAGCCTCTCTTCTTGAATATCGCTGCAATAGGAAGAACATTCTCGGTTTATGACAAAGCTAAATGATCTTGATTCAAAAATGAGCAATCTTGAATTTGAGTATGTTTAGCACTTGATTCAAGAACTATGCTGCTTTATTTAAGAATGATTCGTACTTGGATCAAGTATTTAAGCTCTTGAACCAAGAAAACCATGAACAAAAATTCATACTTGGATTAAGAATTTCTCTCTTGGATCAAGCATTTTCATTCTTATTGAACTTCTGACCTCGAATATTCTTAATCCAAGTAGGAAATTCTCTATATTTTCTCTGAGTGTATACAAAATGTTAAGATGAAAAGAGACAAATAGACTTTCATTTCGAAACTTCAAGAAAAGAGATTCTGAGTTCAATCCCAAGTCCAGAAGAGGTCAAGTAAATAAAGTATTATAAATATTTAATGTGTTGCTATCTGATTCTCTAAAACTATTTGTAATACTTAGCCAAAAAGCAGAGTGAAGTGCAAGTTCTATTCTATGATTAACCTGTCATTTACAATATTTTGCATTTTTTGTGACAAAATTACATTACGAAATATGAATTTAACCCAGCGGCGGAAATTGCCATTACATAATGGATTACTCCAGCATTACTTTGCCCACACTTTCCTGTTTACTTTGCCATATACATGGCCGCTTTGTAAACGGTGTGCGCACAACCTGCATTACTGGTAATACAGGTTGTATGCTAGAGCCTAACTGTCATCGGATTCCCATTACAAATGCGTATTACTTTTTCACAATTGTAATGCAGCTCGTACGCAGTCTGTTTACTATTCCTTTATGGTGTTCTTTCGACAGAACACATTTAGCTCTCCGCCGCTGGGAAGTGTTGATTTTATATGTAATGTGTAATGTAATGTAATGTGCATGTAATTATACTCTGTACCGTAGGTACATAGAGTATTATAAGTTTGTGCAAAAGTATGTAACATCCAGAAGGAAGCATCTCCGACCCCATAAAGTATATATATTCTTGATCAGCATCAACAGCCGAGTCGATATAGCCATGTCCGTCTGTCCGTCTGTCTGTCCGTATGAACGCACAGATCTCAGAGATGGTAAGAGATAGAGGCTTGACATGTATGGGACATATGCTTCTTATGTCTGCAGGCAGATCAAGTTTATTTTCAATTTTGGCCACGCCCCCTGCCGCCCCCGCAATTTAGAAAAAACGTCATATCTCCCACAGTTTTGAAGATAGATGGCTTGTTTCTTCTGAACATATTTAGTTATTAGGATAACTTATCGATCCGCCAAAGGAATGAAGAAGATCGGATGAACGGTTTTCGAGTTATGATCAAAAGACAGATTTTCTTGGTACAGAGTATGTTATAGTCGGGCTTGATCGACTTTCTTTCTTGTTTTCAAGTGTATAATATCAGCTTTTTATTGACTTGAGAAGATATATTATTGAGCCCCAGATCATATTATTCATATTCATATTATGTTTTCTATCTTGGTTCATAAAATATTGAATGATTGGCAATTCATTTCAAAATTCGCAGCTTTCATGCCATTGATGTATATTTCTGTTATTGATCTTTCGTCTTCTTGCATAAATGGATTAAAGACGGTAATATGTAGGTCGAAAATTGCGCCATGTTGACTTTTGTTACGATTCTTGACAGTTTTTCTTTGGTCACACCTAAATTAATACCAGAATCATAATCACTAAAACTGTATTTTCACTTTTTTCATAAAAGTATCTCAATTGAGACATCAGACAAATATAATATTCAATCTGAGAAGCACTAAAATATACAAGAAGTGCATGAGAACTAGGTTAAATGAGTTTTGAGTAAACAGAGGTATTTTTCACTCTTCTCATATTAGATTGATAAGAATTGATAGAAGCTTTAAAGTTATTTTGGAAATAGATCACCCAGCTAGTTTAATTGCTGCAGCAATCGATTTCCTATTTTCATACATTTTGCTTTAAGCCAGCCCGAATTATTAACAAATTATGTTTAGGTACAGACTCTAGAGAGTAGTTTACTTAGGTTTGATAGGCGACTTCTCCTTTCTTTAACTTTTCAGCATGCCTCCTTTACTTTAGTTTCTAACTACATCTAGCAACAAGTTTATCTACATGCCACGTAAAACATTTCTCATGTGAAAATTTACAGTGCGAACTACATTTCGTTTAATTTCTAATGTGGGTTTTTGTGTGACGGTCCACATATCTCGTTTGTTTTATAAACCTGCAGTTTCCAATAATTATTTGAAGCGCAAGCCTTTCATACTTTGCTGTCGCCCCTTTTGCTAGAGTCCATCCTCAGGGCTGCTTAATTTAACTACGGCTTTTTTGCTGCATTCAGCAAAGTCGACCGATTTGCATTTTATCAGACGAGTGTTAATCGTCGTATACTTAATCTCTTGCATAAAGGAGTGTGCTTTTTCTTGCAAATGACATAAAGAGGTGTTTTTCACTTAATTTTGAGAGGCTTAAGGTGTTACATTGCACAGTGGGAAGGCTTGTCTTTAGTCAGGATAATTCCTTAACTTTGTCAGCCAACCTGATGTGCTGAAAGCAATTCTCAGAATATAACGCTTTTATTTCATCAACAGATTTATGCAAATAAAAATTGGGACAAGGGAAGATGGAAAAATAGTCAATCTCAATGTTGAAAGATTTTTAAACAAGGGCATTTGAAACCAGGTACTGCTTGGAGTTCAAATAGGCTTGTTGTCACTAATAAATAGTATACAATAAAACAAACTTTGTATGAAGACGCATCTGTTAGCAATAATAACACTCAAGCAACATATGTATATTGTAAATGTTGCTAGGACAATTCAAAATGTTGCATGGGTCTATCCTGAAATCACTATATAAACCAAATAAAAACAAAATAAAGATATTCATTTACAACAGCACCGAGTTGACTTCACTGACTGCATTTATATTGGACTACTTTCGATTATGCTGATACAATTAAAATAACAACCAAGAACTTTGTACTAGAATTAAGTACCAAGGGTGTTAATGGTAAGGTAAGTATTATTTTGTTATTCTTTATTTTTTCATACCACAAATGAGATTGATTGAAGGATCTACATCCAATATTGATGAATTTTGACGTAAATTTGTGATTATAATTTTTGGTTCAGACTTTTACTGCATTGTGCATTTTTGTTACCATTTCGTAACGCTTTCAAAACTATTGTCTTAGTTTTCTACTGATTGTTTTCTCAGTGACTTTTGTACATAAACATTCTACACAACCGAGAAAAACCGAGTTTCAATTACATGCCGCACCATTCGTATTACGCATTGAACTAATTAGACCTGCTGCTTCACTCAAAGAAGAAATAGAGAATTTCACACTTGGATCAAGAATTTTCGAGATCAATAGTTCGATAAAAGTGAAAATTCTCGATCCAAGAGCGAAATTCTTGATCCAAGTATGAATTTTTGATCTCGGGTTTCTTGATCCAAGAGCTTCAATACTTGATCCAAGTACGAATCAGTCTCAAATCAAGCACAAGAATTCTTGGATAAAGTGCTAAACATACTCGTTTTCAAGACTGCTCGATTTTGAATCAAGGGCAAACAGCATTGTCAGTTGAGAATGTACTTCCTATTATCAAGAGTAAGATCGTTTACTCTTAAATCAAGTTCTTCACAGATTCCAACCATACAACAATTCAATATCAGTACATTTTTCCATTTTGTATAAATTTATTTCATGAAAAACTAATTGTTGAGCCATGTTGCAACTTTTAGCCGGCTTGAGGAATACACACCTCAAAGCAGCATCAGTCCTTCTGTGTCAACTATCAGTCGAATAGAGGTCTTTTCCATGCCAGCAATGCCATAACAGGTTGGGAATTCCAAAGCAACATGAGTGCAAAAATCCATTACGCTCTCCGCTCGATAGCTTCCCCACACCCCTCTGCCATATAATACAAAACAGTAAGAGCAGACTCAAAGTTATTCTCTCAAATGGGCTTGCTCTCCTCTCTCAGTTTCTTTACCTCACCCCCTTCACCTAAAAGCACCAAACTGAGAACGAATTTAGCTCGATTTCAAGAGCGAAATTCTTGAAAATTCAAGAACGAATAAATTTTTTTTCAAGAGCGTTCGTACTTATATTATTCGTTCTAATTTTTTCTGGGTGTTGTGACGCTAGTGAATTTTTTTTGGAATCACGAATAAAACCGAACTTGTTGTGTTCTCTCTCCACGGACGGATTGGTTTATAATAATCAAAATCAAAAAAAATAAAATTTTATATTCAAAATATATGCACAGACCTGATGGAACCTCCTGGGGTAACGTGAATACAATTGCCATTTCTCAAATCTTCTTAAAAATCTGAGCTCATTCGAGAGTTGCCTCTCGCTCAAAAACACTCTAACTATTTCTTTTAAGCCCTTAAACCCTATTGATGGCTTACCTCTTGCAGTCTCCTGAGTTTTTGAGCTAGCGAAAAAGTTTCTTAACTTTGCAATACATTCATTCCTATTGATTTATTTTTATGGTAAGCGGCAAATAAGACTTTTGTTTCCAGGAAAATGTTTACAAAAATCGAATATTTATTCCAGGCTAACAACTATTTGAATGCATAATGTCACCCAAATCCGCAAATTTTCACACTTATAATATTAGTATGATGTTTGCTTCATATGGAATAAATTAGCTGCATTTCTGACCCCATAAAGAATACAATTACTTGATTTAAGTCAGTGATGTCAGTATCACAAAATTGAACTTATCTCAGAGCAGCTGAGAGCTAGGGATATCTAACATGAAGTAGCTTACAATGTGAGCACTTTAAATTAAACAAATCAATTAAGAAAGTCGATTAAGCCCCACTAAAATATACTCTGTGCCGTTAAAAGTGTATGCACAGTATGTTTATAAAATTAAAATAGGTTAGATAGTTAGTTAAGCATAAACTTTATACTTGAAGCACCAGAAATATTGTCAATAAAGTAATTGAAATTTAATTTAGTTGTTGCATTAGCAGCTGAGAGCAATGTACATCCGATTTATTTACCTATTTTTTGGCGGTTTGATATCTAAACCGGACTACCAAATCTTTCTAGAAGGTACGAAATTCACTAATTAATTGGTATTAATTGGTATAAATAAGTGCGTAAATCGAATCATTGAGCCGTTCTGGTATTGAATTGACCCTGAAGTCTACAGATATGACTACTAGCAAAGATTTATAGATATTATACGTTTTTAAGACTATGGTTGAAGAAAAACAGTGTTGCCAAATAGCAAGTTGATTACAAATCACCCTTCATGTCCGAACCGTTGTAGGCTCGTTGTATTATTGAACCATAGAAATTCTTTGTAAGTATTTACTAAGAGTATCTTGTCCCCATCCTGCCAGTATCTAATTTAAGCCATTAAATTCCTCAAAAAATTTCGGTCATTAGGTTCGTACCTCTCGAAAAGTATAACCGGTAACATCTAATGATCGATAATTTATGAATTTCATTAAATCGCTGAAAATTTAAACTTAAATTGTTATAAATTTATTAAAGAGAAGAATGGTCCACAATTATTAATTTAAAAACAACATATGTTCCCTACCAAAAATAATAAACAATGATTCTTTTCTGGCTAAAATATGAAGAAACTTTTGAAAGAAAAAACTTAAAAAATCGAATGGAAATATTTCAGAAAGAGAAAGTTCGGGACCTAATAGATTTAAAAGTTATGCAGCCTCGTTTTTTAGAATCAGATCTGCTGTTTGAAAGCAAAGCGTAGTATCAAAGATTTATAGATTACGACATGGGCAACTATAGGTTTCAACAGGAACAGCATGAAGCTCAAAAAAAGTGATTATATCTTGACCTTCGGATTGAAATTTCAAACAAAAGATGTACCAAATCTGAGATATACGAGATCAAGACCATTCTATTCGTACTGGCAACGTTTGAGATTGATTTAATCCCGAATATTCAGGATGTTTCTAATTTTGTTCTATTTGTACAACACATACAGCCCGAGAAACGAGCGCTTTATTGCATTCAATGTTCCTTGGATTGATTTCGATCGCCCACCTTAACCCCTCTGTACTTTATCGTGTGCACTCAGAAAATTTAATTTCAAATTTTTAGAAATTCGCCCTAAAATAAGTTTCCTCTCTTGTTTTTAGACAATTTTTTCTTAAGCTTAGAAAAAACAACCCTAAAAAAGATATTGTAAAAAAAAATATCTTAAATTTAGAAATTCGATTTATTTTTACCTAAGTTTAGGGTAATTTTTCTAGATTTTTTCCTCAATACTTTCTTAAATTAAATTAAATCACCCTTGAATTTAGAAAAAAATACATTGCACTGTGTCTTAAAATAGGGCGAATCGCCCTGAAAACAAGCCATTTAGAAATTCGCCCTAAAATATAGACAAAAAAGTCTAGAAAATCGCCCTAAAACATATAAAAGTATTAAAAAGACACCTCTTGTAATTCTCAAGTACGAATTCCGTGCATTCGGAATAGAAAAGGGGCAACTGATATTCGACTTGCTAAGAAATTCGCCCTAAAATATAGAAAAATAATCTAGAAAACCGTCCTAAAATTTAGAAAAATATAAAAAGAAACCGCTTGTAATTCTCAAGTTCGAATTCCCTGCTTTCGGAATATAAAAGAGGCAGCTGACTGCTAAGCATTTGACTGCGTTCTTTACTGTGATTAAAATCAGGGATGCAAACCACTCGAAAATAAGTACTGGTTCGGTTCAGTGGTTCGCACAGTTTCTAAACCGCCGGTTCGGTTCATAACATGGTTTTTGGAGTTAAATGAACCACGGTTTCGGTTCGGTTCAGTGGTTCACAAAGGCACATAAAATATGATTTCGGTGAAGTGGCTATTCGATCATTTTTGAAATTTGATTCCTATAATTCGAATATCTTTAAAATCCTTAGAGCAATCTGCAACGATTATTATGTCGGATTCCCAGGACTCGTCTATCAGTTCCTGGAGGAATGCCCTTATTGGCAGATCAAGATTGAATTAAGGTTAAGGAGTACCACAGAAAATTGAAAATATTGTCTAATGAAAAGACAAATTTAGATTGAAGAAAGGTAAATTTAGAGATCGGCGGGAAATTGCAGAAGACTTGTAAAATTCTCTTCAGGTCATCCTTAAAAGTTATATCGATCCGACAACGCTAAATATGTATAGGGTCGAACGAAATGTTGGAAAATCATCTTCGGGAAACGATTCAAATTTCCTAATTAATCAAAATCATTGGCTAGAGGAAAGCAATTCCCGTTAAAACTCGTCAGAGAACTGAACCGAACCGAACCGTTTTTATTTGTGGTTTTCGGTTCGGTTCAGAAATTCTGAAAGGAAGCCGGTTCGGTTCACCAGCGGGAATAAGCGGTTCGGTTCGGTTCAAAACCGGTTCAGCTCGAACCGGTTTGCATCCCTGATTAAAATGCCTTTCGTATTGAAGTTTCCCGGAGGTCCCGAGTTCAAGTCCCAGGTAAGGTAAAGTTAGAATTTAAATTATTGATTACTAATTACAATCCTATAAAAATAATATACAAGGGGTTAAACGCTTCTTTAGAGTAGTAGTCTTCTTCCTGTTCTGTCTACAGTCTCCCTTTCTTCCTTTACTGTCCATAATAGTTGAAAAAATGTTGTTTCTAAACTAAACTGTTCTTAACTTATTAGAAAGGTTTTACCAAAATCTAGAAAATGGTTTTCTACAATTAAGAAAATATTTTCCAGCTTATAGTAAATATTTTCCTAATTTCAGAAAGTCTTTGTCTTATTTTTAAAAATAATTTTTCTAAAATATATGGCTAAAAGCCTTTAAGACCCCTTCTTAAAGGCGAATTTGTAAACTTTAGGGCGATTTTGGTTGTTTTTTTTTTGAGTGTGGGATTAGTAGAAGTCATAAGTTTATGTCAATAAGCCAAGCACATCTTAAGGAGAACATTTGATTCGAAATTACCGGCGTGGCACATCACGCCAACTACAGTGCAATGTCAATAGAATGAATATATATTGTGGATAGGAAGATTTAGTTTCTCATGTGTGGCTGCTTAGCGGTTTTCCCAGCTCTTTTCTCATTTTAAGGAAATCTTTTCCCAAACATTTTAAGAATTAAACTGACAATTTTTTTTGTAAGTTCTTACAACAACTCTTCTATGAACACTTTTTGGATTTGTTTACATGTTTCTTGATTTCCATTTAAAGCGCAATAATTTCCTCCACTGTTCGTCATAATTTCCCCTGGTGTTCTTGTTGTTGTTGTTGTTTGCTGCTGCTGTAGTTGTAATGAAAGTGTTTTTTATGTAGTGTTTCCAGCCACACATACGCAACATGCGTGTCCTGATCCGGCTTCAGCTTCCTTGCTCTCTCGTTGCTTGTGTGAAATATGACAAAAAGTATGCTACAATTTTTTTTTTTTTTTTTTGCTGCTGGTTTTTGTCAGCGCTTTAATAGCAGAAGTCAAAGGAGTCGCCCTGGCTATTGTTGGTTCCCGTAGTGTGCGTGTGTGTGTGTGTGCGTGTGTGTGTGCAATAGCAATAAAAATATATTTTACAAACTGCTGCCATGGCTCCCGCTGCCGCTGTCGCTGTCGCTGCCTGTGGACCTGAACCCTCTTTCAGCATGAAACTGCTTAGGTTTTTTGCTTGGTTTTGCCTGTTGTTGTTGTTTCTTTATGATATATGTAGAGCACACACACACACACACACACTCACACTCACATCCATGCAAAACAAGTTCGCTACAACAAATTATTGGAAAGCGGAGAAGTTTTCTGTTCTCTTGCAAAAAAAAAAAAATAGAAAGAAACATAAAAAACTGTGGAAAATTGTGTGCAAAAGTTAGCAAGCCAACAACAAGCATATAAAATGTATGTCGGGGTGTGGGGGGTAAGAGGGCGGGCACTCTGGTTACATATGTATCTATGACTCTAACTCTTAAATCGCTTTCTGGTTTCACCCATAACGATTTTCTTTTCAATTTAGTTTTAGTGCGTATTTTGTTCTAATTTTATGGCAAGTATTAAAAAATATTTCGGGTATAATATTCGAGGGTTTGTTAACACACAATTTGAAACACAAACATTTGAGAGCGCCAGAATAATATATTTTTTTACGACATTTTTGCTTAGCTGGCAGGACGATTTATATTTCCCTCCGTTCCCCATTCTTCGCATCACCGTACCACACAGACATACATACATATTTATGACTGAGGCAAAGAGTTGGCTTAGTTTTGTTTTTTTTTTTGTTTTGTTGTTGCTCAGTTTTTGTTGCATTTTTATGTTGTTTGTGGGCTGTTTATTGTTTGTCACATATACACGTATATCTCTGCGTTCTGTATATATATGTGGGCAGATCCATAGTTATTGAATGGATTGTCATATTGTGGCAACTTTTTATATGCCCGAACACGTTTCAATGGGTTTTTATTTGGGTTTTGTGGCGAAGGGGCGGGTGGGGTTGAACCACACCAACACATGAATATTATTCAAATGTTTATGAGTGTGAATTAAATTGAATAAATTTTTAGAAATTATTAGCAAGCCATTCATAATAATTTATGATTTAGAATGAGAATAATACAGCCAGGGGTATGCAAATAGTGCAATTTTGGATGCTCTTTTTCTCAAATGTATAAGTATGGTACCACTTAAGCCATTTGAAGCCCTGTAAGTGAGCTTTACTAATGATTACTCCATTTCATACCTCAATTTAAGTTAAACTTGGTGCTAGCAAGTCATGCTATCAGCCCATTAGAAGATCAACTGTACCTCTGTATAAGATGTATATTTGGCAACATTTTTTACCTGTTTTTTAAGCACGGTCAATCTCTTCTTATGAATATATCTTAACAACTATCATACTCACATGACCTTCTTAATCTTTGTTCAATTCAATTCAATTTTTATTGCATGGGATTATTATTTTAAGAGTATGCTTATAATATAAAAATTTTATTTTTTAGAGTTCAGGTCTTTGGACCATTTCAGCTATGTTTTACATGAGGAGAATATTATTGTCTAACGTTTCATTACTGTTTTAATATTTTAGAGGAAAAATTGAGAAAAAAAAAACCCCAAGAAACAACTTAATACTACTTCTATATATATTTACATAATTATATCGTTTATATGGTTATATGTTGAGTGTCTACATCTATCTTTGAAGTTATCCTTCAGTCGACTCAATCTGTCTGATATCATTTCAACTTTGGCTATGTGGTGAAGGTCGGATATGAGATGATGCCAAGGAAGCTTAAATATCATTTTTAATATCTTGTTTTGAGCTGATTGTAGCCCTTTAATATGAAACTTGGCAACATCTGACCACACTGAGGCACCATAAAACAATACTGCCTGGAAAATCGACCGGAACAAGTACATATAACTTGTGTTCAATAGATATCCTAGCGTTCCTATTGATGGACGGATATAGAATTCTAATAAGGGAATTTATTCTATCAATGGTATATCCTAAATGGTCCTTAAAGTTGACTTTTGAGTCTAACTTGACTCCTAGGGAGCGAAGCTTTTTATCCCAGGGAATGTCGGTGCCGACTCTGTGGGACTATCTGGGAGATATCTGGGCGATCTTTTTCTGGAGAAGTATTTTGCTTGGGTTTTGTCAGGGTTGACCTGAATTTTCCATCTCGTGAAAAAGCATTGAATGGTATCGAATGCCTCCTGCAAGTTTCGTGTAATATCTGCTGGCAACAGTCCTGAGGTGATTATTGCTGTATCGTCAGCAAATATGGAAGCAGTACAGCCGATTAGGTTCGGAAAGTCAGATGTATAGATGTTATAAAGAAGGGATAATTTTTTCCAAAAACAGAATTGTATTGATTTTGACTTAATTCAATGAAAAAATAAAGAATTGAATTGATTTTGTATTAAATCAAATGAATTAAACAAATATTTATGTTCATTCATTTGATATCCCGGCCACTTTTTAAACTTAGAAACCTTCCAAAGTTTCATCGCCATCAGATGAACGGTTTAGGCAGGCATAAGGGACAGACAGACAGACAAACATTCATTTTTATATATGGATATTAGGGCGGGTCAATTTTTTTTCGCAAAAATCGTACCCCATAATCGGAATCTACGAAGAATTCTAAGAAAATTTCACCATGAAACCATGTGAAAAAAATGAATTCCTGGCTCGCGCCGTGAAGCTTAAAGATTTCACTATGAGGTATATAAGGTATTTCGTAGTATTAGAGCCATTTTAATCTATTTAAAAAAAAACATACGCATTTTCCAAACAAGTAGGTAATTTTTGCATTTTGTTGACTTGTAATATAACGGCATCTTATACGAATCTTAAGTCTTTCTTTGACTCCATTTGAGAAAGTTTGGAACGACTTTCTAAAGTCAATGACATAACAGCATCTCGATTCTGTGGCATAACTCGTCGTGAGACATGTGTTAACAACTGCACACATCGTTCTGTGCCCTGAATGTGCGATGGAATTGCTGGATCTGGCAGTGGTATTTCAGCAGAATTTATGTATTCCAACAAGTGTTCGTAAGGGATGTTTGCAGTAAATGGAGGTTCAAATAAGATGTCGTCATTATCTAAATCAACTAAATGCATATAATCGGTGCAATCGAAATTAATGCGATTCTTTTTATAATATCTAAGTTTAGTTGGGTCATATAATTTCTCGCGATAATACATAATTTTATTAATTGCACTTTCGCGAACTGTTTTTCTTTGATCGAAAAGCATTGTTAACAAAATATTTTCTGTATGGGCGAAGAATGCATTGTTTTGGATTGCTTTGTTTACAATTTCTCTCAGATTTTGTGGTAAAAATTGCGTTGATTGAATATAATTAAATAAAAGTTTACTGCCATATACCACCGAATTAAAAAATTTGACATTAAAATACATCGGTATATAAACTTTCATGATGAAATTAGCCAACATTTTTAAATTTGTCGAAGGTGAAGTACTTGCAACATAAAGACGTAGAACTCTGCTGGCTTTTGTTAACCAGCGAGAATGAACCATTTTTCCGGGTTTCATGCTGGCAAGATCTTCTGGACAGAAACCTTCCGATACAGCTTTGGCTATTCGATAGAGATATAAAACGTCTGTCGAAAGACTTTTTTCATCTCTTTTATCCATTGCTGGAGGCATATTCCCCAATGAAATGGGTGCAAAGTCAGGTATGGCCTAAAACAAAATGTTTCTTTTAATTTGAAAATGCTCTATTTAAACTTGGCTCTTACCGGAAGTTGTTCACAGGTCTCAAGTACCTTCATTAACGTCCCACTAGCTGTACGTGGTCCACTTGTAGTTGCATTTTCCAAGGCATTGAACAAATGGCGAAATGGAAGTTCGTTGAAATGCAACAAACAAACAAACCAATGTAATGGTTTATTCAATAAAAGCTCAAATTTTCGAATTATTCCATTTTCAATTCCAGTATTGGTGGGTTCTCCATCACAGCAAACTCCAATCAAGTTACTAAGCGTTAATTTTTTTTCCATAAAGAACTGCCATAATTGTATTTGCTTAGTATGGGAATCCTCAGCATTAACTTTTATGTGCCCCAACAGCTTGCCTTGCGGTTCCTTAAGAATCACAATATGAGACTCCTTTTGTACTCTCGGATGGTATTTTCCATTAACTTCATTCCGTGTCAGAGCGTCATTTTTCCTGCCATCAAAAGAAAAAGCTAGTAAAGCTGAATCATTTTGCTGCATACGTCGAACGGTCTCCCTGCATTTCATTTTTTCTCGTCCAACTTTGGATTTATCCATAATAATTGTCTCCCCATTTTCATCAGTAAATCCAATGTCTTTAAATAAGGCTGTTGCCAAACAGGAGGCAACTCTGTCGGAAATGCCGAATCTATCACACATCATTGCGAAATTAAATGCATCGTATCTCTTAGCGTAAGGTCCCCGTTTTTTTAAACTCAGATCATTTGCTGCTGGCATTGCAAACTCAAATTCACTTTCGATGTTCATATGCGCAGATTCGGGTCTATAAGAAGGATCAGAGCTTTCTGGCAATTGGCTTGACTGTTGATCGACTATATTCAGCACGACTTCGGGAATGGTATTCCTTCTGCTGGTGTGTTGGTCAATCATAAACATTTTCAAGTGGTCAGGAATTAATCCGCAGGAGCATGGCATTGTTTTCTTACAACTGCATTTAGCAACATAAAACAAATCATTTAAGTTTTTCTCAAATTCAGTAATTAAATTAGTTCTAGTAATGTTTTTAACTTCTCGCTGATATTTTTTTATAAATTTATTAAGCTTTATAATAATGCTTTTTATATTTATTAATTCAATATTCGTCTTTCTCCAAATTTCAATTAATTTGTCTGCAATCATCGGAGTAAGACTTGCATAAGAGTGTTGTTGTTTTGTTTGCTGTTTATTGCGATCACTCAAGTAAAAATAATATTTAAGTACATCCCGAAAAGTTGGCAAATTTAGCTCGGAAAATTCACTAGGTACACCAATAATATTTGCGATCTGCTTTGAATTGAAACTTGATGCAGACATCATAACAATACTGTCAATTTCCGAATTGTCAATAGACATCGCTGATGATTCCATAATTTTAAATTATAAGCACACGTTCCTTTGTCAACAGTCAAATACTAAGTAAACCAAATTTATTACACGAATTTAGAACTGATAACAATCTTGAACTTTATTTACTGCTAGTCTATGGTATTCAATGGCGTAGATAGCTATTTTCGAAAGAGGGATAACATACCAATAGGGACTGATGCTCTTCACTGCCCCCACACCTACGCCACTGCCGTTGGTTGACAAGTTTTACCGCAAAATGAATTATCATTTACATAAACTGTTATAAGAGGAATGCAAAAAAGCTTCACAAAAGCTTTCATATTTTTACAGATCTAAAGGTTATCTTTAGAAAGCTTCTCAATGTAATAATATATTTCTTTGCAAGCAAATAAACTTTATAATAAAAAATAAAATTAAATTCCGCCTTTTATCATGCCACGCCTACTTTTATTTAGTTGCTTAAAATGGCTTTGAATATATATTTCAATTTTCAGACCGATACCTTTCTTCGTTAAAAAGTTACAGACTCATTGCTCCTACTTTCTCATATGAGGCTCAGTACATGGCTAATTTGGCTCATTTTGTCGAATTAAACAAAAAATTATATAATAATTATATAATTATAAGTTAAATAAAATAAAAATAAAAATTATAAAATTTGTTGTAAAAAGATGAATCAGAATTGACTCCAACATAATTGGAAAATGCGTATGTTTTTTTTTAAATAGATTAAAATGGCTCTAATACTACGAAATACCTTATATACCTCATAGTGAAATCTTTAAGCTTCACGGCGCGAGCCAGGAATTCATTTTTTTCACATGGTTTCATGGTGAAATTTTCTTAGAATTCTTCGTAGATTCCGATTATGGGGTACGATTTTCAGGATTTTTTGGACAGGAACAAATTGACCCGCCCTAATGGATATATATATAAATATTTTGCTCGATAACTATGATGTTTTCCTAACTAATTAAAATAAGTTTTTACATGATTAACAAATTTTCCCGGGTGTTAAAAATTTTGTAAAAAATTGCGTATACGCACAGAAATTGGGCGTGGTGTGCGTATGCCTCAAATATAAAAACGTAGTGTGCGTACATATGACGTATGCGTAAACGTAAAATAAATACGAACACGCACTATGAAGTATACGTATACGTACTTTTTCAAAAATGCGTATTGAAGTACGCATACGTTTTTTGACTGGATACGCATTGAAGCATTTGAAGCAATACGTATTCCGTCTACGTTTTTGGTACGTTTTACAGTTCTTTGCTCTGTACCGTAGGTACATAGAGTATTTTGAGTTTGTGCAAAAGTGTGTAACGCATAGAAGAAAGCATTTCCGACCACAAAAAGTTTATATATATTCTTGATCAGCATGACGAGCTGAGTCGATATAGCCATGTCCGTCTGTCCGATTGTCTGTCCGTCTGTTTCTATGCCATGTCCTCCGTCAGTTCTAAAGCTATCGTGCCCAAACTTTGCACGAAGTCTTCTGGTACAAATACGCTGCATATTTGTCGGAACCGGCCGAATCGGATGACTATAACATACAGCTGCCATAGGAACGATCGGTCGAAAAACTTGTTCTAGTTAGAAAAACTTCTTTGTTTTTAATGCAAACGTCTCCAAACTCCGAACTTAAAGTTTTTAATATGCTTGTCTATGATGCTGCCAAATTTGGTCGAAATCGGACATTTATATAGTATAGCTGTCATTCAAAAGTAGCGTCAGAATAGTGATTATTGAGAAAAACTGGTTTGATTTCAGTGGATATGTCCTTCAAATTAGTTAGAAAACGTGCTGCCAGGGTATTTAAACATCGGCCGAGCCGAAGTTAACTTTCCTCTATTTTTATTCCAATTGCAGGGAATTCGTACTTGAGAACTCCAAGCGGTTCCTTTCTAATATTTGTATACTGTTGCAAAGAGTATTATAATTATTGCAATGCATAGAAATATTTTTTTTCGGCCCCATTACCAATAGATATTCGTGATCAGGGTGATGAGCTGAGTCGATTGCGCTTTGTCCTTCCGTCAGTCTGATTCTACGCAATCAAGTCTCTCAGTTTTGAAGCTATCGAGCTGAAATTTTGCACAGAGTTTTCTCCGACCTGATCGGATGACTATATCTTATAGCTCCCATAGGAGCAATCGGACGGAACACTAGTTTTAGTGAGAAAAACCTTTTTTCTTTTTCATGGAATCGTCTCCAAACCTCACAATCGTAGGATTTCTGTTTTTTTTTTAAACTCTACCAAGTTTTATTAAAGTCGGACGACTATATGGTATAGCTGCCTTTCAAAAGATAGGTCTGAAAAACAGTCTTAGTTAGAACAACTTTATTGTTTTTAATGGTAGCATCCTGCAATTTTGACTATATCAAATAGCTCCCATACGAATGATCGGTCGGAAAATGGGTCATTGTGGGAGTAAAATTATTTTTAAAAATATTTAAGCGAGCACTTGCAAGGGTATTAAAACTTTGGCACAGACGACATTATCTTAGCTTTTTCGTTCTTTTTTTAGGGCGATTTTCTAGATTTATTTATCTATACTTTAGAGGGAATTTCTTAATGGTTTTTCGAAATTTTAGGAATAAGCTTTACCTCCTGGAATTCACTACATTAGACTGCCACCTGGTTATGAACGGCAACAATGCGAAAAACTGTTGAATCAAATGAAAGGAACCGGTTTAATCACACAATTCTCTTATCAACATCCAAGGAGGATATGCAGTCTGATGACTGACAGGATCACATGACTTGTAATGGACAACAAATCCTTCTGAAAGACCTTATCAATGCGAAACTTCGAAACTGAATTTGGGGTATTGTTTCAGATTCCCAAAATTAGGAATATCATTGTCTGAAATAAGCACTAAACGTTGTACAACTCGTCAGTGGCCTGAACCGAACCGAACTGAACCGTTTTTGTTAGTGGTTCTCGTTTCGGTTCAGCATTTCATAAGCAAATCGGTTCGTTTTGGATTAACAGCTGCAATTGGCGGTTTGGTTGACCCTTTAAAGAAAGTGAGTTGCATTTCTAATAGTGCCTACCATTTTCTCTTATCAATACTTTCGATTTGAAAGCTTTAAGTTCTTAAGGAAATCTTTATTTAGATTCTTCTCTAGGCAGTTTGGGTGTAAATCTTTTGGATTTTCAACACATTGCTCTTCATTCAGCGCGATTTTCTCATTCTACTTTTACATTTTACATCATTGACTAGACACTTAGAAATCCTTGACCAACATAACAATATTTTACCAGCGCTATTCAAATGTCCTTGGCTGTACATTTGATTTTGTAACAACATTTATCTATAAATATATATATTTTTGGTTAAAATTTTGCTCACATATTCCTGCCTCTCTCTCTCCTCTCTCCTCCCTCCGCCACCACCCAAAACGGCTCGAGTGCTCAAACAGCATGGCAAACATCAACAGCTGCCCCTCATCATGTTCCAGTTATCACCTGATATCTCACCTTCGGACACCTTGAACAAAAATTATTTGGAAATTTTCTCAGAAAATATTTGTCTGCCACTTTGACAGACACTCGAAGGCAAAGGCCATAGAATTTGCTGGCAATTAAAATGTTTGCAACAAGAACTGCACAGTTTTAAAGCTGTTCGACTTGAAATTCTACGGAAATTTAATTCAATTTGCCGAACTAAAGTAAAAATATATGTAAAACAGTTCAAGTGCAATGCCATTTAAAATCTTTCCTCTCCAAACAACATAAAAGTGTGGGAGTTTGCCTTGGTGGGGAGGGGTCGGGGCGACGGAGAAGCGGGGGAACATTTGCGTGCATGTTGCCAGTTAGTTAATTATTGAGCAACGGACACGTACATATGTCTCTATGTGTGTGTGTGTGTGTGTGTGCGAGTTGGTGTCTGTTTGCATGTGTCTATGTTTAACTTAATTAGTGCTGCGATGCGCTGCATTTTGTGGTCTCCATTTAACGCAGCCACCGACGTCACTCTCTTCACCAACAGCAGCGGCCTGGCCGTGGGGGCCACCCCCCTCGCCCCAGACTCCTCCGCTCCGCTCCGCTCTGTCTCTTTTCCGTCTCCCGGTGGTGTCTGTCTCTGCTGGCAAAAATTTAAAACTGCAATGGCACAGTTTCCGCCAGCACCAGCGTCTGAATGTAGCAAACAGAGCAAGCTGTTTATTTGTTTTCATACCCTAGAAATTGGTGGAGGATGCACTCGGCCCAGCGGTGGCAAATAAGTTCCAGCGGAGAGTGAGTGGCATATTTAAGGGGGAGTCTGTAAAATCTTGTCCAAAATGGGAAAAATGCCAACCATACAGCGGCGAAAAAGAGCAGTTCATCTATATAGCCAGTTAATTATTGTTGCTTATAGTTATCATCAGTAGACTGCGCTACTGTATTAATGTGAGAGTATTTCCTAAGCTGGAAGTTCTATCCATAAAAACCCCATAACAATACGAAACGAGAAAGCTAAACTAACTTCGTCTGTGCCGAAGCCTTCATAACCTTGCAAGTGCTCGCTTAAATATTTTCAACAAGAAAGAAAGTCGATCAAGCCCGACTATAACATACTCTGTACCAAGAAAATTTGTCTTGTGATCATAACTCGAAAACCGTTCATCCGATTTTTTTCATTCCTTTGGCGGATCGATAAGTTATCCTAAAAACTAAATATGTCCAGAAGGAACCAGCCATCTTTATTCAAAACTGTGGGAGATATTACGTTTTTTCTAAATTGCGGGGGCGGGAGGGTGCGTGGCCAAAATTGAAAATAAACTTGATCTGCCTGCAGACATAAGAAGCATTTGTCCCATACATGTCAAACCTCTATCTCTTACCATCTCTGAGATCTGTGCGTTCATACGGACAGACAGACGGACGGACGGACAGACGGACAGACGTCCGTGGCTATATCGACTCGGCTGTTGATGCTGATCAAGAATATATATACTTTCTGGGGTCGGAGATGCTTCCTTCTTGATGTTACATACTTTTGCACAAACTTATAATACTCTATGTACCTTCGGTACAGAGTATTAAAACTCACCGAAGGTGAGTTAACATCGAGAACATCGCTTTTGGAAGAAGAATTTTCGTTCTTAAACTCTTACAGTACAAAAACTCATTCTTGAATCAAGAATGTCGCTTCGGGATGAAGAGTTATCGTTCTTAAACTCTTACAGTATTAAAATTTCATACTTGAATGAAGAATGTCGCTTTTAGATGAAGAGTTTTCGTTCTTAAACTCTTACAGTGTTAAAAATTTCAACTTAAATCAAGAATGTCGCTTTTGCATGGGGAGTTTTCGTTCTTAAACTCTTTAACTATTAAAAACTCATACTTGAATCAAGAATGTCGCTTTTGGATGAAGTTTTCGTTCTTAAACTCTTACAGTACAAAAACTCATTCTTGAATCAAGAATGTCGCTTCGGGATGAAGAGTTATCGTTCTTAAACTCTTACAGTATTAAAATTTCATACTTGAATGAAGAATGTCGCTTTTGGATGAAGAGTTTTCGTTCTTAAACTCTTACAGTGTTAAAAATTTCAACTTAAATCAAGAATGTCGCTTTTGGATGGAGAGTTTTCGTTCTTAAATTCTTACAGTATTAAAAACTCATACCTGAATCAAGAATGTCGCTTTTGGATGAAGAGTTTTCGTTCTTTATCTTTAACAGTATTAAAAACTCATACCTGAATCAAGAACATCAGTTTTGGAAGAAGAATTTCGTTCCTTAACTCTTTAACTATTAACAAGAAAGAAAGTCGGTCAAGCCCGACTATTGCATACTCTGTACCAACGAAATTATACGCTCAGCATAAATTTTGATGCTGCAGTAGTAGCTGAAAGCAGCGCTGCTTCAGCGAACAGTCTTTTGATCATAACTCGAAAACCGTTCATCCAATCTTCACCATTCCTTTGGCTAGTCGATAAGTTATCCATATTACTAAATATATCTAGAAGGAACAACCCACCTATCTTTAAAACTGTAGGAGATATGACGTTTTTTTTAAATTGCGGGGGCGGCAGGGGGCGTGGCCAAAATTGAAAATAAACTTGATCTGCCTGCAGACATAAGAAGCATATGTCCCATACATGTCAAGCCTCTATCTCTTACCATCTCTGAGATCTGTGCGTTCATACGGACAGACAGACGGACAGACGGACATGGCTATATCGACTCGGCTGTTGATGCTGATCAAGAATATATATACTTTATGGGGTCGGAGATGCTTCCTTCTGGATGTTACATACTTTTGCACAAACTTATAATACTCTATGTACCTACGGTACAGAGTATAAAAACTAAAACTTGAATCAAGAATGTCGCTTTTCGAGGGAGAGCTTTCGTTCTTTATCATTAACAGTATTAACAAGAAAGAAAGTCGGTCAAGCCCGACTATAACATACTCTGTACCATAACTCGAAAACCGTTCATCCGATCTTCTTCATTCCTTTGGCGGATCGATAAGTTATCCTAATAACTAAATATGTCCAGAAGGAATAAGCCATCTATCTTCAAAACTGTGGGAGATATGACGTTTTTTCTAAATTGCGGGGGCGGGAGGGGGCGTGACCAAAATAAAAATAAACTTGATCTGCCTGCAGACATTAGAAGCATATGTCCCATACATGTCAAACCTCTATCTCTTACCATCTCTGAGATCTGTGCGTTCATACGGACAGACAGACGGACAGACAGACAGACGGACAGACGGACATGGCTATATCGACTCGGCTGTTGATGCTGATCAAGAATATATATACTTTATGGGGTCGGAGATGCTTCCTTCTGGATGTTACATACTTTTGCACAAACTTATAATACTCTATGTACCTACGGTACAGAGTATAAAAACTCATACTTGAATCAAGAATGTCGCTTAAGGAATGTAGGGTTTCCGTTCATAAACTCTTACAGTATTAGAAACTCATACTTGAATCAAGAATGTCGCTTTTGGAAGAAGAATTTTCGTTCTTAAACTCTTACAGTGTTAAAAATTCCAACTTGAATCAAGAATTTCGCTTTTGTATGGAGAGTTTTCGTTCTTAAACTCTTACAGTATTAAAAACTAAAACTTGAATCAAGAATGTCGCTTTTCGAGGGAGAGCTTTCGTTCTTTATCATTAACAGTATTAAAAACTCATACCTGAATCAAGAACATCACTTTTGGAAGAAGAATTTCGTTCCTTAACTCTTTAACTATTAAAAACTCATACTTGAATCAAGAACATTGCTTTTGAAAGAAGAATTTTCGTTCTTAAACTCCTAAACTATTAAAAACTCATACCTGAATCAAGAATTTTGCTTTGGAATCAACAATTTTCATTCCTATCGAACTGCCGACATGAAACATTCTTAATAAAAGTGTGAAATTCTGCATATATTTTCTCCGAGTGAGTGTTTAAGGAGTGGTAAGAGTTTTAACCAGCTGTGGCATAGTCTTAAGTCTCATTTGGGGAACTTGAAGTCTCTTTGTCTATCAGTTATATTTCGATTGTCGTCAGCTGTTTGGTGTTCATTCTAGAGCCTAAGATTTGAGACTTGGCTGTGGTTTTCATTACTTTACAGGTCATCTTTGGGTCGCCTACCCTCTGCAATGGCTCTCCCACTAGTTCTTTGCTTATTTTATTTTTAGTAATTTTTGTTATACATTGCCTTCTATTTTTTTTTTGTATTTTGTTTTTTGTTTTTTGCTGCACTGTTTCGTGCACGTAATTTGCATTGTTGTTGGTTTTAATTGCTTGGTGTTAATTGCAGTAATTGCGGTAGAAAAAGGCACGTAAATGCACTGCAAAGTGGCCTTAGAACCAAACTTAATTAAACTAGGCGGCACGGGACCTTGATTCGTTCCTTTGAGGTCAGCAGGTGTGCAGATGGGAGCCTCTGCTTTGTCACACGATCGGCCTCAGTCGAATTGCCTCGGCTCAACCTCATTGGCTTTGTCATTCAATACGCTTGCAGTGGTCTTGGGCGCACGGTGTGTGGGCGGGGGTGGGTGGCGAAATTGAGAGCGGATGATGCTCGTTAAGTTCCAATTAAAGGCAATGCCGAATGCAAAATTTAAAATGTCATCAAATGCCACGCCTCAACTGATGAAGGATGCGGGCTCAAATGTCGCCGGGCCGGGCCATAAATTTTGGGCAAACTGAGACGGGAAGGCCAATTATGGTTCACGGTGCGAGTGTGTGAGTTACGTTTTTACGCCATCCTTATTTATGGGCCAGCCAAATATTAATTAATTAATTAGGGTGTGAGTGGCTTATAGAATTACCTAATTAGCTGCAGAGTTTGAGACGAGTGACACATTAAATTGCGCTGCCGGCGAACCTTCACTTTAACCTGGTCTGGTCACTGGGAGCCACATTCAAATGGCAGGAGACGCGTAGCCAGCCAGCCAGTCAGTCATGAGGTTGAACGGTCAAATGTGGTCTGAGGTTGCTCCGGTTACCTCACACACACAGGCAGGAAGGGAGTGTGTCCTGTCATTGAGTTGTCAATGGGTCAGTCGAGTGGGGAAACAAAATACAAATTGAGTTTCGGGCTGCTGCCAATACAAGAGCTAATTGATTGGAAAATTATGTGACTTTGAATGCGGAAAATTGCTTAACCTTTTCCAATCTTCGCACAAGTGGAAGTCGGCGATTCGCCGAATTAGGATTGCATAATTCTTGCAAATTTAACACTCAATTGAGTAATAAAATGCTGATGAAATGTAAATAAAAGCTCAGTTGCTATGCATGCATCAATATTAAAGTCGCTTTTTATCGACAGTTCAACAATTATACCAATTTTTGGCGGTTTTTTAAACCTTGGTCGGTGGTAATTGCCAATGCACGTTTTTTTTTTAGTTGGGGACAATAAACAAAAATTATTACGCTCAAATAAGCGTAAATGCTTGCAACAATGCCAAATGGTTTGTTGCATTGTTGCCCCAACAAAAGGCAAAAGGCAAAAGTGTCGCCGAGTGACGGTGACGATGATGGAAAACTCGCTTGCGTATTATGCCAAAAATGAAATGAAACGGAAGTTGCGAGCGCTGCACACGTTTTATTGGCATCACACACACACACACACTGATTTGACAACAAACAAATCTGAATCCGCAAAACCAAAAACGAGAAGAAATCAAGTCGAGAATTGGTAGTCGGGCGATGCTTCGCTCTCCAACGCATAAAAACATTCTGCAATGAATTTTTATAACCACCAAATGGCGAGCAGGCAAATGAAATCAATCGAATCGAATGCAGTCAGCAGGCAAACGTCACAATTGAAATGGAAAATGTTATAAATCGCGTGGAAAGGAGGAGTTTGTGGGCAGACTGACGCCAGCCAGGCCACAATCGTTTAGCGGCTTTTGTCTGCAAGCGATTTTTATTTGTTTCTCTTCACTTTTTGCCTCTGGTTTTAATGACTTGTCAACACTTTGTAGTCGAAGACTCGATTCGCCCGAGTCTAATTAAGGAATTTGATAAATGATGAGAGACAACTGAACGAACGAACGACTTGTGTGGTTAATTGATTAGGCCCAAATGTGCACTAAGTAAAAGTTTTAATAACCTCTCAAATTCTTTATTATTTTATACCCCTGGAAATAGAAACCAAATCCTCACTGTGAACAAAATCTTGAGATCACACACTCAAAATAAAAACAAGTAAGGGCGCTGCAGTCGAGTTTCCCGACCACAAAATACCCTGTTCATTTGTTTTCATTTAATTGTTTTTGAATTTAACAAAATTATCCCAAATGTAGGCAACACTTTTTTCTAGTCCTGACCAACAAGTGGGTGGGTGCTCTTATCAGCTCAACTGTTTCGCTTATAACTCCGGTGTTTTTTGTCCGATCTGATTGTACTTTTCAAAATAGATAGATATTGGGCCTAGCTTGATGTATACTAAACCACGAGGCTCTAACTTGAAAATTGTGGATCTGACGGCTATTTAGATCTAGGATTTCTAGAGGAGGTCTAGGTTTTTTGGGGATAAAAGGGGGACGGGGTGGAATTTTTCAAATCTGAAACAAACTTGATCTGCGTACAGCATAAATCTACCTTCGTGCAAAAACTTGTGGCTCTATCTCTTATAGTCTCTGAGATCGACGCGTTCATACAGACACACAGACGGACAGACGGACGGACGGACAGTCGGACAGACGGACATGGCTATATCGACTCGGCTGTTCATGCTGATCAAGAATATATATACTTTATGGGGTCGGAAAATTTTCCTTCTCCCTGTTACATACATTCGCACAACTTCATGATCCCCCTTTTCCCATTTTCAATGGGAACAGGGTATAAACAGCCAAAATCGCCCTAAAATTTAGAAATTTGCCCTAAAAAAGGGTTCAAAGGCGATGAGCCATATATTTTAGAAAAATTATTTCTAAAAATAACACTAAGACTTTCTTTGGTGGAAGTTGTGGTGGACAGACTGAAGAGAGGAAGGAAACTGCCATACTGAGAAGCGAATAAGCCCCTTTTTATTTATTATTTTTATAGGATATTTTCTTTCTGTTGGTTTACACTAATAGTAATCATTATTTTAGTTATTAACTTTACCTTGCCTGGGACTCGGAACTCGGGACCTCTAAGAACGAACACCAATGACAGCAAGACCATTGTAAAACATATCGAACTGGAAATAACCATCAAATTGTATAAATCGATTATAAATTTTCTACAATTCAATAATTAACCGACAAATAGCAACGTAAGCAACGTAAGCCACGTAACATAAAGGTGCAGCTGAAATATTAAAACAAATCAGAAATAGTAATTGCTGAGCTATCAAATGGAATGACCGCCTACTGCGCCACGAGTTGAACTTTAAGACGGCGAAAGAATGGAACATTCAGCACTGAAGCATTTCATAACAAGAAAGAAAGTCGGTCAAGCCCGACTTTAACATACTCTGTACTCGCTCAAGCAGCAAACAGTCTTTTAATCATAACTCGACAATCATACATCCGATCTTCACCATTCCTTTAGAGGATCGATAAGTTATCTTGATTACTAAATATGTCCAGAAGGAACAAACCATCTTTCTTTAAAACTGTGGGGGATATGACGGTTTTTTCTAAATTTTGGGGGGCGGGAGGGGGCGTGAATTGAAAATAAACTTGATCTGCCTGTCGACATAAGAAGCATATGTCCCATACATGTCAAACCTCTATCTCTTACCATCTCTGAGATCTGTGCGTTCATACGGACAGACAGACGGACAGACGGACAGACGGACATGGCTATATCGACTCGGCTGTGGATGCTGATCAAGAATATATATACTTTATGGGGTCGGAGATGCTTCCTTCTGGATGATACATACTTTTGCACAAACTTATAATACTCTATGTACCTTTGGTACAGAGTACAAAAAGGGGAAAGTTAGCTTTGTATACCCTTGCAGCACGTTTTTCTAATTAATCTGAAAATCCGCTGAAAACAAGCAAGTTTTTCTCACTAAGACTACTTTTCTGACTCCACTTTTCTATTTTCTGTACTATTTAGATTTCCGATTTCAACCAAACTAAGTGGAATCATGGGAAAGCATAGCAAACTTGGAAATACAAAGTTTGGAGGCGTTTTCATTCCAATCAAAAAAGTTTTTCTCACCAAAACTAGTTTCTCGACCGTTCAATCCGATTGCAGCTATAACCTATAGTTAACCGATTTGGACAAAACTTTGAAGAATTTTTTGAAAGCTTATAAAATAAATATTTGCCATTTTTAATACTAAGACTATTTTTCTAACCTTACTTTTCTATGGCAGCTATACTATATAGATGTCCGATTTCAACCAAACTTGGCAGAATCGTGAAGAGGCTTAGAAAACTAGTAAATACGGAATTTGGAGACGTTTGCATTGAAAACAAAAAAGATTTTCTCACTAGAAATTGTTTTTCGACCGATCGTTCCTATGGCTATCCGACTTGTACCTGAAGACTTCGTGCAATGATTGGTGGCGATAGCTTTGAAACTGACGGAGAAGATAGCATAGAAATAGACGGACAGATCTGTTACAAAAATCGAGAAACAAGCTGGCCTTGCATTTTTTGGACCAATTCAAACAGACCTTGTGTCAAAAAGGAATCTTATTATTCATTCTGTTCTCTGACTTCGGAGAGTAATTACCTTCAAATTTCTTCTTGAAAATAAAAATTGGTTGGTAAATTCGACTGGATTAATTTATTTCTTGATTGGTGGTTATTTTTTCACCCTGTTTAACGATTGACTTCTCTTCTCTTACTTTTGATTTTATTACTTAAATTCTTGTCCTTACCTTCGTGGAGACCTATTTGTGGCTTTCCTGCAGTGGTTTTGTTTTGGTGCCGGATTTGTGCCCTGGTCAACAAAAACTAACAACCAACGGCCTTCAAACGTTAAGTTCAGAACAGAGCTAATGTAATTTTTCAACATTTTCTTAGTTTCACAAGAATGCTATTTTTCATTTAAATTCACCAGTCAAAAACAAAGTTGAAGCATTAATCCATTAAACTCTTATAAGGAGAGACTGATTTCGATTAATATTATTATCATTGATTTTCTTCTTTAACTGCTTTCTTCTTTAACTTCATTGCTTTATTACTTACCTTCGTTCGTCAAGCCACCGAACTTTAACTCTGATTGGTATAATTTACTTCTTGGTAATAATAATTTGGGTTCCCACGAAGCATATTGAAATGCGCAACTTACCCCTTGCTAAAATATCATTCTTTTGTGGTAAATCTAAAAGTTTCAATTAGGTTCATAGATTTGCCCTTTTTTATAAAAATAATTTTTGTTCGAAAAAATTAAATTGCTCCACCTTTTTTCCGATATATTTTATGAAGTTCTCACCTTAATGTGTGTTTGTGAATGTAGCCTATATCTACTATAGCCGATAGGTTCATATCTTCTCCAATCTCAAAAAATATGTAACATATTTCACTTAGGAAAACAAAAGTTGACATTCTTGGACTTTTTGCTGGGTTGTAAATCCCGCTCCATGTCTTTGCCATATTTCTTTTGTACATTAATTAACGATTCTTATAATAAAAAAATTTTATATGCTTACGGAATGACACTGCAAATGGAGCTTTGCTCCTTTCATTATGATTGCTTGACGGCACAGCAAGGTTTTCTGCAAATTCTGCACTGGTTTCCTCATTCGTTCTCATTCTCTCACTCCACAAAGTCACGTAGAGTTTCTTTGCAATGGTCTCTTATCATGCCCATAACTGATGGCTGTATATTCTTATTGTTTTTATCACTCATTTTAATTCTTTGAAAACAAAACCAAATTAAACCACCTGTCACATAGTCAACATGCCATAACTCCAAAATATGGACTTATGGAAACGCTCAGAAAAAAATATGTACATTTCGAAATATGTGATTATAGTGGAAATAGCCTCTTAATATATCTTATAATTGATCAGATATATAGAAACTTTTGGGAACTACAGATTATAGTAAAGTCTTACTTGTTGTACTCTAAATTATTTGTGAGGGATTAATTATCACCAATTTGTAAAATGCCTATGCAATGACTTCTTTTTCGTGCACTTTTTGTCGATTGTCTTCCATGAATATTTTGTGAACTTTTCACCATTTTTGGACTAACGATTTTATTGGCTCCGCCCTTAAGATACACTACTTTGCTTGTTCGTCTCAGTTTGAGCTCTGCTGCCCAATTATTTTACATCTGAACAATATTATTATCAAGGCTGCAAACCATTCTGGAACCGAACCTCAGAGAACCAGTTCGGTTCGGGTTTTTTGGGTTTCGCGAACCGGACCATGAGCCAGGCGCCTTACATTTTTTACTCCTCGAACCCGAACCGGACCACTTTTCGATATATGAGGTTCGGTTCACCACATTCAGTAATTTTTCAGACGCACAAGGCTATAACGACTCGGCTATTTCCATTTTGGCTACGACCCCTCCCGCCATTGCATTTTAGAAAAAAGTAAAATCTCCCACAGTTTTAAAAACAAATGCTTTGTTTCATCTAGACATATTTGGTAGTCAGGTTTACTTATCGATCCAGTGAAAGAATAGTGAAGATCGTATGAACGGTTGTCGAGCTATGATCAAAAGACTGTTCCCTGCTGCAGCGCAGAAGCAGCGCTGCTTGCAGCTGCTACAGCATCATCAAAATTTATGCTGAGTATATAATTTCGTTGGTACAGAGTATGCTATAGTCGGGCTTGACCGACTGTCTTTCTTGTTCTATCTAAGACTGTTTTTCAGACCTAACTTTTGTATGACAGCTATACCATATAGCTGCCCGATTTTAATAAAACTTAGTAGAATTATAAAAAAAAACCTAGTAAACCTACGATTCTAAAGTTTGGAGACGTTTCAGTTGAAAAGAAAAAGTTTTTCTCAGTAAAACTAGTTTTCTGACCGATTGTTCCTATGAGAGCTATGAGATATAGTCATCCGATCCGGTCAGTTCCGACATATTAGTAGTGTGCAGCAAAAATACGACTCTGTGCAAAATTTCAGCTCGAAAGCTTAAAAACTGAGAGACAAGTTCGCATAGAAACAGACAGACAGACGGACAGATGGACGGACAAAGCTCAATTGACTCAGCTCGTCACCCTGATCAAGTATATATATAGTTTATAGGGTTTGGAAAAGAATATTTCTATGCGTTGCAAACTTCTGGGAAAAATTATAATACCCTTTGTAAACCAAGTGTTTAACCAATAAATGAAATTTAATTTAATTAAAAATCAATCGTAGTTATTAAGTCAGCTATTTATATATTTGTCAATCCCGAAACTAAATATGTTTGTGACTAGTGCATTAGTTTATCAGTTTTGTTCTTGTAGCACTTAGAAGTAAGTTCAATAAATCTCACATAATCTTTTGGTCGTTATTTGCTCGCTGTTTAGTCACTGCTTTGAAAACTGTTTTAATCACTGTTTAGGCCAGAGTTTTGGTGACGATTTTGGTCACTGTACTGGTCACTCTTGAAATTGAACACAATCTGTGCAATGCATAGTTGGATTCTTTTCTATAGACTTGCGTAATCTGTAAATCTATAGATATATATCAAATTAAAAGTATGTTTGTATGTTTGTATATTTGTTCCTTATGGGCGTCTAAACCGCTGAACCGATCTTCACAAAATTTTCACAGTATGTTCATGTCGATCAGGAAATTGTCATAGGCTATGTCTCATGTCTGTGACTTGGTCCAAAAACCGCTTAAATTGCAAAATGCAACCGTTCAGCCGATTGTGTTGTTTTTAAAAAGTGAATTTGTCATTTCTGTCAAATAAATTTGTCAATAAATTTGTAAAAAATGCCTCCAAAGAAATCATATATTGGGCAACGAGCTCCAAGAGCTTTGATACGGCAAACTCAAATAGCAAATGAAACGACTGAAGAACGTAAAAATCGCCTGAGTGGGGTTCGAACTCGAGCGTCCACTGTCAGAGCAAGTGACACAGCAGAGGAGCGAGAGGTACGTCTCCGAGGTTTAAGAACTCGAGCTTCCACTGTGAGAGCAAATGAAACCACTGAGGAGCAAGATGTCCGACTTAGCGGAGTTCGAACTCGAGCGTCCACTGCCCGAGCAAGTGAAGCAGCTGAGGAGCGAGAAGAACGTCTCCGACGACTCAGAACTCGAGCTCTCACTGTCAGAGCAAATGAAACCGCTGAGGAGGAAGAGGTACGCCGACCCGGGCAAGGCCGTGTGAAATCGAGAAATGTTCCATAAAAAATTCTTCGCATTTGTAGGTTGCTTTTGACTATGCAGAATTTTTACAGGTTATCGGCTTAACGATATTTTTTCCATCTTCAGTCATCGACAAGTACCTAGGCAACTGATGTTCATATCAGAGATGCAAACCGATTCTGAGCTGAACCGGTTTTGAACCGAACCGAACCGCTTATTCCCGCTGGTGAACCGAACCTCAAACCGAACCGGCTTCCTTTCAGAATTTCTCAACCGAACCGAAAACCACAAAAAAAAACGGTTCGGTTCGGTTCAGTTCTCTGACGAGTTTTAACGGGAATTGCATTCCTCTAGCCAATGATTTTGATGAATTAGGAAATTTGAATCGTTTCCCGAAGATAATTTTTAAACATTTCGTTCGACCCTCTACATATTTAGCGTTGTCGGATCGATTTAACTTTTAAGGATCGATATAACTTCTGCAATTTCCCGCCGATCTCTTAATTTACCTGTTATCAATCTAAATTTGTTTTTTCTTTAGACAATATTTTCAATTTTCTGTGGTACTTCTTAACCTTAATTCAATCTTAATCTGCCAATAAATAAGGGCATTCCTCCAGGAACTGATAGACGAGTCCTGGGAATCCGACACAATAAACTTTGGACATTGCTCTAAGGATCTTAAAGATATTCGAATGGATTATAGGAATCAAATTTCAAAAATGATCGAATAGCCACTTCACCGAAATCATATTTTATAATGTGCCTTTGTGAACCACTGAACCGAACCGAAACCGCGGTTCATTTAACTCTAAAAACCGTTTTATGAACCGAACCGGCGGTTTAGAAACTGTGCGAACCACTGAACCGAACCAGTACTTATTTTCAAGTGGTTTGATCCCTGGTTCATATCAATTTAAACATAAAACAGTTAAATACTCTGAAATCACCTTTTAAGGCCATTTTAAGGTATCCTCAATTCTAACTTTCCTTCAGTTTCGTCGCATTGCACACCCTCCGCTCGCCCCTCATTAAGCAACCTTTCTACAAAATATCCACAATAGAAGTCCTTCGAATCATCAATCATGCATTATGTCTGACGGCAAACTAAATTTAATTTGTAATTAAATTAGCTTCTCGACGCGTTGCCTGGTAAGTAAGTGCCACGTAGTTTTCGCTATTAATGTCAGACTTCGATGCTTTTTAATTCAATTTATCAATTCATTAGGAGAAAGTGTCGCTGTTTGCCCGCTGGTGATGTCACAGCTAATTTTTTAATGACAACTTAATGCATAATCATTAAGTCGCCTTTGATTAGGGCTAGTGGCAGCTGCTCCGCCGCACAAATTGCCAGTAAAAAGAAATCATTTGGCTGGTTGTTTATTCGCATGTTGTTTTTGCTTGCTTTTTGATAGGCATCCGCAACGACGCAGAGCGGTAATAATATTTATGTTCATCCAGGGATTGAGTAGGAAATGTGAGCCTTAAATGTCCTGTTTTTGGGGGCAGTCTCTCAAGTGGAGAGAGAGAGAGAGAGAGAGAGAGAGAGCTCAATTGGTTAGATTAGTGGGCGGGGTGGTGTGTTTTTTATGACCAGCCCAGAGTGACTATAGACATTAATTTCGAGTTCTGGGCAACACTTTGCTATTGACTGAAAAATTGATTTGGAAACTGCTTAAAGACGAACTCAAGTACTGGGTTTTTTATTGCCGGCTACATAAAATTAGAATACTACAACTTTTTCAATTGTGTACTTAGCCTCCCCCCTTCACCTGGTATCTCTGTAGGATGCCATAACAATATCAATAAACGTACCTGAGAACCACTTTTCCCATTCCCCGACAGTTCCTTGACAATAAACCCCTTTAGCAAATTTACAAATTTCCGCAATAAACCAAATAACCAAAATGAATACAAAACATGCACAGCGGAGAAAACATATGCGAAAACTTCAAATCCTTTGCCAAAAAATAAAGAAAAAAAAAATAAGCAAGGGAAAGCAAAATTCAGAAAACAGGAGGAAACTGCTGACATATGCAGCCATATACTGGGACACTGCTTGGCAGGTCCTTTCTGTTCGTTGACAGAGTTTCAAGTGAGTGAGCGTGCGGCTGCCAATATCCAGCTAAAGTTCAAACACCTGAGCAAAAGGAGCGACCCCCTAGCATCAGTCGACTAATAGATAAAAGCCACCCAACAACGCTTTCACTTTCCATCCCACTTTCCTCCTGTGCTGCTGCTCCTGCTGCCTGTTTGTGGTAATGAAATTTATTAGATCATTATGCAGACTGCCTTCGCCGAGCGCCTTTTGTGGAAATTTGTTGACGTTGATTATCATTTTCAAGTTCTGACTTTTCATTTTCAATTTGAGTTCCACGGAAAAAAAACCAAAAAAAAAAGTGAATGCCGCGTTTCGCTTCATCCCATTTCCCGCGGCAGGCCCATTTTGTGGCTTCTTTGGTATAATTTAACGTAATTTGCTTAAATTTATTTCAAATTTGAATTGAAGTTCGAAACAGCCAAAATCTGGGCATATGCGTAAAAAGAAACCGACCGGAAGTGGGAAATTCCCGCGGGAGTTTCGCTTAATAACTTTCAGTGGGGTGGGTAGGCGCCCCTATGTAGACAGTAATTTGTTTTAACAGCGTCCTTTTAAAGATATTTACTGGGCCAGGTAAAGGTACTTTCGTACGTTGCCGCCGCTTCATAAATTACCCGACACGCGGCGCTAATATGGCACAACAACCAACAGGCCAAGTCCAGCTCAGTGAGGTGAGGTGGTGTGTGTGCGGGGTTGGGGGTGGGGGGGTTTTTGGAAACTTGCTTCTTTGGCTAATGCTAAATTCTCGCTCTCTGCTTTTCGACTGTTTACGCTGTTGCGCCTGCTACACGTGCAAGTGGATGTGGATGTGGATGTGGATGTGGATGTGGCTCGGGCTGTGGCTGTCGATGAGAATGCAGGGTAGGGCAGGGCGGCAGGGCAGGCCACAAGTTGTGCTTGTTGCTTTTCATTTACGTCGCCCAAGGGCCAGTGAGTCCAGAAATTGTGGAAATAGCCAGGACACTTGACATCTGCGAGGGCAGTGAATGCCTTTTGGGGATGGGGGCGGGGGGGAGCGGCGAAGCTTAAATATTTATGGCCAGGTTGCGGGACTTTGGAGTCATGAGTTGCACATACGCACACTAAATATCTGACCGCAAATTAGATTTATGCATATGAAACAAAAGCTGCCTAGATTGCTGTTCAACGCAAACGAGAAGGAATTATGCCATACAGATAATAAATAAATACAATCAATTTTTGATCATTATTGAGCCTGATGTGTATTGTTAATTATACAGGAGGTCGTGAAGGGGAAATGAATAGTACTTGCTGAAGACCCACAGTAAATGGGAACAGGGTAGTAAAAGGGCACTCGACTGATGCATGAGTTTCGATAGCAGCTTATATACCAAATACTAGATTTTAAGTTCCTTTTTATACCCTGTTCCCATTCAAAATGGGAAAAGGGGGATCATGAAGTTGTGCGAATGTATGTAACAGGGAGAAGGAAACATTTCCGACACCATAAAGGATATGTATTCTTGATCAGTATAAACAGCCAAGTCGATATAGCCATGTCCGTCTGGCCGTCTGTTCGTCCGTCCGTCCGTCCGTCCGTCTGTCCGTCTGTCCGTCTGTCCGTCTGTCCGTCTGTCCGTCTGTCTGTCTGTATGAACGCGTCAATCTCAGAGACTATAAGAGATAGAGCCACAAATTGTTGCACGAAGGTATTTTTATGCTGTACGCAGATCAAGTTTGTTTCAGATTTGACCCGTCCCCCTTTTAACCCCAAAAAACCTAGACCTCCTCTAGAATACCTAGACCTAAATAGCCGTCAGATCCACAATTTTCAAGTTAGAGCCTCGTGGTACATCAAGCTAGGCCCAATATCTACCTATTCTGAAAAGTACTATCAGATCGGACAAAAAACACCGGAGTTATAAGCGAAACAGTTGAGCTGATAAAAGCACCCCCCCAGTTGTTGGTCAGGACTAGAAAAAAGTGTTGCCTACATTTGGGATAATTTTGTTACATTCATCGTCAAAAATTCAAAAACAAATAAGTGAAAACAAATGAACAGGGTATTTTGTGGTCGGGAAACTCGACTGCAGCGCCCTTACTTGTTTCTTTTGATATTATGGAGTTTTAAGTCAGTCTTTGAGATCCGTCAAAAGATTCACTTTCATCTACAGCAGAAGTAAATAAAATTGCTAGCTTAACTGCATGATATCCTTCTGACCGTTATTAAGTTTATCATTGCCATCTCTTTTTGCTCTTAGGTCAAATAAACAAGAAAGAAAGTTGGTCAAGCCCGACTATAAAATACTCTGTACCAAGAAAATTTGTCTTTTGATCATAACTCGAAAACCGTTCATCCAATTTTCACCATTCCTTTGGCTGATCGATAAGTTATCCTTATTACTAAATATATCTAGAAGGAACAACCCACCTATCTTCAAAACTGTGGGAGATATGACGTTTTTTCTAAATTGCGGTGGCGGGAGGGGGCGTGGCCAAAATTGAAAATAAACTTGATCTGCCTGCAGACATAAGAAGCATATGTCCCATACATGTCAAGCCTCTATCTCTTACCATCTCTGAGATCTGTGCGTTCATACGGACAGACAGACGGACAGACGGACATGGCTATATCGACTCGGCTGTTGATGCTGATCAAGAATATATATACTTTATGGGGTCGGAGATGCTTCCTTCTGGATGTTACATACTTTTGCACAAACTTATAATACTCTATGTACATTTGGTACAGAGTATAAAAAGGGGAAAGTTAGCTTTGTATACCCTTGCAGCACGTTTTTCTAATTAATCTGAAAATCCGCTGAAAACAAGCAAGTTTTTCTCACTAACACTACTTTTCTGACTCCACTTTTCTATTTTCTGTACTATTTAGATTTCCGATTTCGATCAAACTAAGTGGAATCATGGGAAAGCATAGCAAACTTGGAAATACAAAGTTTGGAGGCGTTTTCATTCCAATCAAAAAAGTTTTTCTCACCAAAACTAGTTTCTCGACCGTTCAATCCGATTGCAGCTATAACCTATAGTTAACCGATTTGGACAAAACTTTGAAGAATTTTGTGAAAGCTTATAAAATAAATATTTGCCAATTTTAAAGAGGTTTACATTGAAAACAAATAAGTTTTTAATACTAAGACTATTTTTCTAACCTTACTTTTCTATGGCAGCTATACTATATAGATGTCCGATTTCAACCAAACTTGGCAGAATCGTGAAGAGGCTTAGAAAACTAGTAAATACGGAGTTTGGAGACGTTTGCATTGAAAACAAAAAAGATTTTCTCACTAAAACTAGTTTTTCGACCGATCATTCCTATGGCTATCCGACTTGTACCTGAGGACTTCGTGCAATGTTTGGTGGCGATAGCTTTAAAACTGACGGAGAAGATAGCATAGAAATAGACGGACAGATCTGTTACAAAAATCGAGAAACAAGCAGGCCTGGCATTTTTTGGCCCAATTCAAACAGACCTTCAGTCGAAAAGGAATCTTATTATTCATTCTGTTCTCTGACTTCGGAGAGTAATTACCTTCAAATTTCTTCTTAAAAATAAAAATTGGATGGTAAATTCGACTGGATTGACGATTGACTTCTCTTTCTTCTCTTACTTTATTTGATTTTATTACTTAAATTCTTGTCTTTACCTTCGTGGAGACCTATTTGTGGCTTTCCTGCAGTGGTTTTGTTTTGGTGCCGGATTTGTGCCCCGGTCAACAGAAACTAACAACCAAGAGCCTTCAAACACTAAGTTTAGAACAGAGCTAATGTAATTTTTCAACATATTCTTAGTTTCACAAGAATGCTATTTTTCATTTAAATTCACCAGTCAAAAACAAAGTTGAAGCATTAATCCATTAAACTCTTACAAGGAGAGACTGATTTCGATTATTATTATTATTATCATTGACTTTCTTCTTTAACTTCTTTCTTCTTTAACTTCATTGCTTTATTACTTACCTTCGTTCGTCAAGCCACCGAACTTTAACTCTGATTGGTATAATTTGCTTCTTGGTAATAATAATTTGGGTTCCCACGAAGCATATTGAAATGCGCAACTTACCCCTTGCTAAAATATCATTCTTTTGTGGTAAATCTAAAAGTTTAAATTAGGTTCATAGATTTGCCTATTTTATAACAATAATTTTTGTTCGAAAAAATTAAATTGCTCCACCTCTTTTCAGATATATTTTATGAAGTTCTAACCTTAGTGTGATTGTGAATGTAAATGTGTGTTTGTTCGTTCCTTAAAGGCGTGTTTAATAGCCTATATCTACTATAGCCGATAGGTTCATATCTTCTCAAATCTAAAAAAAAATGCAACATATTTTCCATGGGAAAACAAAAGTTGACATTCTTGGTTTCTTAATCCCGCTCTCAAAATGTTCCATGTCTTTGCCATATTATTTTGTACATTGATTAACGATTCTTATAATAAAAAAATTGTATATGCTTACGGAATGGCACTACAAATGGAGCTTTGCTCCTTTCATTTTGATTGCTTGACGGCACAGCGACGTTTTCTGCCAATTCTGCACTGGTTTCCTCATTCGTTCTCATTCTCTCACTCCACAAAGTCACGTAGAGTTTCTTTGCAATGGTCTCTTATCATGCCCATAACTGATGGCCTGGGATTTAAACTCGGGACCTCGGGGAAACTTCAACACGAAAGGCATCTTATCGCACTCAAATGCTAAGCACTCAGCTGCCCCTTTTCTATTCCGAATGCACGGAATTCGTACTTGAGAATTACAAGGGGTGTCTTTTTAATATTTTTCTATTCTTTAGGGCGATTTGCTAGACATTTTTGTCTATATTTTAGGTCGAATTTCTAAATGGCTTGTCTAAATATAAGAAATGTTCTTCGCCCTATTTTACGACACCGTGCAATGTATTTTTTTTCTAAATTCAAATTTAAGAAAGTATTGAGGAAAATTTAGAAAAATTACCCAAAATTTAAAACATAAATCGAATTTCTAAATTTAAGAAATTATTTTCTAAAAATTCTTTTTTAGGGTTTTTCTTTTTTCTAAGTTTAAGAAAAAACGGTCTAAAAACAAGTAAGAACAAGAAAGAAAGTCGGTCAAGCCCGACTGTAGCATACTCTGTACCAACGAAATTCTACGCTCAGCATAAATTTTGATGCTGAAGTAGTAGCTGAAAGCAGCTCTGCTTCTGCGCTGCTGCAGCGAACAGTCTTTTGATCATAACTCGAAAACCGTTCGTCCGATCTTCTTCATTCCTTTGGCGGATCGATAAGTTATCCTAATAACTAAATATGTCCAGAAGGAACAAACCATCTATCTTCAAAACTGTGGGAGATATGACGTTTTTTCTAAATTGCGGGGGCGGCAGGGGGCGTGGCAAAAATTGAAAATAAACTTGATCTGCCTGCAGACATAAGAAGCATATGTCTGATACATGTCAAACCTCTATCTCTTACCATCTCTGAGATCTGTGCGTTCATACGGACAGACAGACGGACAGACGGACATGGCTATATCGACTCGGCTGTTGATGCTGATCAAGAATATATATACTTTATGGGGTCGGAGATGCTTCCTTCTGGATGTTACATACTTTTCCACAAACTTATAATACTCTATGTACCTACGGTACAGAGTATAAAAACTAGAAAATAAATTTTTTGAGTGTACTAAGAGTGTACTCTATTGTCATTCACACATTCAGCATTTTAGTATAAAATCCAAGGTCCCCATCAAAAACCGACATTGACCGACATTTACTTGTGTGATCTCATCTTATAAAAATGTAGAAGCTTTGGTTAGGGTGTTTTCCACCAATGCGTTAACATTGTTTCCCAATCAATTTTATAGTTTGAGTTTGTCAAGAAAAACAATTTCTAAATTTTCAAATTTAAAGTTTTTTCCTCGAAAACGCGTGAAGTTTAGTTTTTTTTAATTCTTTGAAATATTGAACAATATTATTGACTAGTTTTTACAGCTGAAACACAGCCACACTATGGCCGTTCAGCGTTTGCTTCTACCTTGTGAAATGAAGGCACATTGTGGGTTGGTCAACTTGGTCAACTTCTGTGGTCGCCACACACCCCGCCCCCCTCACATTTTGGCATTGCGTATGTGTGCGTGGCAATAGACATTAAGTTGACAGCTTATCAAAGAGGAAACGTCTCAATACATATTCCCTTGCCCAAACTCTAGCTGCACCATGCACCACCATTAATTTCCACACTTGTCACACTAATTAACCCATAAGTCGCCAATATAATCTCTTCAGCTCGCAAGAGTTTTTCGGGAAAATCTAGTACAAAATTGTTGCGGCACATCAAATATAATACCCGCGGGCAGACCATTTTGGGGGGCAAAGTTCATAAATAAGCCCACCCATGCCCCCTAAGCAATTTGGTGGCACAGCGTTTCGCAGTGGCCATAAATAATGCCACTTAATTGTTTTACAAAGGATAATTGTATCCCTTTTGCCGGGGTGCCAGTGTTCGAGTGTTTTACAAAACGTTTTTCACAGAAATATGCGCGAATCGAGCCTTTTGCTTTTTTGCCGCAGCAGCTTAAATATGAATTAATGGCCAATAAAGATCATCTTTAACACATTCGCGTGGGTGAAACATTAAAACCGGAATTTATGTGCCGCCGCGTAAGCAAAAGGCGAGCATTTTTAAGTGCACGGACGAACACATGTTCTCGGGCGTCCCGTCTTTGTCTTGGCCAGTTGTCCATAGTGCATAGTCAATTTGATGGCTTGTACGCTGGGAAACAATCTCATTAATATTTCATATTCAGTGCGAATTATTCAAAACAGCAAAGAAAGATATGGACAGGCACAATGGCCATCCAGTGTTGATGTCCTGCGGCCACAAGTCAACGAGCTGGCCGAGCTTAAGTACTTCGAGGGTTGATTTTCGGTCGCTCGTTGTATCAATATTTGTGTTAATCTGTCATTTTTCGTCCTTTATGAATATTTGAATTGGGAAGAGGCCATGAAAATTTCATGCTCCGAGCGGAAAGGTCCTTTGAGTGTTTTGCGGAAATGTGATGATTATTGGTTAGACAAATAGAATAAGAAATTGCTGGAAATTGGAAGAGACGCGGACGAGGCAGAGAGAGAGAGAGAGAGGGAGAGGAATGGAGGAATTCGCCAGCTACCCTATTTATTGCCAAATGCCACATTAAAATATTTTTCACATTCATTTTCCACTCATTTCTTTCGACCAGACACATTTACCAGCGGCCTACGCAAAAAATGTGGCAACAAAATATTTCTTATATTTGGCAAATGGACTCGCCGCACACACGCTCAACTACCATGTCCTGCTGCTGTCTCTCCAGATTATATTTTGTTTGGTCAAAATAAGTAAAAAGGGTTTAGCAAGCTGAGGAGACAAATTTGCATATTTTTAATATTTTTTTCGTTCACCAAAGTGTAGGACGAACTGAGATTCGAAGGGCGAATTTATATGCAGACTTTGCGGGTGGCGGGGGGGAAACACTTAAGGAAATTACACTTTTAAGTGGTCATGTCACTATGCTACAGCTTGAGGGAATACCAAATGCCTGGCAGGAGTACAAACTTTGTATGAAAATAAGTACAAGAAGAATTCTGTTCTCAGTCTCTTTGTTCTTTTTAGCCCTCCTGCACAGAATGAGAGCATGTTTGTCCAACCCTTATTTCTTCTTTATTGAAGCTTCATTAAGAACAAAGTACTAACTCAGGCATCAATTGGCCATTTTACTAATGTCATCAAATTTTTCCCAGGCGTAAAAGGCGAGCTTAAATTTAGCTAAGTGATTTTTAATTCATTTGTTTATGTTTAGTTTTAAGCTTAGAAACTTCTGCGCTTTGAAAGTATAGGTTTTTTTTTGTAATTGCCGTTGTGAACCTGAAATTTCGCAAGAAGTAAGAGAAAGGGATGTTCGTGAAACAGCTGTACAGGTAACCTTTCTCATTGACGTTCATTGATTTGGTGCAGTAAAGGCAGAAGACTTAAGTGGATTAGTAGAGGTGTCCTTAAACCAGGAATGCAAACCGGTTCTGAGCTGAACCGGTTTTGAACCGAACCGAACCGCTTATTCCCGCTGGTGAACCGAACCGCAAACCGAACCGGCTTCCTTTAAGAATTTCTGAACCGAACCGAAAACCACAAATAAAACCGGTTCGGTTCGGTTCAGTTCTCTGACGAGTTTTAATGGGAATTGCATTCATCTAGCCAATGATTTTGATTAATTAGGAAATTTGAATCGTTTCCCGAAGATAATTTTCAAACATTTCGTTCGACCCTCTACCCTTGTCGGATCGATATAACTTTTAAGGATGACCTTTAGAGAATTTTACAAGTCTTCTGCAATTTCCTGTCATCAATCTAAATTTGTTTTTTCATTAGACAATATTTTCTATTTTCTGTGGTACTTTTTAACCTTAATTCAATCTTAATCTGCCAATAAATAAGGTCATTCCTCCAGGAACTGATAGACGAGTCCTGGGAATCTGACATAATAATCTTTGCAGATTGCTCTTAGGATAATAAAGATATTCGAATGGATTATAGGAATCAAATTTAAAAAAATGGTCGAATAGCCACTTCACCGAAATCATATTTTATAATGTGCCTTTGTGAACCACTGAACCGAACCGAAACCGCGGTTCATTTAACTCCAAAAACCATGTTATGAACCGAACCGGCGGCTTAGAAACTATGCGAACCACTGAACCGAACCAGTACTTATTTTCGAGTGGTTTGCATCCCTGCCTTAAACTGTCGAAGTTGTAGCACCTATAAGCGGAAATGACAACCTTTAATCACCTTTCAGAAAGATCCTTCCCAAATCAAGAAATGCTGCTGTGGAGTGTTGAGTCAACCCTTTTTGCACAATTGCAGATTGAATTATAAAAATGGTCCAAAAGTTTCTATATCATAAAATGAAGCAACTCCGACCACATAAACTATAAATATTCTGGATCAGCGCACTAACAGCCGAGTTAATTAAGCAGTCAGTCCTTCTTTCTCAAGGTTTCTTTACAAAAAGTTTTTATCCAATTTCTGACCCAAAAATCTTGAACAACTCTAATTGGCATGCCACTACACTTGCAATTTCTTGAACAGAAAGTTTTCTCTATGTCGATCTGATTGTACTTTTCAGATTAGATCGATATTGGGCCTAGCTAGATGTATACTAAACCACGAAACTTGAAACACATTGAAAACAAGAATGAAAGTCGGTCAAGCCCGACTATAGCATACTCTGTACCAACGAAATTAAACGCTCAGCATACATTTTGATGCTGCAGTAGCAGATGAAAGCAGCGCTGCTACTTCGCTGCAGCAGCGAACAGTCTTTTGATCATAACTCGACAACCGTTCATCCGATCTTCACCATTCACTTGGCTAATCGATAAGTTATCCTTATTACCATATATGTTTGGAAAAAATGAACCAACTATCTTTAAAACTGTGGCAGAGATGACGTTTTTCGTAAATTACGGTGGAGCGAATTGAAAATAAACTTGATCTGCCTGCAGACATAAGAAGCAAATGTCCCATACCTGTCAAACCTCTATCTCTTACCAACTCTGAGATCTGTGCGTTCATAATTCAAGACTACAACGATCTATATCACCTCCTCTCAACAGATCTCTCTCTCTTCTCTTTAAAAACGTCCCTTTACACTTATCTCCGTGAAAATCTCTGACCACTCCCAGCTGTGAATAGGGGCATAGCTTGCCGGACTGGCTAATAAATCTTCCCCCAACGGGTCAGAGATTTTTCGGTTATAATTTTAGTTTTATTTTAAAATATTTTTAATTTGTAATTTTCTATTTTTTTGTTTTTTTTTTTGTCACTCTTCCATTTTATCTTTAATTATAGTTTTATGCCTTTATTCCTCTATGTATTTGTAAGCCTGCATTTTCTTATTCTTTTTTTCTTACCTCTTCACATCTCTACAGGCCTGTTCCGGGCTTCACATAATTTATTAAACTTCAAATGAAATTAAATTTGAACGATTTTGTGTTCGCTGTTCTGGTATTCGACTTGCAATTTGACTGTTTCATTTCCAAATTGTTTTTTTTATAACAACTCGCTGAACTTAATCAGTTGGATGCAACAATCAAAACACAAACTCTGCTAAAGCTTAATATAGCTGTTTAATATCTCGCTTTATTTTAATAGCACTTAATGAAAATTACTTACATCTGAGTTCACATGCTCCAAGCAATGGGAATTCAAATCGAGTAATTCAATCAAATTATGAAAACCAGAACAGGTAGCCAAGTCGAAATAGAGATAATTTAATGTAAGTGAAAAACTGAACAGGCCTGTATATTTGGTATATTTGGTTGTGTTAGCTCTAATATCGACTCTGACCACAACAGGCTGTGAATCGGGGCATAGCTGGCCGGACCGGCAAATAAAAATCCCCCACCGAGTCGGAGTCGTTATTAGTTTATTTTGTAATTTTGTTAGGCTTTCTTTTTATGCCTCCTTAGTAAATAAGCCTTTTTTATAACGTGCTTACAAATTTGTTGACAGCCTTTGTTTGTCGACCATTAATAAATAAATAAATAAATAAATAAGGACAGACAGACGGACTTGACGGACATGACCCGGCTGTTGATGCTGATCAAGAATATATTAACTGCATATTAACTATGGAATGACATGTTTCGAAGAATATGCAGCCCAGACTCGGGAGAAATGCCAGTTAAAAACTTTTCAGGTCTTCAAAACTTTCTCCAGTGACCAAAAAGCGCAAGGTAGCTGAAATCCTTTCATTTGGCGTTATTGCAACTCTCATTATGGTGACCTTTCGCTGAATTTCAGGAGCCATTAATCTTAATAGCCCTTTATAAGTATCGAAGAAAATTCTTCAAGTCCGCGGATGAGGATTCATTCAGCTCCTTCAAGAGTTCGGTGTGTGTGAATTTCTTTCGCTTGGCTTACGACTCTTTCATCCACATACTGTGCTTTCTTTTCTGCTCTTTTCTCTCTCTTTTTGTTGCACTAAGAAAATTTGTATTGCCTTCAACGCCACAAGTGCAACAGTTTCTCCTGCCATGTTGACTAGTTAAAATTTTTTAGAAAATCATGTTTGTGAAAATTGTTCGCCTGGTAAGAACAAGTTCGTCGAACAAATTTATTTGTGGATGGCCTGCTTTAGCTATACTAGAATTTCGAGCAATTATGAAATCACTTGAACGAGAATTTCCAACACTTAAGTTTGATCTTGCAACTGAAGAGCTGGTATGGATGAGTGGCTCTTGGAAGATAATAATAAGCAATATTAACTTAACCTTAAAATTGTAAGTGTCAACTAAGGGATTTGATTATAAACTTAACTTAAGTAATGAATATGGAATAGAAAGGAATATAAATTTTACTGTCAACCTATTAATAAATCCAGTTTCTACCAGGGATGCAAACCGGTTCTGAGCTGAACCGGTTTTGAACCGAACCGAACCGCTTATTCCCGCTGGTGAACCGAACCGCAAACCGAACCGGCTTCATTTCAGAATTTCTGAACCGAACCGAAAACCACAAATAAAAACGGTTCGGTTCGGTTCACTTCTCTGACGAGTTTTAACGGGAATTGCTTTCCTCTAGCCAATGATTTTGATTAATTAGGAAATTTGAATCGTTTCCCGAAGATAATTTTCAAACATTTCGTTCGACCCTCTACATATTTAGCGTTGTCGGATCGATATAACTTTTAAGGATCGATATAACTTCAGCAATTTCCCGCCTATCTCTTAATTTACCTGTCATCAATCTAAATTTGTTTTTTCATTAGACAATATTTACAATTTTCTGTGGTACTTAACCTTAATTCAATCTTAATCTGCCAATAAATAAAGGCATTCCTCCAGGAACTGATAGACGAGTCCTGGGAATCCGACATAATAATCTTTGCAGATTGCTCTAAGGATTTTACAGATAGTCGAATGGATTATAGGAATCAAATTTCATAAATGGTCGAATAGACACTTCACCGAAATCATATTTTATAATGTGCCTTTGTGAACCACTGAACCGAACCGAAACCGCGGTTCATTTAACTCCAAAAACCATGTTATGAACCGAACCAGCGGTTTGGAAACTGTGCGAACCACTGAACCGAACCAGTACTTATTTTCTAGTGGTTTGCATCCCTGGTTTCTACACTCATACAAAAATTCGCCTTGGAAATTAGAAATTCTCCTATAAATTCCGTCCTAGGGCAATTCACCCTAGAATTTAGAAAACTTTTTCTCATTTATGAAAAAATCTTCTGAAACTTTCAAAATATTTTTCTTAATTTTAGGGTGAATCGCCTTAGGACGGATTTGATGGGCGAATTTCTAGTTTTCAGGGCGAATGTTTTATGAGTGTATTATTTTTTTTAAGTTTTTTTCAAAACTGAAACCGAAACTTGGACCACCCAAAATTCCTCTGCATGGCTTTACAGTTTTGCAGCCTTTGTTTTGAATTATGTGCTCTTTAACGCACTCAACCAGCTGAGACTTCACCCTAATCGTTGGTTACACAGCAACTACTACACGACAATAAGCCCCCCCCCCCCCCCATCACATACCCCCGCTCGCTCACCTACCTAAATACGTCTGCGTGGCTACGCAGCGCCGCAAACCGAGACGGAGGTGGAGTGGAACAGCACGAACAACGAACGCCAAGTTCAATTTATGTACACCGACTGGCGTTTATTTCAACGCTTATTAGCTTTGAATTTATTTTCAATTTTGTCTGTCATTAAATAATAATTTACGAGCTGAGCGACATTGTTCCACTAGCAGCAACAATAAAAAGCAGCTAAAACGTTTCCTGGGGCCAACTGCAAGCGCTGCCGTCGAACCAACAACATTCGATTTCAATTGCTTTCCGTTCAATTTAAAGCCATTTGCTTTGTTGACCTGAACCAGAGACAGCGGCTGTGGACTTGGTCGGAGGACTCGCAAGGCGAAGCCTTTGTTGCTGTTTGCTTATCGGTGTCTGGGCTGTGTGGGGGCAGCAATTGAATTGGCACGCCAGACAATCGGCATGATTATTTTAAAGCCCGAAAGTATTTTTCGGTGTTGTCAAATTATAAACGAATTTGTTTTAGATTAATTGCGCGTAAAGTTGCAAACAACAAAATGAAACGGAGAACGGAGAACGGAGAACGGAGACACCGCAATCGGGGGACAAGCGCGCAAATTTGTTCATTTTAAATGCGTCCCCCGGCTTTGGGCATCAAATGGTATTATTTATTATTTTGCCAAGCAGCTTCCCGGGCTGTTTGTTGTCTTTTGTTTTATGTTGCGGAAAATAATCGGAAATTTTGTTCCCTGCTTTTCTTTTCTGTTACTTGTATAATGTTAATAGTTATCTCTCGGCGGCCTCCTTCTCTCTGGGCTCATTATGTCGCGTCTTTTTTTTTGTTGTCGGGCAGCTCCGGCGGCCTCAGCTGCTGCCTCTGGGTTATTTGTAATTTATGTAACTATTTCAGTTAATCGAGCGTAATTGATTTTATTTTGAGCTTTATTATGGCGCTTGGCGGTTGACATTTTGCGCGCTTTTATTTTTGTTTCTTGTGTGTTGGAAATGGGCAAACAATTTCTGGTTGATATATGTTTGATGTTTGTGTGTGTGTGGCACATGGAAGGAGCTTTTGATGATTTTTTTTTGGGGGGGAGGTCGCAGAATTCTTTGAAAAGAATGGCTGATTGAATTTGTGGATTATTGTTGCCTAGCAGGGAGTGGGAGTGGGGGCAATAGGAAGGGGGTTTCTCTGGCACTCATAAATTTATGACCTCAATTTCAAATAAAGACTTCGAATGACAAAGATTGAGAAGTCCACTTGTGGCCGAGTTTGGTAGCTGTTGCATTTGAATTCTATCATGAATATAGCGTGAGAACTGTGCCATCTTGACAACTGGCCATCCACATGCCTTTGAAGGCATGTGCCCTGATTAAGTTGGACAATAATGAAATATTCTATTGACCGAAAATGATTTGGGGATGCTCAACAACTGCTGCAAAAAAAGCTCAGCGCAGCCAAGCAGCAAACACCAGCTTAGGCTGAGGAGACAAAGGCGATCAAATTTCAATGACTGCACACCTGAAGTATATATTGGACCTTTGATTTGTTTATCTCAGAGATGAAAATAGTTTACGAAAATCATTGATAAAGAATAAACAGTACTTCGACTTGGCGTAGTAAGCATTTAGGTGATTTTTTCTTCCTGACGATGTGACTTGTTTATGCTCATTGCAAATAAATACATTTTTCGCAGTTCAATCGATATTCATACTCAATAAAAAGAAGTTCACGTACCGCCACAAATAAGATGACTTTAAACTGAATTTTGCTAATTTGCAGGCTTAACGGGAGCTTCAGGGCTGATTTTGCCGTATTTCCAGCTTCCAACAGTGTTGCAGCAACTCCGGTAGATGCGAGATCTAAATTTTTAATTGACTTACAGTTCAAAACGTGGCGCAGTAGGCGGTCAATTCATTTGACACCTCACCATATAGTACGTCTAATTTTGTATACTCTTGCAAAGGGTATTATAATTTTGCCCAGAAGTTTGCAACAAGGCTGCAAACAGGTCCGAACCCGAAACCCTGAGAACCGGATCGGTTCGGCTTTTTTGGGGTTCGCGAACCGGACCATAAACCAGGCGTCCTACATTTTTGACTCCTCGAACCTGAACCCGAACCGGTCCACTTTTTCGAAAAATGAGGTTCGGTTCACCAATTTAATATGCTTAATGAGAGTTTTCAAAATTAGACAAAACAATGACTCAACGTCTGATTGCGAATTCGAGAAGTTTATGAAAGCTATAAACAAATAGCAAATATATAATCTGTGAATGATGTTATAGATTCCTTTACAAAATTGACCAAGATTACATCCATCGACAAATGTTTCAACATTTTGGTAAGGTCATAATAACAAAGGCTTATAAAATATTCCTTTTACTATACTAGCTGTACCAGCAACTCAGGTATCAGTTTAACGAGCAGTTAAGAGCTAGTATAGAAGAACAGCTCCTGGAAGATCTAGTGCCAATTAACCTAAACTAAGTCGATTCTAAAAGATGATAATTGAAATAAATTAAGTAACGATCATTATGATTAAGCATATGGATAAAAAGAAAATATGTTTCATTTTAAACGTATTTATGATTCAAAAGTCAAACTATTCTTCTATGTGCAAGCGAGCCAAGGTTCGAACCAGAACCTTGGGTTCAGGGGTTCCAAGAACCGGTCCGCGAACCGAACCTTGGATTTTACAATGGGTTCGAACCCCCGAACCGAACCTCATGGATAATTTTAAAGGTTTGCAGCCTTGGTTCGCAACGCATAGAAATATTCATTTCCGACCCCATAAACTATATATATATTCTTGATCAGGGTGACGAGCTGAGTCAATTGAGCTTCGTCCGTCCGTCTGTCCGTCTGTTTCTACGCGAAATAGTCTCTCAGTTTTAAAGCTATCGAGCTGAATTTTTGCACCGAGTCTTCTTTTTGCTGCAGAGTTTTATTTTTAAATATTTAAGCGAGCACTTGCAAGGGTATAAAAACTTCGGCACAGACGAAGTTAGCTTAGCTTTCTCGTTTTAGTTTAATTTAATTTTGCTTTTGTTATTTTGTCTGTGGCAAATGTAAATAATTGATTTATTTGGACGTTCTGTGCGATTTATACAAAGTAAGTTTCAAGATAGCTGAGAAGTTAAGCAGAAGAAGTTAAAGGTTCGTTCTCTAATTGATCGGCTTTGACTGAATTCAAAGCGCAACCGAATTGTCGCAGCAAATTAAACGAAAGAGGAGCGTGCTATTGAAAGGGAACCGGTTGAAATATGATTGATTCAAAGTCTTGAATTTTTTGACTGTTCGATTTCCCTTAGCCTTTGCGTAGCAATTAAGAACAAAACAGCAGAAGGAAGTATTACATTTTCTTGAATAAAAATTTATTCGATTTTAAATACTCAATTGTAGGTTTTGATTTTAGTAGACTGTACCTTGTCATCCTTCAGTGTAGTAAGGCAAAAAGCACCTCGACTTACGAAGGAGCGTATCCCTCCAGCCCTACAAAGAGACTGTTAATGATAGCCTTTTAACTAATTAAATTTCTGATTCTTTTTGGACAACGAGTAAAAGATCCAAATACTCAATTTCCCTTAATTCCGCGTGACCCGCTGTTTATTTTCTCATAAGATTAAACTACCACTTTGGTTAGCAGGGTAGCTATTTAGTTGTCTAAGTTTTTAATTTCCCAGCTTACGTTTTTTATTGCGGAATATATGAATGCGATTCATCCAGTGGGTATTCATCCAGTGGTATATCGCGGGAGATTTGGGAGATAGGAAAATTCTTTTCTTAGAGAGAAGATAGCGTTACTTAAGTGGGATACGAAAAGGTTTCTTTCAAGGGCTAGAAAGGCGATTATCCTTGGAGATAAAAAAGACTCCGATCTCTTCTGTGAAACCAGTAGGCGTTTCTTTTTTCTGGAAATACGAAATCTTTTATTCCTTAAGTTAGAAAAGTTTGGAAATTTCACGAAGGTTTATACATTTTTATTTCAAGCTCCTGGATAATACACTCTGGGCTTTGAACTCAACTGGAACTCAATTGGAATGGCGATATATCCCAATGCTCCATGGCAAACGTTGGTGGCCACAGGTCAGGAATCTACTTACATTGAATTGAATCGACCATCTGCCTAAAAGTATGCAAAAAGCAAAGACAAACGCGCTGGGCTTAAAGGTCGCTAAGACCAAGCAATGTCAAGTAATGTACAGCAAATATTTAGACTGAGACGGACCGATTTCTCATCTCCTAGATAGCCTGTCTCAGATAAGCCCATTTTCAGTGTTATTTGTTGACTTATATGGCAGTTAGTGATATGTGGAAGATGTAAAGTCGGACCTAAGACCGTTGCCTAACCTAACTATTAATAACTCAGTTATTGAAAGCGTGGATAAAGCACATAGTCTCAGCATAATTATCAATGGTACTCTATCTTAATAATCATAAAACAAATTCAATTGGAACATTATATAGTTCACCCAGGCAGCTGTCGTTATCTTAGAAATTTATATCCTAAAACCTAAAAAATGATAGTTGCAAAAACGTGTCTGACTCCAGCATTATTCTATACAAAAACTCAGCTAAGTAAATATCTCACAAGACAAAACAGATACAAACAACAAGCTAGTAAGTTGGGGTATCCTTATTATACACTTCAACTTGTATGCTATGTGACCACTGCTAATATATAAGACTCTGTCTAATTGGGTTGGGAAATAATAGATGTAAACCCAATCCAAATATATATATCTTGCGTATCGAATACGAATTCCGTGCACTCTTAATATGGAAAACGAGCAGCTGATATTCGGATCCAGACAAGGGAATTGGTGTCCGTTGAGTTTTCTAGAACCTTAAATCAAATTGAAATTTGCTAAGTTTGGAATGCTTGTTTGTCCCTTAGCCCTTAACCATATGGGCTGACAAGCAATTCTTATGCACGGATATTGAGTTGGACATTTGTGAAGGACACTCACATTTGTTCTACAAGTTAAAATCAGTGCATCAGTAAATATTACTTATCTGTGTCTCTCATCCCTTAAGCCAGTTTTTAAAAACCGTTTTAAGCTTGATGCTTTGTTGATCGTTACCATTTTTTGTGGAATTCTTAATATACTAATCAGTTCTTGATGGAATAGTGAGGATCATTCTATGGTTGATTGGAGCCTGAACTGTTGAAAAAGAGCTAGTCGAGACCCAGCGAAGAAGAACGCAAGATTCGGTACAAAGTTGAGTTCAAGCAACTTCATAACAATCTCTTAGTTTTCCGCATTAAACGAAAATGTACTTTCCCCCATTTCGTAAATGTAAAATCAAAGTAATATATATGTACATATATGTTCAACATCATCCCAATTTCCACATCTTAGTATGTTGCAATTTAAACCATTATTTTCCCTTTCGCAAGTAAATTCAGTTCAACAATTTTCGTTGATGAAAACAATTCATTGCCTACTTTTCCGAGTTGCTTAATATGCTTGACCAAAGGGCCAACTGTGTATTTCTTGGGGGGGTGAGATGGGGGATTGGGATGGGGCTTTTTCATGCGTGTATCAGCCCCATGCGGTGCCTGTGTGTGTGTGTGTGTGTGCGAGCTGCGACACCGCTGCTGCTGTCACTGGGAGATAACGGTATTATGCACAATGCCAACAGACCGCACGCACACACGCACAGCCAGCTCAGAGGGTCGCCGAGTCGAAAGAGCGGAACGGTCGATTGGCCAATTGCGTTGAACAAATAGACCAACAATAACACGATTCGGCTCCCATCCCTTGACCCCTCATCGGCCCACCTGCCAAGGGGAAAGCAATCCGCAGACAATTGTAAATTCTTTGTTTGCGGTGGCTAATTTTTGTCTCTTTTTTTTTTGCGTGTATTCCACTCCACTTCCCTTCTCTCCGTCCAATATGTTTCGTTACGTGCTGCATTTTTATGGCCCTGAATTTTTTATATGTAATTAATTCAATAAAAGCAACGACAAACTGTACGGAAAAACAAAACAGAGGAATCGAAACAAAAATTTCTATATTTTTCTGACGCTCATTTGAAATTCAATTTCAAACTGAAAAGAAAACCATTTGCCCTCCCCATCCCCAACCCTCCCCTTTCCCAGTCATAACTCATATGCGCTTTGAATATGCAATATGCATATTGATTTCCATTCAAGGGTTTGTTTAAGTCGCTGAGGGAGAAACTCGGGGATGGGGAAGGGAGAGGAGCTGGTAAGCTCTTGTTGTATTTGGCGCGGCTACTTTTATTAAAGTTAATTTACAAAAAAAACAATAAGCTTAAAAATACACTGCTGTGGCTCCTGCTGGTCCGCAAAAGTGTGCAAAATAAATTTTAATCAAACGAAATTGGCCACTGCTGGGCAAAAATGTAATTTGCTTGCTGGTCAGCTGTGTAAATATGGCATAAAGCAGCGCTCCTGATGGGCCTAAACTAAAGGTTGAGCCGGTTATTTTTTTTTTTCAAACTTAAGTCAACGGGGCGTATGAGTAATGTGTGTTAAGCAAATATTATGTATACGCACGGGTTGAATGATAAATTAAGGGGAGGAACTTGAATATTTAAGTCAGATTTCAGCTGTGCAATACTTTTGCAGTAAAATTAGCATTCACAGTGGTTGGTTTCAATGATTTTCGCAGTCTGAGTGGAATCAACGATTATAAAGGGTGATTTTTTAGCTATTATCTGTTTGGCAACACTGGTTTAAACAGCTCACGCACGTTTTGTGTTGTGTTTCACTGTCAAACATCTTCAGTTTGGTCTATAATTTAACCATGAATCGTCTTATAAATGAACAACGCTTGCAAATTATTGAATTTTATTATCAAAATGCGTGATCTGTTAAGAAAGATCATCGCGCGCTTCTTCCATTTTATGGTCAGCTTTATTTAGGCTCAATGGCTACATAAATAAGCAGAATTGTCGATTTTGGAGTGAATATCAGCCAGAAGCATTGCAAGAGCTACCAATGCATCCAGAAAAAGTCACAGTTTGTTGCGGGGTTAATGGGCTGGTGGCATCATTGGACCGTACTTCTTCAAAAATGATGCGAATCGTAACGTAACTGTGAATGGTGAGCGCTACCGTGAGATGATATCCAACTTTTTTTTTGCCCAAAATGCAAGAGCTTGACTTGCATGACATTGGGTTTAACAAGACGGTGCCACATGCCACACAGCATGCGCAACCATGGACTTATTGAGAGGCGAGTTTGGTGAACATTTTATTTCACGCTCGGGACCGGTCAATTGGCCGCCTAGATCGTGCGATTTAACGCCCTTAGACTATTTTTTGTGGGGTTATGTTAAAGCTCATGTCTATAGAGACAAGCCAACTTCAATTGACGCATTGGAAGACAACATTGAAGCATTTATTCGTGAGATACCGTCCGAAATGTTGGGGAAGAGTATGCCAAAATTGGACTAAACGGATGGACCATTTGAGGCGCAGTCACGGTCAACATTTGCATGAAATAATCTTCTTTATGGACTATCGATTCAAATAAAGATTTCATGCATTTTTCGGAATTTTAGGTGTTTTTATACCCTTGCAAAGGGTATTATAATATTGCCCAGAAGTTTGCAACGCATTGAAATATTCACTTTCGACCCCATAAACTATATATAAGGTTGTCCAGAAAGTCTTGCGGTATTTTTATTGAATTTTCAATTGTTCATAAAATTGGTTATAATAATGCGATTTGAGTCAAATATGCGCCGTTTTGTTCGATGACGAGTTCCCAACGACATGCCAACTTCATAATGCCCCTCTTATAGAAGCTCGCTTCCCTATTGTCAAACAACTCGGAGAGCCAATTTTCACAGGACTCTCTTGTGGCCAACTTCCCATTACCAAGCTCGTTCGCCATGGACAGAAATAGGTGGTAATCACTTGGTGTGAGATCCGGACTGGATGCAAAAGAACCTCCCATCCGAGCTCCCGAAGCTTCTGGAGCGTCACCAAAGATGTGTGTGGCCTGGCGTTGTCCTGATGGAAGACAATTCGGCCTCTGTTGATCAAAGATGGCCTCTTCTGCATGAGTGCTGCATTCAAGCGGTCCAGTTGTTGGCAGTACAGGTCCAAATTGAGCGTAGGGGAGCAGCTCATAGTGGATGATTCCCTGCCAATCCCACCAAACACACAGAAGAACCTTCCTGGCCGTCAATCCAGGCTTGGCCACCGTCTGGGCAGCTTCACCGCTTTTCGACCACGACCGTTTGCGCTTCACGTTGTCGTAAGTGACCCACTTTTCATCGCCAGTCACCATCCGCTTCAAAAACGGGTCGATTTTGTTGCGATTCAGAAGCGATTCGCATGCATCCATACGGGCCAAAATGTTTTTTTGCGTCAAGTCGTGTGGCACCCATACATCGAGCTTCTTTTTGAATCCAAGCTTCTTCATGATGACTCATGCCCAGCTCTTGGCCGATGCTACGGCTGCTACTATGCCGGTCTCTTTCGATCAATTCAGCGATTTTATCGCAATTTTCGACGACAGGCCTTCCGGACCGTGGCGCATCTTCGATCACCTCTGCACGAGAACGAAAACGTTGAAACCATCGTTGTGCGGTGGAAATGGAAACTGTATCGGGTCCATAAACTGCACAAATTTTATTGGCATTTTTGCCTTTATCGTGGTAGTACAGTAAAATATTCCGTATTTTCTCTTTATTTTGCTCCATGTTTGCGACGCTATAACTCACGAACGACTAAAAACAAACAACAATAAATCAAACACGTGTTAGCGCGTGAAAAGAGCTTTCCAAAAAGCTCTAGCGTGCACCGATGCGACGAATACAACTTTTTATTATTGATCAGGGTGACGAGCTGAGACGTTTGAGCTTTGTCCGTCTGTCTGTCTGTCTGTTTCTACGCGAACTAGTCTCTCAGTTTTAAAGCTTTCGAGCTGAAATTTTGCACAGAGACTTCTTTTTGCTGCACACTAATATGTCGGAACCGACCGTATCGGATGACTATATCTCATAGCTGCCATAGAAACAATCGGTCGGAAAACTAGTTTTAGTATGAAAAACTTTTTTCTTTTCAATGGAAACGTCTCCAAACTTTGTAATCATAGGTTTTCAATGTTTTTTTAAAGTTCTACCAAGTTTTATTAAAATCGGATAACTTATGATATAGTTGCCGTACAAAACATAGGTCTGAAAAACAGTTTTAGTTAGAAAAGCTTTTTTGTTTTCAATGGTAGCATCCTGCAATTTTGAATTTGTTTGTTTCACATAGTTTTACAAATTTTTGGCCAAGACGGATGACTATATCATATAACTCCCATACGAACGATCGGTCGGAAAATGGGAAAAAGTGTATTTTTGAAAATATTTAAGCGAGCATTTGCAAGGGTATAAAAACTGCGGCACAGCCGAAGTTAGCTTAGCTTTCTCGTTTTTTTTTTTTGAAAAACTTTCCTATAGCTCTTAAAAAAATCACCCTTTACAAGGATTTTATTTTCTCTGGTAGAATATTTGGGAAATTCTGTACTCCACAGCTCGTTTCCACCTAATCTTCAATTGTATCAGCCGGCGGTTTGCCAATTTTATGTGGTTTTTGTATTTTAATACTTTTTTTTTTATCAAAAATATTTCATTGTTATATAACCTTGCTTGAAATTTTTAAGGAACGTGAGTGTATTTCATGTTTGATGTCTATAAAAAAAGGGCGCAACCTACCCTCGAAGTTTGCATTGAAAACTTGATGGCACATAAAAATGCTTAGTGGAATCGAAGAGCGTTGAATTCGGTGTCGACAAGAGGTTGCGCTTTCCACATATTGCGAAATCTTCGAGAAAACTTGAGAGATAATAGTAACTGGGCTCAGGGGCTGTAGCAGCATATCAATATGTTTTATTACATTGCACTCTGGGCTGAATGGCCAAATTTCTGGCATAAAGTTGAATTTTTAGTGACCATATTTTTTGATATTTGGCTGTTAATTCTAAAAGAGGATACTTCAAGTATAATAATTCAAAAAATAAAAGCTGTCGGAGGGCTTTTAACAGTCTTGCAAAGTCTGATGTCTGCATAAAAAAACGTTAACAATTTATGCATGTGTAATGCAATAAACAGTAAATTGACTATTTTATGTAAATATTAATAAGCATTTGTGTTATAAAGAATAAACAATTAACATTAATTGGTTTTGTGATGCGTTCTTAGTCTAAGAAAACTTATTCTAGACAACTTTCCTTTGAGGAAAATTCAAATTTTGCATTTTTACTTGTTATCAACTCTGTTTGCTCCATTGTGATTAAGCTGAGCCTAGAATGCCTGATCGATATTTGGCACTTTAATAATAAAAAAAAAAATAAAAATATAAAAATAAGCATGCAAAAAGTTACCTCCGAAACAAACAACAATATTAAACAAGAAAAAACTAATAAAAAATAAAATAAATTCAATTATATTACGAATCCGCCACGTGGTACCCTAGGGGGTCGGGTCGGCTTAAAACTTTTTTCAAATAATATTCTGGTTGTTTGCTATCCAATTCACCTTGTATCAACTCCTCCATGGCAGCATTTATCGACTTTATGCCAAAAATTTGGCCTTCCTAGCCCTGTATGCAGCGGCGGGACGGGCGTGGTTAAGGCTGAAACTAGCTTTATCTGCCTGTAGACTGTAGAGTCAACATTTGAAATTTGCCTGATCTAGCTTTTCAAGTCTCTATGATCCATGTCTTCTTAAAGACGAATGGACGGAAATACGGTCATAAGAGTTAAGAATACAAATGGGCGATTCCACTTAGACCAACAAATTTTGAATTCCTTAAGTAATCTAAATTTTGTCATATTTGCATGGGGAAGCAATCAATTTAACCCATTTCGTGATTTCCGAAAAAAGCGCCTTCAGATTGCATTGACTTTTATGCTTCAAAGGGTTAAAAAGAATGCTTAAAAAAACCCCAAACCGAACTAATGTTTGGCAATAAACTGTGAATTTAGCTTTGCATTGTAACAAAACAATTTTAACATCACGATGGGAAAATATGTACCGTGTGACAACATGTCCCTTGCGAAAAAGCATTAAACTGAATTATGAAAATCATAAAAAAAGTATATCTTTATGGTTTTGAAGTTTGCCGAGAAAATCTTGGTACAAGACAATACACCAGATTTGCAGTTCTTACCTAAAATAACTTCAGAGTCAGTTCCATTTTTTAGCCGGTTCGAAACCGGTTCTGAACCTGTTTAGTGTCGAACTCCGTTACTACCTCCATTATTACCCACCTCAATCTAAATTTCAAGCTCAAAGCTGGCATGCCTTCTGAGTCATAGCTCTAAACCACTTCTGAATAGCGCTATCGAACAGACATTACATATCCCATGTTATTTTCCTGATTAACATTAATTTACTTTCCTTTACAACTATCAGAACTAACTACCCAAAGAAGTTTTCAAGTTTGGGGACATTTTTTAAGTCGATGGTAAAAACCACCTCGTCGATTCTACAAGTGATGATCCTTAAGTCATTAAAGTAATGATAGCCGTCCAGGTGTATAGAGAAAGGACTAAAGGTACTTGTCTTTTCTTATTCCAAAGCGATTGTGTGACACCGGTGCATTCTTCTGCGCTTATGGAAGTAGTGGCTATTTGCATCTTACTCTGAGGTCCTGAGGGTCAGCCCTCTTTTGGACCACAGGTGAGAAATGACTTTACCACTAGAAACAGTTGACTATTGAGCTCTACCTTATATTACTTTGTAAATCGCGTGTTGCATACTAAAGCGATTGTGTGACACCGGTGCATTCTTCTGCGCTTATGGAAGTAGTGGCTATTTGCATCTTACTCTGAGGTCCTGAGGGTCAGCCTGGATGCAAGACTCTTTTGGACCATAATGGAACAGGTGAGAAATGACTTTACCACTAGAAACAGTTGACTATTGAGCTCTACCTTATACTACTTTGTAAATCGCGTGTTGCATACTCACGTAACAAGCCAAAACTTACTCCCTGTCGTGGTTTACGTAACTCGCTGCTCTTAACCGCATTTACACGACGTACTGCTTATAAGGGTTTTGTCGCTTAAATTACATCATTTTGAAAGGCCTTTTGAGGCGGGTGCTCTCTATTGAAAGCTTGAAAAGAACGAGGTTTGCTATGTAATAGTTATTGGAACGTTAGACCGAAACTTCATGTGTGATCGAAGAGAGTTCATAAAGTAAGCTTCATCAGACAAACCAAGACAGGGTGTGAATCTGAACTGGAATTTCGGGGTTACAATGCTTCTTTCTAGAACATTGCCAAAAGAAGAAAGCAGACTAATGCACCTGTTGGAATCTAGTTAATCCCGAATCATTCGTACCAGGTGGTACACCAAAGCACTACAACATTCCCAGGGTTTAAGACACTAGTAAAATAAAGTGTCAGCGTTTTGAAAAGCTGACCTGTTCGGTTATCGGTTCTGCTTCCTTGCACGAACTAGATGTAAGACACAGAATCGTCAATTAAAATACAAAATATCTGGTGCCGCCATATATCGATGGGTAATTGGGTTAGTCTATGACGAGGTCTCTATAGCGACTCTAATATTATGACTCGAAATTTATGAAATATTAATTGTAAATATTCAAATTTAACGGGAATTCGCTCAAGTCAGAAAGCAATCAATGCTAAGGGCCAGTGCTTGGTGGGCTGGGATGCAGGAGTTTTGAGGCCTAAAAGAACAAAAGGTAGATCTAGCCAGTCATGACCAATAAATACGACAGTCAATCAGGAAGACTTGCCTCGAGAAACAAAGGGTAAATATGGAAAAATATGGAGAAAAATCCGTTTTAAATGTAGCGAAAATATGTATTTTCGTTTTTAATGGGAGGATCAGTCAGATATTTATTATCCCGAGAACCGTTGACTGATTTTAAGACCGTATTTTTTAAACCAAATTACTAACTTTTTCGATTTCGCTCTGGCTTTTGGATTGAGTCGGAAGTAGACCGTTTTGATAAATCCACAAGCAAAAGAAGTAAGAAAGCCGTTCATGCCCGACTGTAATATACTCTATACCAAAGTGAAAGTGTATGCACTTTTGTATTCTTTTGCTTAAAGCTCAACTCCCGTTCATCCGATCTTTATCATTAGTTTGCCGGATTGTTAAATAATCCTAATAGGAAGACCGTTCAGTAACACTTCTGTTAAAAAAATAAAAACTTTGGAAGGTACAGACTATGTTAAAGACGGCCATGACCAACTTACCTACTTGTTTTTGTTCGAAATTTGATTATCCTCTCTCTAAATACCCATTTGGTTTTAAAAAGTGCGCCCTTATGTGCACTCGAAGACAAACATTCCTGAAATTATAAGTCTGACAGGCGCTTGTTCCTGTGTCTAAGGTTTAGCTTATAAATTGCTGGGCTTATTTTAACTTTTCCTTTCGTTCGAGCTTTAATATCGACGAGGAACTGCGATTGAGTCTTAAGATTTAACCATTTTAAATTGGTTTTTTTTTTTAGCCAAATATATGCCAGCTTAGTCTTTTGCCAGAATTCAGTATCTCTCCCAATATTAAAAGTCATTTAATCTAAAGACATCTACTGTTATTTTTTGTTCAGAAAAATCAACTTTAGCCTTTTGTCCCTTGGAAATCCATTACCTAGACAATAAATACCAAAATCCTTCGCAACTTTTTAACCCTGCCCCAAAACCCTAACAAAATGTGTACAAATTAGCAAAATCCTACAGCCTAAGACCCATAACCGCTTCAACCCGCAACTACGCTCCCACTCTCTCTCTCTCTCTCTCTGTCGGTGTTCTTCGCTGCCTATGTCCTTCAAGCTACATTTATGAGCATCTTACTGAGTAGTGAGGAGGGTGTGTGTGGCAGGGGGGGGGTTGGGGGGACTTGTTGGGGTCGCAAAGTCAGAGCCCAATCAGGGAGCGGCGCTACTCTGCTGCGCAATCACCAAATCGTGTCTTAACATAATTTTTCTTCTGCCTCCGAGTTTGCTCCCCAGCCGAACCCGAGCCGAGGATACAAAAAATTGCATTTACGTGCTTCCAATGTGTAATTAAGGATTATTTGGTTCTCAAGTGGCCAGCGGCCGGGTCTGTTGTCTAGGCACAGCAGCGGCAAATCAGTTGCGCTGCGTGACTTTTGTTTAGCCAAAAATTGACTAATGACCCAACTGGGTGCTTTAATACGAACTCGCAGAAGAGACTCGCTTAAAGAAATGTTCTGTTTTTTTTTTTGGAATTATGCTGATTAGATTAACTGTCAGATGCATTTTGTTTTTTGCTAAGGTTTTAATTGCTTAAAATTGTCCACACAGATTTGTTCCAGTTGCCGCTGCTGTGTTGTTGACAGTGTTATTAGTTTGGGTCCCGTGACCGCTGGAAACTCTGCCATTTTTTTTGTATGGTTGTGTTTGTCCTTTGCCGCTGCATATAAAATATTCATGTTGCTGATTTTTTTTTTTCATCAAAAAGCATAATAAACAAATTTGCATGCGGCCAGGCAGTTCTCCTCTTCTGTTACAGTTGCTGGCTAACTTTTTTGATTAAACATATGAATGCGCATTATTTTTGCTTTGTTGCACTAATTTAAAGTTGCATTTCATGCTTCAGTGTGGGGGGCGGGGACGGGGGGAGTGTTTTTTTCATTCTGTTTCAGTTGGACTTATTATAATTAAAAATATATTTCGAAATAAATTAATTCAACTTGCCACAGTTGATATGACAACTGTGTAATCAACGCAAATGTGGGAGGATAAAGTAGCTGAGGAATATTGATCAACTGGACAATACTGTACTAATTTAGTGCAAAGGTTAAACGCGACAGGCAGCTCTCAATAAGGCATCTCAGATGTAAGCGTATATACTTCTACTTATGCTCATCTTAAGGCACTTCACCAAGAATTGAATACCATAATACCATTGGCATTTGAGCAAAACCGAAATGGCCAAGTTAGAAAACCTTAAGACTGGTTAGCCCTTGCTGCAGTAAGATAGTTCTGAGTGAGTTAAAGTAAAGTAAGTACACGGTGAAGCGAACTTCATGCACTGCTCTACTCTAAACCTTTCTCTTATAGAACGTATTCAATTTTGCCTTAAATATTTCGCCCGCTAAGAGCACTTCGTGAAGTTTGCTTCACCGTGTAAGTCTAGTCTAAGAACTTGGATGAAACTAGTCGAACATGTAGCTTAATTTCAACACTTAAAATAAAAAACAGCCAAAATCGCCATAAAATTTAGGAATTTGCCCTAAAAAAGGAGTCAAAGGTGATTCGCCATAAATTTTAGAAAAAATATTTCTAAAAATAAGACTAACAGCCATGCTCCGGCTTTCACGTATTTTTGCGAATTACGATTTCAGCAAATTCGTACGATTTCAATTTAGAGCGCTCCGAAATTCGCCAGTTTTATTCATCGATAATGTTCCATTCCCAACTTGTTTTGTGTCATTTCACATAACAAAAACAGCTGATGAGCGCCACTACTCATGCTATCGATAGTCATATATCGATATATACCATGGGCAAATCGCAAATTTTTGTTTTTGTGAGCAGTTTTCCATCTCGCTCAATTTTGTGTGTCTCTATTAACTAATTGATTAAAATATTGCCTAAGTGCGAATTGAGTGGGAGAGTCCGTAAGACAAATCTAAAAAGCTTAGAGAACTGAATATATTATAAATAGTTCCGTGGGCTGTCTGTTTGTGCATCAATCTATATTTTGCATTTACTTTTCATTTCACGGACTCAGATGTCGCCGGTTTAAAAACGGCAAAACTTTGCGATTTTTTAATGTCGGAGCACCAACTTGTACGATTTGGTGATCAAATCGCAAAGTTTTTGCGAAAGCGAAAATGGGAGCATGGCTGTAAGACTTTCTTAAATTAAGAAAATGTTTACTGTAAGCTAGAAAATATTTTCTTAATTGTAGAAATGCATTTTCTAAATTTTAGAAAAACCTTTCTAGATTTTAGAAAAAAAAACTTTTTCAACTATTATAGACAGGAAAGGAATTTGATTGATTGATTTATTTGCTATTCATCCTATCGCTAAAGTACAATACTATATACTTATAAAATGAAATTTACTGAAAGCATTTGATATGTATACAGACTAGCTAAAAATATATCGTACACCGATTTGATGTATGAACGAAAGATGCATATTGTTGAAGTAGCTTAAGAACTTTCGAATTATTACTCGAAAAACTAGAATTCCGACGTTAATTTCATTTCTACAGAACCCTAGGATGTAGTATCCCTTTGAAAATTTTGTTTCTAAGATTTAGTCAAATGCCTTATGTACATTAGGGCGTACTTTTGTCTATCCGATTTTAAAAGTTTTAAATTCTTTGATTCGCATAGCTCAAAAAATTAATTATATCTTATAGAGAATTTAACGAAAATCAAAAATGAGTAGAAGCTGATCAAATAAACGGTCTAAAAACGACTCTTCAAGAAGCATCGCGGCTAGGGTTCCATTTTCTCTCGACTAAAGTATCACTTATGATCGTAAAACGAGCTCATCTAAGACTTTTTTAATCAGCTACAGGACTCGAATGCGATCAAAAATTGCTATCTATCTCAGTTCCCTTATGTGTTTTTGACAGCCCACTTACAGTAAACTGAGCTAGTTTTAGCCCATCTCATAAGAGATCTCAACAAGAACATCCAAAGATATGAGAGAACATTCTGTTCTTATTTTGAGAAAAAGACATCTCCTGTGCTTCGTCGAAATCCACTGCGCAAGCTGAAAATCAAGTCGAGCTTTATAAAACGTGACGTGGGACTCAGTGCATACAAGAGACACACCGGCCACCTTGCTCAAAAAAATAATTGAAAAGAAAACTCAAGACAAAATCAAAAGCATTGGTGGCAATTTGGTGTATGGATTGGAAATATGTAGTTTTATATTTTCCCCATTCAAAATTCGATTCTAACACTTTTGAAAGAGTTCGATTCAATGTGCAGCCGGATGAAACTTGCATATAAACGCTTGTATTCGAATACCATACAGTCTTCTAATGCAAAGGCCCCGTGCGATGCCGGGTATTCAGCTGGTTGAAGATAAAGTTAAAGCAGTACTTTCACTTATCGAAAGCTCATATGATATGGATGAAAAATTTTACAGTTTACTGTAGATTCGCTGTCAAAATACTCAGATAACTTATGATTTATGAAGCTTTCGTGTATTTTTGTGATTCTCACAAGGAATAGTAGACCTGTCTGAGCAACTGTTATGAGATATCAGAGAAGTGAATATACAGCTTAAGTTCAAGTGTCGAAACAGCAAAACTAACATTACATTTCGATGTACATAAAATTTCGATATACAGGAGCTCAATAATGAATATAGCGGAAATGCAAACCAAATCATCATTACATGATGTTTGGAGCTAACCGAACAGCAGTTTCAGTTCGTTTGCTTCATATTTCATAAACCTGTTACAAAAATCGAGAAACAAGCAGGCCTGGCATTTTTTGGACCAATTCAAACAGACCTTGTGTCGAAAAGGAAACTTATTATTCATTCTGTTCTCTGACTTCGGAGAGTAAATACCTTCTTATTTCTTTTTAAAAATAAAAATTGGTTGCTAAATTCGACTGTATTCATTTATTTCTTGATTGGTGGTTAATTTTTCACCCTGTTTAACGAGTGACTTCTTTTTTTATTTGATTATATTACTTAAGTTCTTGTCCTTACCTTCGTGGAGACCTATTTGTGGTTTTCCTGCAGTGGTTTTATTTTGGTGCCGGATTTGTGCCCTGGTCAACAAAAACTAACAACCAACGGCCTTCAAACGTTAAGTTCTGAACAAAGTTAATGTAATTTTTCAACATATTCTTAGTTTCACAAGAATGCTATTTTTCATTTAAATTCACCAGTCAAAAACAAAGTTGAAGCATTAATCCATTAAACTCTTACAAGGAGAGACTGATTTCGATTATTATTATTATTATCATTGACTTTCTTCTTTAATTGCTTTCTTCTTTAACTTCATTGCTTTATTACTTACCTTCGTTCGTCAAGCCACCGAACTTTGACTCTGATTGGTATAATTTACTTCTTGGTAATAATAGTTTGGGTTCCCACGAAGCATATTGAAATGCGCAACTTACCCCTTGCTAAAATATCATTCTTTTGTGGTAAATCTAAAAGTTTAAATTAGGTTCATTGATTTGCCTATTTTATACAAATAATTTTTGTTCGAAAAAATTAAATTGCTCCACCTCTTTTCCGATATATTTTATGAAGTTCTAACCTTAGTGTGTTTGTGAGTGTAAATGTGTGTTTGTTCGTTCCTTAAAGGCGTGTTTAATAGCCTATATCTACCATAGCCGATATGTTCATATCTTTTCAAATCTCCAAAAATATGTAATCTATTTTCCATGGGAAATCAAAAGTTGACATTCTTGGTTTCTTAATCCCGCTCTCAAAATGTTCCATGTCTTTGCCATATTATTTTGTACATTGATTAACGATTCTAATAATAAAAAATTTTGCTCCTTTCATTTTTATTGCTTGACGGCACTCATTTCCTCATTCGTTCTCATTCTCTCACTCCACAAAGTCACGTAGAGTTTCTTTGCAATGGGCTCTTATCATGCCCATAACTGATTTTCTTATTGTTTTTATCAATCGTTTTAATTCTTCTTTGAAAACAAAACCAAATCAAACCACCTGTCAAATAATCAACCTGACATTAACTCCAAAATATGGACTTATGGAAACGCTCAGAAAAAACAGATGTACATTTCGAAATATGTGATTATGGTGGAAATAGCCTATTATTCTATCTTATAATTGATCAGATATATACAAAATGGGGGGGGTACAGATTATATTTAAGTCTTACTTGTTTTAAAGGGTGATTTTTTAAGAGCTATAGGAAAGTTTAAAAAAAAAAAACACATAAAATGCATGAAATCTTTATTTGAATCGATAGTACGGTCCATATAATTTAATGTTTGAAGATTATTTCATGCAAATGTTGACCGTGACTGCGCCTCAAATGGTCCATCTTTAGCCTAGTCCAATTTTGGCATACTCTTCCCCAACATTTCGGCCGGTATCTCACTAATAAATGCTTTAATGTTGTCTTCCAATGCGACAATTGAAGCGGGCTTGTCTGTATAGACATGAGCTTTAACATAGCCCCACAAAAAATAGTCTAAAGGCGTTAAATCGCACGATCCAGGCGGCCAATTGATCGGTCCCGAACGTGAAATAAAATGTTCACCGAACTCGCTTCTCAATACGTCCATTGTTGCGCGTGCTGTGTGGCATGTGGCACCGTCTTGTTGAAACCACATGTCATGCAAGTCAAGCTCTTGCATTTTGGGCAAAAAAAAGTTGGATATCATCTCAAGGTAGCGCTCACCATTCACAGTTACGTTACGCTTCGCATCATTTTTGAAGAAGTACGATCCAATGATGCCCACCAGCCCATAAACCGCACCAAACTGTGACTTTTATTGGATGCATTGGTAGCTCTTGCAATGCTTCTGGCTGATATTCACTCCAAAATCGACAATTCTGCTTATTTACGTACCCATTGAGCCAAAAATAAAGCTGACCATAAAATGGAAGAAGCGCGCGATGATCTTTCTTAACAGAGCACGCATTTTGATAATAAAATTCAATAATTTACAAGCGTTCTTCGTTTGTAAGACGATTCATGGTTAAATTATAGACCAAACTGAAGATGTTTGACAGTGAAACAAAACACGAAACGTGCGTTTAAACCAGTGTTGCCAAAAAAATAAAAGCTATAAAAATATCCCCCTTTACTTTAAATGATTTGTGAGGGATTAATTACTGCTATTTCGTGCACATTTGTTGTCGACTATCTTCCAGTAAGATTTTGTGATCTACACTATATATTCTTTAAGGGCTGGAGTTGCTTCCGCTCCCATTGTAATCTTTGTACCAATGGTGCAAAGTATGTGTGAGAAATTAATGTGTCTTTTAGTTATCAAAAATGTGCAAGAAAACGTTTTTCTTAAACAATTGGGATATATTTTTCTGTGGTTTGCGTCGTTGTAAGCTTGCCACTATAGTCTTCTACCATTTATATGGCCCGCCCTGCTTCTTAATATTATGTGGAAAATTTTAGTGGGAACCCAGCTCGTGGAGCGTGCGGACTACTACAACCGAGCCACTTTGGTTGCACTTTCCGAAATGGTCCGACTCAATCGTTTAGTCCCATATAACAGCGTGGATAGATCGCACCTCTTGGTTCGAAACGAGCTCGCCCCGACAAAATTTGGCCTAAATAATTTCATATTTGACAAAATTTCCATGAGGCAAACCTGTCGTATACGTAATATTTTTGGAAACTTTAAAGCCAATGCAAGTTAGGGCGCTGCAGTCGAGTTTCCCGACCACAAAATACCCTGTTCATTTGTTTTCATTTATTTGTTTTTGAATTTTTGAAGATGAATGTAACAAAATTATCATCCCAAATGTAGGCAACACTTTTTTCTAGTCCTGACCAACAAATGGGGTTGGTGCTCTTATCAGCTCAACTGTTTCGCTTATAACTCCGATCTGATTGTACTTTTCAGAATATATAGATATTGGGCCTAGCTTGATGTATACTAAACCACGAGGCTCTAACTTAAAAATTGTGGATTTGACGGTTTCTTAGGTCTAGGATGGCTAGAGGAGGTCTTGGTTTTTTGGATATAAAAGAGGGACGGGGTGGAATTTTTCAAATCTGAAACAAACTTGATCTGCGTACAGCATAAATCTACCTTCATGCAAAAATTTGTGGCTCTATCTCTTATGGTCTCTGAGATCGACACGTTCATACAGACACACAGACGGACATGGCTATATCGACTCGGCTGTTCATGCTGATCAAGAATGTATATACTTTATGAGGTCGGAAATGTTTCCTTCTCCCTGTTACATACATTCGCACAACTTCATGATCTTCCTTTTCCCATTTTCAATGGGAACAGGGCATAAAAACTCACATTAAAATTTGGGGATTTTTTAAAATATGATGTACAGCCGTCAAGGAATCGGATACATGTGTTGCGTGTTATTAAGAACCTTATCGGCGGTCCACCCTCAGTGTCCATATACCCCATTCCTTCACCTTGGTCCAGGGTAACGAAAGGAAATGAAACTGCTTATGGTTGTGTCTCAGCTTGTTTCACACTCGCAATAATCATACGCCATGTTGTCCCCTTTCACCATCCAAGCTGCTTATGTGGAATTTCAATTTGTTTTGTACAAAGTTCTCTCATATAAATGGCAAGTTTTGCACTGCGTAGGAGCTGCCATATCCATTTGAGCTAAATTTTATATACGTAGCCATTGGAGGGACGGGGTCGAGTTGTCCTCGTCGTCGTCCGTTCATCAACAGCAGCCAAAGACTCCGCTGGCTGCTTGACTGTTTGGCTGCTGACTACTACAGTTGGCCTTAATAACAACACTTGTCGTAATATCATTTTTATGTGCGGGGTGGGGTTCGCTTTGGGGGGCCCAAATCGTTTTTATGACACGCACCAGGCGCTGGCTGATGCTGCTGACGCGGTTGTCGTCCGCGTCCCAGTGTGTGAGATAAAGAATTGATTTTATAGCGTCAAACATGCGATTATCAGAGACAGAGGAAGAGCGACAGAGAGTGCCAGAGTTGAGTCAAAGGGTGCCACCCAGAACGAATGAAGCGGGTGTCGGGGCAATAAAAACTTTGCTCAACGTTTGCCCTCCCAAAAACTATTTCGCATCCAGCATTTGGCTTTAGTGCTGAGCCAGGGAAAAATATATTTTATTAATATCCCAAGCAAACAGAAACACAAACACTTTGGCGCACTTTTGTCATTGCTAGCTAACGTTATTCGTGCTCGGCAATAAAATGATATTTATGACAAGTGGACGGAAGGGGAGCGATCTGGTGACTGGTGGCAGGCAGTGTGAGTGGCACGGAAATGGTGGGGGGGAGACCGTTTTACATAAATCAACGAAATGGCGTTTGCTGCTGGGCGCGTGTTAGGCACCACTAGGACTAATTATCACAAGTTTCACCCAGTTTGCTGAGGAGTTATGCAAAAGCCAATTAAAACTTACGGCCCTGCCAGCACCTGGAAAATGAAATGCTAAAAATTATAGAAAAACATGCCGAATAAGTGGCGGAGGGGGGATGGGGAAAATGCAAAAATAGAGGTCATTATTCTACATTTATTTTGAGGTTTTTTTTTTTCAAGGAAACCAACTGTTGTTGTTGTTTAGCTGTGAATTTTACTCGCAAACTGTTGCATTTCTTCAGGTCGGTTCATATGTTAAACAGTGTTAATCGAAATAGTTGGAATTTGAATAGGTTGTTATTGAAAACACGGCCACCTTTGAATGCTATCGGGTCATAAAGGTTCTACCACTTCTTGACTCTTGATTGTTTTTGTCATGGATTTTGGTAATAAACCCTTTCTAATGTCAGTCAGGAAATGGGGCAAAACTTTTTTTAGGTGCCGTGTGAACACCTGCCCACTCGAGAACATGCCACGTACAATTGTCAGTACGTCAAGCATGGTGTGCGGAAATCTAAGCCGCAAACGGACTACGTTTGATTGTCATTGCGAATGCGAATCTTTTATGAAACTTAACGCATTTCATTGGGCTGTCTGAAAAAATGATTGGAATTCGAGGCAGCAAAACATTTTCAGTTTGGAATATGCCATTCAATATTCTGACATCAATAATGTTTTCATGAATTTTTGAATGGCTGGCGAAAATTTCAGTATAAAGCCACCGGAGATCCAACTTTCAGATGTAGAAGTTGTTATGTCATAAACTTGTTCATAAACTTTATGTTATACAGCCTTCTTAGCATCACAAACTGTATCGATCGACTTGTATAATAGCAAGCCGACTGGCAAAGACTGCTATATCGTTAAGGTCCCCCTTTTTTGGCTGCCAAAATAGCGCTTTTCACTAGCCACTCATGATTTATGTATTGTGTGCGCTCCTATACGCGGTAATGAGAGCATTTTGTGAATCAACAATTGTGGTAAAAAACTGGTGGGCAGTTTTATTGCCCAAATCAAGAAGTTGGTTGTAGAATGTGTCAGCAGATAGATCTTAATTTGGAAGCGCATGTTTTTTTAAGCAGAACTTTTTCAACATTACGCCACGGTGGCGTCAAGGAAAGGAATTATATTGTTGGATTTATTCCTCTGTTCTTTCTGTTTTACTATTTCACCTGCTTAGCATTGGTTCGACGGTCCAAAAACCCACAGCAAACATTTTAGGTAATATTTTAACACATTCGAGTCTTTTTCAAGTCTTCGATTTCTAAACGAAAAATATACTTTTGTCGGGTTCAAATCATACCCATCCAGCGACACTTCGTGCAAAGTTATTCTTAGCCCGTTCTTCGCTCAGTTTTGGGTCATTTTCAAGTTGTTTGCGAGTCATTTCCAATTCGGTATTCAATAGGTAACATTTAGAGACATATTCGAGTTTTCTTATGATTGCATATGCTAGTTATCGTTTATTAATCATCAAAATGGCTCAACGAATACTCAATAAAAAAGATTTGGGTAAAATGATCTTCCAAATGTTGGGTGGGCCTCTGCGTTTTGTTATCCCCAGCCAAAATTTGCAACATAATTTTCACAAAAACTTCTTTTCCGACACCTTTTGAGACTCAATATGTGATTTTGAGACATACAACTAATAAAGACTCTCAAATGACTCATAAGTGATATGAAACTGAGCAGAAGACGGGTTAAAAACGACCCTTCAAGAAGACTCGTGGCTAGGGTACCATTTTCTCCCGACTAAAGCAACATTTATGATCGACTATCTGACTATTTAAATTAGCCCTAGGACTTGCAAATGACTAGAATGAGACCAAAAATTATATGAGATGTTTGTATTGTTCATTTCCACCCAACATTTGGAAGATTATTTCAACTAGAATCACCTTGATGAGTCTTTTCCGACCCTTTTTGATTTTAAAAAAGAAATACTTATCGTGTGCGATTAAAAGAGACTCGAAAATGATTCATGAATACGCTCAGAATTTGATTTGGTGAAGTACGACTTAAATAAAACTCTCAAATGACTCGAAAATGATTCGAAACTGTTCAAAAGAACGGCCTGAAAACGAGTCTTCAAGATGAGTCGCTGCTGAGGTACCATTTTCTCCCGCATATAGTATTATTTATGATCAGAATTTGAGCTCATTTATGACTATTTTTATCAGCCCTACGACTCGAAAATGACTCTAATGTGATTAAAAATATCATAAAATGATTGCTGGGATTTGTATCAACTGTTATTATAAGAAGAATCGAAAATGACTCATGCATTTGATCAAAATGGCGATTCTTTGAAATAAGACCCTTAAAAGACTTTCAGTTAACTCGAAAATGAGTCGAAACTGATCAGAAACTAATCAAAAGATGGGTTGAAAACGACACTTCAAAAAGAGACACGAATAGGGTAAAATTTTCTCCCGTCTTAAGTATAGTTTATGTTCGGAATATGAGCGCAATTATGAATAATCAGTACTAGGACTCGAAAAAGACTCAAATAAGATCAAGAATATCATAAACTCACACAAAACTACAAAATTGTTGTTTTTGCTGAACAAAAACGGAATACTGATTGTTCTTTTTAGTATTCTACCAAACTTTTGCAATCTTTAAACACTCATGAGCAATTGCCTATTAATTTTATCGACATTTGTAATGCAAAGAGAACCAAGCTATTTACAATGTTGAATGACAGATGGCGCTACGCCTTCCCTATTGTTGATAAAAATACAAAAATACTTAAATTGAGACTAAAAATTAAGAGGTTGGTTCTAAGTAGGAGTGTAGTTAAGAGTATTTTTTTATGCCAAATGTAACAAAAACTTTGTTCTCAGATTTATGTCTAAAAAAAATCAAATAATTATATTCTGCAAATGATTTCATAATTTACACTTTGACCGATCAAATGAAGAGGACAGAAAGGTGTGATTGTCTCTTTTTCTCTGACATTCAGTGAGGCATGACTTCAACAGGCTTGAGTAGTTCTTCAACCGATTGTTCCTATTGCAGCCATTAGCTATACCGACACATGTGAAGCATACTTAAAGACTTTGAGCAAAGTTTGCGGAAGATAGCTTTAGTTTGTGTTTCCAATAAGCCATTACAGTTTAAACCTTAACCAATCAATATGAAATATTAATGAGAATCATGAGCTGCTTGGGCAACGCTTGTGTGTGTGTGCTTTTGGGGGGGAAACTACTCCAGTCCCCTGTAACACCGCAACGACAAATGACAGATTAGCGCAAATATTTATTTTAATGTGAGAAACGCTGACGACGGCCATCACATCCCATCACATCACATCACACGATGCCACAAAGTCAGAATCAAGGAGCATGGGGCGAGTTTCAGCATAGTTATTATGTTTAAGCTGCGCACTTGAATACCCTGGGCAATTGACTGTGTGCGCTGGGGATACCGTAGAAACAGGAGGAAACCCACTGCTTATTGCCCATTAAACGCAAAGTCATAATGAGCAGTCGGTTACGGAAATGGGTTAAAATAACAACAACTAGGATGGGGCTGACTGGCTGGCTCGCTGCCTGGCTGCCTGGCTGGTAGTTTAGTTGTAGTTTATGTAATAAAAGTCAACACGGCCAACAAAATGGTGAGGGAAACTGCGTTTATCAGTGAGCACGTGAAAGGGTGTACGGCTGATAACCTGTGTGTGTCTGTGTGTGTGTTGTATATTTTGTTTTCCAACTCGGGCAATTATTATTTTAACAATAGAGGGGAAGTTATTTTTTGTGTTCGCATCGAATGTGTTTTGATAGTGAAAGTTACATGGAAATGCGTTAGTTAAATGATATAACAAAATATGTGGGTTTTTGTGATCCACAAAAGCCGTTTATTCTAATCTGCTGTTCATTTGAAATAATGTCTATAAATTGAAATATGGTTTGTGACCCGCTATTAAATAACATTTTTTGAGAGGTTGTTAAACAACATTCGGTTATCGCATACGAGTTATCGATTTAGAGTTGAATAAATCACAAGTTTAAAAATTGTAAATTATATGTTTAAGCTCATATGAAGCGCTAAGATTTTGGAAGCCCAATCGCTGAATTAATGAACTTTCAGTAGTCCAAAATATGCAATATACTTTCAACACAGATGAAATGAGTATAGTGTTTTAGCTAAATACATTTAAAAAGAACGAGAAAGCTAAGCTAACTTCGTCTGTGCCGAAGTTTTTATACCTTTGCAAGTGCTCGCTTAAATAATTTCAAAAAAATACTCTTTTTACCATTTTCCAACCGATCGTTCGTATGGAAGCTATATGATATAGTCATCCGATTTGGCCAAAAATTTGTAAAGTGATGTGAAAGCATGTGAAACAAACAAATACAAAATTGCAGGAAGCTACCTTTAAAAACAAAAAAGTTTTTCTAACTAAGACTATTTTGCAGACCTATCTTTTGTATGGCAGCTATACACTATAGTTGTCCGATTTTTCCGAAGAAAACCTACGAATACAAAGTTTGGAGACGTTTCTATTGAAAAAAAGAGTTTTTTTTCACTAAAACTCATTTTCCGACCGATTGTTCCTATGGGAGCTATGAGATATAGTCATCCGATCCGGTCGGCTCCGACATATTAGTAGTGTGCAGCAAAAAGAAGACTCTGGGCAAAATTTCAGCTCGATAGCTTGAAAACTGAGAGACTTGTTCGCGTAGAAACAGACAGACAGACAAACGGACGGACAGACGGACGGACAAAGCTCAATCGACTCAGCTCGTCACCTTGATCCAGAATATATATAGTTTATGTGGTCGGAAATGAATATTTCGATGCGTTGCAAGCTTCTGAGTATTACGAGAGCGTAAGTTAAAGTGGGCCCTTCCCGACTTCGAAATACCCTTTACTCAAGGCAATTAGTGTTTAATAACCTCATGCGGCTCAGATAAGTATGCAACGTTTTTTTAACTCTGCCATTTATTATTCGATCTTTATGAAAATTTGTGAGATTGTACATGTTGGCCACATGCACCATACTGCAAAATCTGAGCTCGATAGCTTACAAATTTAGATATTCAACATTTTTTAATGCGGGGGCGGGAGGGGTCGTGGTCAAAATTTGAAACAAACTTGATCTGCCTACAGACAATACTAGCTTACATCTAAAATTTGGTTGCTCTAGCTCTTCTAGTCTCTGAGATCTAGGTATTCATACAGACAGACGGACGGACGGAAGGATGGACGGTTTAAATATTTTTCTGCTGTTCAAAATTGTGTAAAAAAGTTATTAAAAAAATTTTTTACAGTAATTTAAACCTCCCAAATCTCTAAACGCCCATAACTCCCTTAAATGAAGAGATAGGGGCTTAAAAGTGGTTTTAAAAAATCAAAATTTTCATATTCCAATTTTTGATCAAAAAAATATTAAATTATAATTAAATTAATTATTATTATAATATTTTTTTGTATCTTAAGCCTCTATTTCGGAATTCGGTTCCAAACCGGCTTAAATATTTTTCTGCTGTTCAAAATTGTGTAAAAAAGTTATTAAAAAAAATTTTTACAGTAATTTAAACCTCCCAAAATTTTTAAACGCCCATAACTCCCTTAAATGAAGAGATAGGGGCTTAAAAGTGATTTTTGATTTTTGATCAAAAAAATATTAAATTATACAGACGATTAAATTATAAAGAAGAAGAAAATTTGTTTAAGGCGAATTTCTAAAAAACTAGAAAATAAACTATTTGAGTGCAGCAAAACGACATTTTTTTTAGCAAATGCAAAACTGGCGCCATCTAGCGAAAGATTATACAAATGTATTTGTGTTTATTCGATTTCTTCAAAAGAAACGTACAAACAAATAAACTGATAAAAAAATTTAGTCAAACTCTTGATGTGAGTTAAGAAGACTTTTACACATTTAGCCACAAGTTGGGCGCCAAAAGTTTCCAAATTTAAATTTTTTGCTCTAAATTGATGAAATTTTTTAAGCACACACCAAAAATTAAGCTATTTACTGCCTATTATTGCCTTTAATCCCCATCGCTTGGCTCTCTATAAGCCTCATTAAATATGAGTTGGTAATCAGCAAAAAGGCCGCACTCGAAACTAATTATATCAGAGAGTTGTGGGCCCACTATTCATACCACCCCTTCGAGTGGACAGGCATAATAAATGACATATTTACATGTTAATGTATGAAAGCAGCCGCCGCTGGCTCGCAGTCAAAATGGCCGAAATGGCTGACTTAATTATCGGATCAGCATCTCAGGCCAAAGCAAACTTATCAAGGCTTAATTTTGTATGAGAAAGGTGGCGAGGGGTGTGGAGACCAAATCACAGCGGCACAGATCAAGAGTTGATTCCGTTCCAACAAAAAAACAAAAAAGAAAACAAGAAGCGAAAACTGCTTACGAAACAAAAAGTCAAGCACGCAGCTGGCCAAACTTGCCATAGATTTTGACTCGGTCGTTTGCCTTTTGTTGTCCAAAAAGTTTTTGCCTAAGTCACTTTCGCCTGGTGCCCCCCACCTTCCCCCCGGTCCATGCAGGAGAATTAATTATACATGCAGGTCACGTAAATATGATTGTCATGCCAGCAGGCCAGGACGTAGATTGACCAGGAGCTGGCACTTCAATGGCATTGCCATGGCACTGCCCAGATCCTGATAAACTTAAGGACTTAAGCGGCTTGCATGTTTTGCTTTCAGCTTAGCATTGAGTCCAGTGATTGAAGCCGCTCGCACCGCCCTCGCAAAAATTCCCAGAAACTAAAAGTATTTAGCTAATAAATTATACAAAAATTGAAACAAATTCCTTAGACATTTTGAGTGGCTGGGCGAGAGTTTTTGTTTTTATTTTTATTTTTTTTCTGGCGCAGTCAAAGCCAAATTAATATTTAATTAAGCCAGGCAGAGGAGTGAAAATATCGACAACCGGAAAAGGAAAACCAAACTCGGGCAAAGAGAGCGAGAGCGAGAGAGAGAGAGAGAGAGAGGAGAAGGAGTGGGGTGAAAGAAACTTGACTTGGAAAACTCTAATTAGTGCAAGTATTGTATGTATGTAGCCAGCCATTTGCAGCACACGCAGCGCCTTGGCGCCGCCTTGGGCCAAAGGGAAGATCAGCTTATTTGCATAAACTCAGTGAGAAATGAAAGGGAAATGTTGCCCATGATGGAGTAAATAACCAGAAATATTTTTGTTTTGATGTGCAAAAATTATTTAATAAAGTTGAAGTACATAAATTCCAAACAAAATACCTTTTAGTTCTCCAAAGAACACTTCGATGGCTAAAAATATATAATAGCATAATGATGACAGATCCAAATTTAAGAAGCAAGTGATGCAACGACATGCCATTCAAATGCAAAGAGTTTGAGAGTTCCACTGGATAATCAACGACTTCATCTGCGCTTTCAACGTGATCGATCGATTTGTATGAAAGCAATTCTTCCGGAGATTGATATTGAATCGCCCAGCTTATGTCATTGCCGTCAATATAAATTATTCCCAAAATTGGGACAAAATACGACAATTTTGAGCAATGAAAAGTTAAGCTTTTGTTGGAGTAAATTGAACGAGAAAACTAAGCTAACTTCGGCTGTGCCGAAGTTTTTATACCCTTGCAAATGCTCGCTTAAATATTTTCAGAAATACCCTTTTTCGCATTTTCCTACCGATCGTTCGTATGGGGAGCTATACGATATAGTCATCCGACTTGGCCAAAAACTTGTAAAACTATGTGAAACAAACAAATACAAAATTGCAGGATGCTACCATTAAAAACAAAAAAGTTTTTCTAATTAAAACTGTTTTTCAGACCTATCTTTTGTATGGCAGCTATATCATTTAGTTGTCGGATTTTTATAAAACTTGGTAGAATTATAAAAAAATCGTAGTAAACCTACCAGGGATGCAAACCACTCGAAAATAAGTACTGGTTCGGTTCAGTGGTTCGCACAGTTTCTAAACCGCCGGTTCGGTTCATAACATGGTTTTTGGAGTTAAATGAACCGCGGTTTCGGTTCGGTTCAGTGGTTCACAAAGCAAATAAAATTTGATTTCGGTGAAGTGGCTATTCGATCATTTTTGAAATTTGATTCCTATAATCCATTCGAATATCTTTAAAATCCTTAGAGCAATCTGCAAAGATTATTATGTCGGATTCCCAGGACTCGTCTATCAGTTCCTGGACGAATGCCCTTATATATTGGCAGACTAAGATTGATTTAAGGTTAAGAAGTACCACAGAAAATTAAAAATATTGTCTAATAAAAAACCAAATTTAGATTGATGAAATTAAGAGATCGGCGGGAAATTGCAGAAGACTTGTAAAATTCCTTATCCTTAAATGCTATATCGATCCGACAACGCTAAATATGTAGGGGGTCAAACGAAATGTTTTGAAAATTATCTTCGGGTAACGATTGAAATTTCCTAATTAGTTAAAATCGTTGGCTAGAGGAAAGCAATTCCCGTTAAAACTCGACAGAGAACTGAACCGAACCGAACCGTTTTTGTTTGTGGTTTTCGGTTCGGTTCAGAAATTTTAAAAGGAAGCCGGTTCGGTTTGCGGTTCGGTTCACCAGAGGGAGTAAGCGGTTCGGTTCGGTTCAAAACCGGTTCAGCTCAGAACCGGTTTGCATCCCTGAAACCTACGATTACAAAGTTTGGAGACGTTTCCGTTGAAAAGAACAAAGTTTTTCTTACTAAAACTAGTTTTCCGACCGATTATTCCTATGGAAGCTATGGGATATAGTCATCCGATCCGGTCGGCTCCGACATATTAGTAGTGTGCAGCAAAATGAAGACTCTGTGCAAAATTGAGTTCGCGTAGAAACAGACAGACAAACGGACGGACAAAGCTCAATCGACTCACCTCGTCACCGTGATCAAGAATATATATATAGTTTATGGGGTCGGAAATGAATATTTCTATGCGTTGCAAACTTCTGGGCAAAATTATAATACACTTTGCAAGGGTATAAAAATGACAGATGTAATCGATAATCTGAAAATGAAATTCCGATTTTCATTCACAGTAGTTCCTATATTCACCCTCAATTAAATGCCTTTTACTTAACGCCACAAATAAGATGACTTGAGACATACAACTAATTCATCTTCAGCTGTTGATTTCGGAATCACGTGATATTTGTTTTAATTGCGAGTTTCAACGAAATCTTGAGTGCTCAATATGCCGTTCTTCCACCTTACAGCAGTAATGCAGCAACTTCGGTACATTATCAATGTTTAAACGTGGCGCAGTAGGTGGTCATTCCATTTGTCAGCTTTGCATTTACTTTTTCTGATTAGTTTTAATTTTCCAGCTGCTTTACAATTATCAATTACATCTCTTTTTTTCATTAAGATACTTTATTTTGGTTGTTTCAAAGGCCATTTATTGATTATTGAACATTTTATGTAAGGTTTATACAAAGTGATGATCATTTACAGTTCGATATTTGTTATAATGCCAAAAACAGGTAGTGTTCATTGTTCTCACATCAAACGGAAGGGTAAAGGAAATCGGTTCCAGCACGAAGTACTAAAGGTCCTACAGCGTCATATGTTGAACCTTTTCTCTTTACAAGTACGAATAGGATTGACTGGATCTCGGATATCTAGTACGACTTATGATTTAAATTTCAATCGGAAGGTCGAGATAAAATCCATTTGATTTGAGCTTGCATCTTCAGTTCAGCTGTGTATTGAAAACATAAATTATAGGTTGTCCTTGTAAAAATGGACAAAATATAAATGGTTTTTGCTATCGTCTTTGCATTAGAGCTCCTTTGGAAGCATATTTGAAAATACAAGGGGGTTAATCTTAAATCTTAAACGGGTAAATCTAAGGGCGACCAAATACTTTTGCCACAGAACCAGGAGCTTGGCTTCATGGTAGTCTTTTCAGGACACAGACTTACGAGTTTAAGCCGTCTAAAACCAAAAATATTTATCTACAATGTAATTATAAATATTTAATTACATTTAATTGTCAAAGCGTAAATTAAATACCCGTTACTTAGGGCAATTAGTGTTTAATAGTACCTAGCAAAGGGTATTATAATTTTGCCCAGAAGTTTGGAACGCATAGAAATATTCATTTACTATATATAAACTATATATATTCTTGATCAGGGTGACGAGCTGAGTCGATTGAGCTTTGTCCGTTCGTCTGTCTGTATGTTTCTACCCGAACTAGTCTCTCAGTTTAAAAGCTATCGAGCTGAAATTTTGCACTGAGTCTTCTTTTTGCTGCACACAACTAATATGTCGGAATCGACTGGATCGAATGACTATATCTCATAGCTCCCATAAAAAGAATCGGTCGGAAAACTAGTTTTAGTGGGAAAAACTTTTTTCTATTCAATGGAAACGTCTCCAAACTTTGTAATCGTAGGTTTTCTATGTTTTTTTGTACAACTCTACCAATTTTGATGAAAATCGGACAACTATATAGTATAGCTGTCATACAAAAGATAGGTCTGAAAAACAGTCTTAGTTAGAAAAACTTTTTTGTTATACTCTGTACCGTAGGTACATAGAGTATTATAAGTTTGTTCAAAAGTATGTAACATCCAAAAGGAAGCATCTCCGACCCCATAAAGTATATATATTCTTGATCAGCATCAACAGCCGAGTCGATATAGCCATGTCCGTCTGTCTCTCCGTATGAACGCACAGATCTCAGAGATGGTAAGAGATAGAGGTTTGACATGTATGGGACATATGCTTCTAATGTCTGCAGGCAGATCAAGTTTATTTTCAATTTTGGCCACGCCCCCTCCCGCCCCCGCAATTTAGAAAAAACGTCATATCTCCCACAGTTTTGAAGATAGATGGCTTATTCTTTCTGGACATATTTAGTTATTAGGATTACTTATCGATCCGCCAAAGGAATGAAGAAGATCGGATGAACGGTTTTCGAGTTATGATCAAAATAATTTTCTTGGTACAGAGTATGTTATGGTCGGGCTTGACCGACTTTCCTTCTTGTTTTTAATGGTAGCATCCTGCAATTTACTATTTGTTTGTTTAACATGCTTTCACATAATTTTAAAAGTTTGTTGCCAAATCGGATGACTATATCATATAGCTCCCATACGAACGATCGGTCGGAAAATGGTAAAAAGAGTATTTTTTTAAATTATTTGAGCGAGCACTTGCAAGGGTATAAAAACTTCGGCACAGACGAAGTTAGCTCAGCTTTCTCGTTTTTATATATTTTATTATATGTGATAATATGACAAATTATGTATATTTCTCCTATGGTGGAAATAGGATATATATTTTGTTTGTGAAAAAGTATGTAACAACCAGAAGGAATCATCTCCGACTCTATAAACCATATATATTCTTGACCAGCAACAACAGCCGAGTCGATATAGCCATGTCAGTCTGGCCGTCTGTATGTACAAACAGATCTCAGAGCTGGTAAGAGATTGAGCTTTGACATGTATGGCTAATCAAGTTTATTTTAAATTTTTGCCACGCCCGCTCTATCTTCCATCTTCCCAGACTTTTATTGATAGCAGGTTTGTAACTTTTGAACCTTTTAAGTAATCAATAGGAATGGTGGAATGGAAGATCTTATATACATTTATGCTGGGCAGCACCGGCTGGAACAGCGATGGGCAGCACTTTACACAACTTAGCACTTGGAAGCAACAAATTATATTATACTCAGATTCGACCAACTTTATGGCTTGATGTGCGGATAAAAATGATTGCCACCCAATTTGCATTTCTCTCAGCGAAACTAAAACTACAAAGATATAATATAAAACCAGCTCTGCGTTCCCTCCTGTCCAACAGCAGCAACAACAATTATTCACTTCTAATTCAGTTGCTGGAAAACCACAGCTTAATCAAGAGGCTGCAGCTTATTGCAGGTCTCTGGCTAAGGTTATTTACCATGTGCCACAATCTGCCAGCGAGCGGTTAACGTCAAGGTGACAACTGTCATCCCGTTGGTCGCACGCATTCTGACAGCCACAGCGGCTCTCTCTCTCTCTCTCTCAGGGAGTCTCCATCTATCCGTCTCCGTTCCACTGCCTTGGCTGGAGATGCGGTAACATTTAATCAAGTTTTCAGCTCAGCTGTGTTTATGTCAAGTGTCTATTTGCCTATAACAAACAGACAGCCGGAGGACAGGAGTGACAGCAGTGTCCTCGCACTTTGCAGTTTACAAGGCAACATTAATTAAACAAATAAAGTGCAGGCTGGCAGGCAAGGAGGAAGGCACCCTTAGGACCCCGAGCCCCCGCAGCACTGCCGCGGAATGGCTGGAAAAGGCTGCAGCAAACCACAAGAGTCAGGTCGTAAGATGGAAAAATGTGAGAACCGTTTGCTATTTGCACACACACACACACGCGCGCAGAGACAGACAGGACGCACCCACGTGCCTTTGGCCTCTTTTTTATGCGGCCTACTTACCTGGCGAGTTTATTTAATTCCCAGCAATGCGGCTGCTGCCTTTTGACTGGCGCCATAATTGAATTTTTTTACGCACGCTCATTTGTGTTTGCGTTTTTATTAACAAAACAGGCAAAGTTTATATAAAAAAAAAAAAGTAAGGAAAGGAAGCGCCAGTCCTGTCAACTTTTAGGCACCTCGCACACGTCCTGCAACTGTCTATCAATTATAACGTGACTGCTACGCATTTCCTCTGCTTGTGTGTGTGTGTGTGTGTGTGACGAGGACATGAACTTTATTTGAATTCCTGGGGTGTCGTTTGGCTGCGGTTCACTGGCAATGTTTGTGTGCCCTTTAAGTCACAGTCACTCACACAAAAAAAGTTTGTTTCTCTGTCTGTTTTGTTGGCAGGAAATTAAAATTTGCAAAATATAATGAGAGTTTTTTTTTTTCCTGTTGTTTTTGGTTTAAATAAAACAGAACACCAGAAACTGTGAAGTCAGTTGTCAACACATTACGAAAAGTTGCAAAATGTTTTCCATTTGATTTTCACAAGAGAAGCAGCAAAATAAATCATTTCTGCTTCTGTTGTTGTTTCTTCAATTAATTATCAGAAAACACTTAAAGTAAGTCCTAGATAAGTTAAAGATGTTCAAATTGTTAACTTAAAATTTATGTGAATTATAGTTAATAATGTTGAAAACAACTTTGGAACTGACTTAGCATACATAAAGTTAAATAGACTAAGACTTAAGCACCAGTTTTGATCAAGAGGATTGCATGGCAGCATGCACCCCGCTGCAAAAATTATTTAGAAGTTCCAAGCCAGAGATAATAATCTAAAGCTTCCTATACTCAAAAAAATTCCAAAATCTTTGTACTTGAATCAAACGAAATCTATATAAATGCTACGAAAATTCTGATTTCCAGCAGGGATGCAAACCGGTTCTGAACCGAACCGAACCGCTTATTCCAGCCGGTGAACCGAACCGCAAACCGAACCGGCTTCCTTTCAGAATTGCTGAACCGAACCGAAAACCACAAATAAAGACGGTTCGGTTCGGTTCAGTTCTCTGACTGAAATCATGCCTAAAATCAACTAAGGTCATGACGTAGTAGAACATGTCAGAGTAAAATCCATGGCCCAAATTCTCAAAAAATGATGTCATGAATTCAGGACCAGCCCTTTCATTTCTGAGCTGATTCAGCTATGATTCAGTTCTGAGCCTAACTTAAGGGATATGATAAATATAATAATTACGATGCATAGTACGTATTCTTTTCTAGCAAACATTCTCAATTTTCGAGAGTATTCATCTAGGAACTTATAGACGGCTCCTGGAAATCCGACATAATAAGCATTGGACATTCTTCTAAGGATTTTTAAAATAATTAAATGGATTATAAGAATTAAATTTCAAAAGTGTTCGACAAGTCACATTACTACCAACAATCATAATATCTCATAATGTGCCTTTGTGAACCACTGAACCGAACCGAAACTGCGGTTCAGCTAGCTCGAAAAACCATGTAATGAACCGAACCGGCGGTTCAGAAACTGTACCGAACCATTCCTTATTTTCGAGTGGTTTGCATCCCTGATTTCAAGTATTTTTTTTTCTTACCAATATATTTGATTTTGAACTTTTTCGAAATATATTAGGAACATTATGTTCATAATCATTATGTAATCGTAATGCTCTGTAATGGTCTTACAGTCAAAAAATGTATTTTCTAGTTTTTAGAAATGCACCCCAAATAATGGTTCTTTCTTGTTTTTAGACAGTTTTTTCCTAAACTTAGAAATAATTTCTTAAATTTAGAAATTCGATTTATTTTTTCTTTAATTTTGGGTAATTTTTCGAAATTTTTTCCTAAATACTTTCTTAAATTAAAGGCGCATTTGCCCTTGAATTTAGAAAAAAAATACAAGAAAGCACATTTCTTAAATTAAGACAAACCATTTAGAAATTCTCCCTAAAATATCGACAAAAAAGTCTAGAAAATCGCCCTAAGGAATAGAACAATATTAAAAAGACACCCCTTGTAATTCTCAAGTACGAATTCCGTGCATTCGGAATATAAAAGGGGCAACTAATAGTCGGCATGCTGAGAAAATCGCCCTAAAATATAGAAAAAGTGTCTAGAAAATCGCCCTAAAATTTAGAAAAATATAAAAAGACACCGCATGTAATTCTCAAGTTCGAATTCACTAAGTGCGATAAGATGCTTTTCGTGTTGAAGTTTCCCCGAGTTCGAGTCCCAGGCAAGGTAAAGTTAATAACTAAAATGATGATTACTAGTAGTGAACCAACAGATAGAAAATATCCTATAAAAATAATATATATATATTAGGAGTTTATACACTTCTCAGTATGGCAGTCTCCTTCCTCTTCTATCTCCACTCAATCCCGATTAAGTCTCAAAATAAGTACAAAACATTCTCTCTTAATATTTAGCAGTTTCTAGTGTTAACCCAAAAACAATGGCCGCGTTCAGCAGAAGAACTTGCTCCCTGATCAATCATATGATCATCATGATCTTTCTGCTGATACGGTATTATGGTAGACAATTTTACAGGAGCTTGTGTTGAAAAAAAGGTCGCTCCTTTCAAGTGATACTGCTACATACAGCCATACAAAAATTAATTTTTAAACTCAGTGCACAAATTGACCCAAGATACGCGTATCGGTATCTAAAAAAACCTATAGATAAACAATCACAGCAGTAGGTAGCAGTATCACTTGCAAGAAGCGAACTTCTTTCTCAACACAAGCTCCTCTATAATGATACGTCAAATTGTTCATCATAATACCGTATCACTGAGGTTCAGCAGGAAGATCAGGAAAAAGTATGATTGTTCAGAGAGCAAGTTGTTCTGCTGAACGCGGCCAATGTTTTTGGGCTTCTACTTAGAAATTACTAAAAATTAAGAGAGCATTTTTGGTTCTTATTTTGAGATTTAGCCGGGATAAACTTAAGACCAGTACAGAGCATTACGATTCTATAATGATTACAAAATTTTAAAAATAGTTCGTGATGATACTGTTATATATTTTGAAAAAGTTCAAAGTCAAATATATCGGTAATGAAAAAAAATTATGCTTGAAATCAGAATTTTTGTACCATTTATACCTTTTGCAATTCTTTCAAGTAAAAAGATCTTGGAATTATTTTGAGTATAGGAAGGAATTCTTGTGAAAAATTTAGTGCTCAGATGGTGCTCTTAATTTTACCACATTTACTCATTTTGATTTGCCCAGAAGTTTGCAACGCATAGAAATATTCATTTCCGACCCCATAAACTATATATATTCTTGATCAGGGTTACGAGCTAATATGCTTAATGAGAGTTTTCAAAATTCGACAAAACAATGACTCAACGTCTGATTGCGAAGTCGAGAAGTTTATGAAAGCTATAAACAAATATCAAATATAAAATCTGTGAATGATGTTATAAATTCCTTTAAAAAATTGACAAAGATTACATCCATCGACAAATGTTTCAACACTTTGGTAAGGTCATAATAACAAAGACTTATAAAATATTCCTTGTACTATACTAGCTGTACCAGCAACTCAGGTATCAGTTTAACGAGCAGTTAAGAGCTGGTATTGATGAACAGCTCCTGGAAGATAAAGTGCCAATTAACCTAAACTAAGTCGATTTTAAAAGCTGATAATTGAAAAAAATTAAGTAACGATCATTATGATTAAGCATATGGATAAAAGGTAAACATGTTTCATTTTAAACGTATTTATGATTCAAAAGTCAAACTATTCTTCTATGTGCAAGCGACCCAAGGTTCGAACCAGAACCTTGGGTTCAGGGGTTCCAAGAACCGGTCCGCGAACCGAACCTTGGATTTTATAATGGGTTCGAACCCCCGGACCGAACCTCATGGATAATTTTAAGGGTTTGCAGCCTTGGTTTAAAAACTAGTTTTAGTATGAACAACTTTTTTCTTTTCAATGGAAACGTCTCTAAACTTTGTAATCATAGGTTTACTATGTTTTTTTTATAATTCTATCAATTTTTATTAAAATCGGACAACTATATGGTATAGCTGCCATACAAACGATAGGTTTGAAAAACAGTCTTAGTTAGAAAAACTTTTTTGTTTTTAATGGTAGCATCCTGAAATTTTGTATTTATTTGTTTCACATGCTTTCACATAATTTTACAAGTTTTTGGCCAATTCGGATGACTATATCATATAGCTTCCATACGAACGATCGGTCGGAAAATGGGAAAAAGAGTATTTTTGGAAAATATTTAAGCGAGCACTTGCAAGGGTATAAAAACTACGGCACAGCCGAAGTTAGCTTAGCTTTCTCGCTTATATTATCACGCTTTTAAAAGAAATGGATCAAAAACTGCGCTAGTTATCGACATATTTGTACAATTTTTCCATAAAATGGTCGTATAAAATTGGTATAAGCTTAGAAAAATCAAACTAAAATAACTTTATAAAATGAAATTGCTTGGTTCATAATATTAACGTAGGTATTTCATAATTTTAAGAAATTTTTATGGTAATTTCAAAAAAGGGGTGAATGACAAAAAAAAATTTATTTGTTATCAAGTCCTGCTAAAAGTATGCCTACAATTTCTAGTTTAAACTAAATTACGTCTCGTGCTTCTTTGCCATCAATCAAGTGCAATCTTTGACGAATTTTTCTGCTCACATGGCGTATAATTAATCACCGAAAAGTATGCTACATTTTCCAAGCGGCTTATTCAATAATTTGTTGAGAATTTTGTAGTCAGGCCTTCAAATAGATTTTCAACTTCGACTTCCTTTTCGTCTGCCCGGTAGCTGCTCATCAAAATCAATCAAACTTTTCCATCAATAACCATTATGATCGCACACAGGCCCACTTACACACACACACACACAGGTTAGACATCAAACCAAAGACGAAGGCGCGATTTATTGCACTTTGCCCAGCAATTTCCGTTGCTTCGTCTGAACTTTGCGCAGATTGCCGTCATTGTCAACTTGCATTCAGTTGCAAGGCGAAAACTCTTCTCCCCTTACATGTGTGTTTGTGTGTGTGTGTATGGGAGGGTGTCAGGGCAACTTTATGAAAGCCTTTCACACTATTTCAGACTTGGCCCAACAAGTTTTTATTGCTTTGGCGTGCTTAAAGCGAGCGTAGAGCTCTAAATTGTTTTTCCATAGCTCTCAACCCAGCAGAAACAACAAAAACGGCAGCAAATTGTATTGTATTGGCAGCTGCAGGAAAAAAATCCTTACAACTGGCAACTGTAAACTTGGCTGCGTAACGGATGCGGAAACGGAAATCCGATATTATTGCGTTTGTATTGTATTAGAAGTGCGTCGATGTTGACTGTCGCCTGTGGACTCTGCAGGTGTGTCTGCTGTTGCCATTGTTGATGAAAATTGAAATGTCATATTGGCCTGGCTTTGCATTTGATTCGAGCTTAGCCACGACAGCAACAACAACAACAACAACAAAAAACCGGGTCACGCAACTTTGTGGCCACGTTGCAAATTGTGAGAAATGATTCGTTGAGGCAGCTGCAAAATCTCTTCGGGGTTTTTTTTGTTCTTTTTTTTCGGTACACCGCTCATATGAGCACTTCAAAACGAAATTAGAAATAGACATGGGAGGCGAAATCCGAGAGTGTTTTGGGAAGTGAACGGAAATGAGCGAAGTGAATGCCTCTCAAAGCCTACACATAAATATGATTTAAAAGTTTGTATTCTTTTCTTTCTCAATGTTCTTGTAGGTTTTTACAAATTGAAAGAAATTAGAGAGCAAGTGATTTCATGTCCTGAATTTTGTGTACGAATTTATTCACAAAACAACGCAAAATATATATTATAATTGGAAGGCCCACAGAAAAATACACAGCAAAAAGCGGCACAACGAAGTCTAGATACCCTAGCAAATGTGTATGGACTTAAGAATGGATATATTCAAACAAGTTAATTTAAAGTCAAGGATTTTGTGGGTGATACCCACCGCGCTCAGCTCAATCTCGGAGCTGAATGAATGAATGAATTTTTTGGTTGTTTTGCTTCTTTTTATATTATACATAGCATGCCACACGAATTGGACTGTGAAAGTAATTAAGTCTGCTGATAAATGGACCGGGAGGTTCAGACAACCTATGCTATCCATATATTATATAATATTCAAAAATATTTGTTGATTTGTCTTGATTAACGAACCACAATCAACCGTGGCTCTTGAGCCGGCTAACAACTTCTGTCACTAAAAAGAAAACTTTAAGAAAAAACAAATAAGTCTAGTAAAGATTCTTTCGAAATGTAATAAGAAACCACACTTTGCCCGATTCGAAACATTCTTTCGAAATGTAATAAGAAACCAAACTTTGCCCGATGTACTCTGGTACAAATACGCTGCACAACTATCGAAACCGGCCGGATCGGATGACTATAACATATAGCTGCCATAGGAACGATCGGTCGAAAACTAGAACTACTTCTGCCAAATTTCTTTAGCTGCCATAGAAAAGTAGTGTCAGAAAAGTAGTCTTAGTGAGTAAAACTAGTTTGTTTTCAGTGGAAATATCCTATAAATTAGTTAGAAAAACTTGCTGCAAGGGTATAAAGGGAAGGGAAATTAACTTTCCTCTTTTCTTTTTATACCCTGTTCCCATTGAAAATGGGAGTTCTCTCGTCTGTCCGTCTGTCTGTCTGTATGAACGCGTCGATCTCCGAGACTATAAGAGATAGAGCCAAATGAAGATAGATGCATGCCGTACGCAGATCAAGTTTGTTTCAGATGTGGAAAATTTTCCCCCGTCCCCCTCTTTTACCCAAAATACCGTTACATCCTAGACCTAAAACAATTTCAGATCAACAATTTTTAAGTTAGTGTTAGTTTTCTAGTTTCGTGATTTAGTATACATCAAGCTAGGCCCATCATCTATCTATTTTGAAAAGTACAATCAGTTCGGACAAAAAAACACCGGAGTTACAAGCGAAACAATTTAGCTTGACATTAGTTAGGTCTAAAGCCGCTGAAATTACTAAATAATTTGGCCTACTTCCAGGATGAGCCTTTAATAGCAGTTACAAAAACCGGCTACATTCAAATTCAAAAATTCAAAAACAAATAAATGAAAACAAATTAACAGGGTATGTAGTGTAGTCTGCAGCGACCTAACTTGTTTTAAGTGAATTTGAATTTTATTAAACAAACAGTTCCAAAATGGTGGAAGACAGAGGAGTATCTTTTGACTTCTCATCCAAATATTCCAAAAACAAAACTGTATATTTGATTTTTGCTTTGTATTGTTCTATGGATTCAATCCGCAGTTTCGACTTATTATATGCTTTTCGGTTCAGTGGTTCAATCTCAATTTATTACATATTTTTTGAAGGAAAATCTTCCTCTAAATTTGCACGAAAAATTAATTTTAGACGAATTTTTAATAAATAATAAGCCAAAAATATTGAACTCATATCTGTTATTGCGTCGCTCTTAATTTCGGACTTTTGAAGATGCATCAAGTCCAAATTTTTGGCAAAACCTCATTTCTTTCAATTACCACATTTAATTCCAGCGAATCTAAAATACAGAAGTACAGAATGATCTTAGATCTGTTGGAAAATCTATTTTTTTTATTGTGCCTAGGTGCCCGATACTGTTTGATGAAACATTAATTTGGTTTTATTTGATACGAACCCATTATAAAGTATTGGTTGGGGATTTTAGAGGGATTATGTCTCTGGATTATATTTGAACCAACTCTATTTGGCCAAACTAATCAATAAATATTTGAGCATTTTTTCACAGAAAGTCTTTTTTAAACTGAACAGCTTCTTAATCAAATGTCAAAGCTCACCTTATGTATCTTTTCTTCGAAATTTTACTTAAATAGTTGATAAATTTCAAAAGAAGGTTTATGACTTATTAACAACAGATTCTCTCAAAGCCTCAAAATTCTACCAACTAATATAATCTTAAGAAAAATTACAAAAATAAAGAATAAACAAACAAGTACCGCCAAATACTTACACAATAAGCATTAGGCCTTAGATAATTTTTACATAATAATATTTACAATTTCGAGAATGATAGTCCATAAATTCCATCAATTTGAGAGCTGTGTTACTAGTTTATATTGAATTGAATAGCAACCTTTAAAGAAGAAATATAAACTGACGACAGGCACTACATAAGACCACAATCGGTAGATACTTATAAGGTATGGTTGTGCAGTTTCATCCATGTTTATGTGACTTATATCGCCAATATCTCACATCGTTAACAAACTTCGTAGACCTATCTAACAAATTTCAAAATTCTTGCTACAACTGTGAGTCACAAACACGTGCTCTAAGTGAAACAGCCCTCTGCAAGGGGAATAAATACAAAAATAAAACAAAATGACGCACACAGAATGTTATTTATTGTGCTTCTGGTTGTCAGAAGGCTAATAAAGTCCAAGTCCAGGGGACGGCAGGACTGTAAATATTACGAATAACTTTGTTGACCAACTTTTTGCTAACGGCTCGTGTCTATTTGGTACAGGTGCTCCCTGGAACAGCGACCTCACACCCCTCGACGTCCCCCTACACACTGCCCAGAGTTGCACATTTTTATTTTCTAACGAAATTTATTAAGTAGATTTGCTTGGCAGTGAGTTGACATTTTTATTTGCTAGTGGGGGACGAGGGACCTAGCCAGATAATTGCGCAGGCTGTACCAAAATTAGTCCAACATAATGGACAATTTCAAATTAAATTTATCAAGAAAGAACGCCAGGGGTGGACCTGCTCTTTGGTAATTACATTCCACAAAATGTTCCTTTAATGAGCAAACTTGTGATGCCGCCACAGTCTGTCCAACTAATGTGCCCGAATTTAAACTTGAAGGCACCCTATCGGGCATAAATAATTACAGAAATCTGCCCCAACTAAATTCCATCAAAACTTGTCAGGCCAAAATTAAGCATCATAACTAATACCGAAGTCAGGACATGGTGTCAGGACTTTGCATACAGGCAAAGCAATCTACAACTTAAATGAGACGCTGGCAGGCGGCTGCCGCTGTGCGGCAGCCAAGACAACATTATAAATAAATATCATTTGAAATAAACTCTTAACTCTTAACTAACCTGTCTGCACTTGCCTCCTGCTCCAGCGCCAGCCTGCTCCTTTGTGGCCCTCTTCAGCTGAAGTGGGCGTCTCCTTTTCCACATCCAACGGCTGCTGTGCCGAGTAATTACCCATTAAACCCGGCCGAGACTCACATCAGGCTGCCAGAGACTGAGCCTAGTTGTGCCTTGTAAGTAGTTTTCGGTTAGATTGGCATCGGAGTCGTGTGCATGCAAAAGTCCTGGCCGTGTGCATTATACTTAGTATGCAGTTAAATGTAGTAAATAAAATGCCAACGCCATTGCCATTAAAATGTGAATCGGAGTTGACGTCAGCACGTAAAAGCATAATTAGTTTTAAATGGGCTTGTTGATGGCTCAAGTTGTTGACGCTGCCGTTTGCCGTCGACTCTCGTTCGCCCATTTTTAATTTCTCTTGATTCAGGCAATTTAAATAATCCTGGAATGAATAAAGCAAGTGAGAAAAATTATGGCAATGAATTAAATTTTGTTAGAGTATTGTAATGGCCGCAAAAGAGCATTTGAAAAAAACATAAAAAGGAAACAAAAAAATATATATAAAAAGAGGATTACAAAATTAGGAAAATTTATTCCTAATTATTTAAAATCAATAATACAATTATAAACAAGAAAGGGAGTGAGTCAACGCCGACTATAAAATACTCTGTACATTGTATAATAATATTGAAAGCAAAGCTCCCACATAGCCCATCACTTACACAGAACGTTCCTGTGATTTCAAGACAAACACTCACACACACTTAAACACAACACATAAAAAAAAACAACAAAACCAACGGCACTCTCTCACTCTCTTTCTCCTTTCCAATTTGTAGCTTTTAGCTTGCGAGAGGTGAGAGCGTGGCTCCACTGCGATAACATGTGTACAGAAAGAACGGTAAAAAAGAACCACAGCCGCCTGCAGCAGAACAAAAAAAACAATCAACGGCACTCTCTTTCTATTTTAGCATACGCAAAGTGAGAGCGTGGCTTTACAGCAAACGCATGCATGAACAACGAACGGTAAATGAAAACCATAGCGGCCTGCAGCAAAGAATTATTGATATGCTGAGAATACTATCGACTATATCTCTTTTCAACACTTTCTTCATTTCTTTAACTGCACACACTATTTGTCTTGTATTTGTTAGCTTTTGCTTATATTCTAACCGTTTTTTCGCTTAGAATTGAAACCAGGCTGGCAGACACCGACCGACGCACATGACTTGCCTCAGACAACTAACATTAGTGTCTCTCTCTTTCTCGCTGTAGCTTCAAGTGTGGGGCCAGTTGTGATCAGTGATGTCATTTTTTTCTGAGCAAAAAAAGCTGGATCAGCGAAAAACAAAAGAAAAAAAAAGCGGAATCTCAGGGAAAAAAAGTTAAGAAAAAAGCTGATGTTTGTTTTTCATTAATAAAGACAAACTTTCATATTTAACAAAAAATTAAATTCACTTATTAAATACATATATTTACATTAAACGACAATTATAGTATATTTAATACATCGTCAATGTTTTCTGCATCATCGCTCGGATAATAGTCTCTTTGTACTATTGTATTTAGGCAGCTGGGTGGTAGTTGGTAATCAAAACAGCATTTATTGTGTCGGCTCAGTCCATACCGATGGAAGACGCGCCAATTTAGGTGCGAATATTTGAGGGAAATTATTCGATAAAAGTAAATATCGATACTTTGCCGATGGAAATACATTTTTAACATTTCAACGGCCAAACTCAATTAAAACAACTCTCAAAATAAAGTAAAAGTAAAATTTAAAAAAAATCTGCTTAAATTTCCTAAAAAAATATAGAATTCCCGCTGCCCGCTGTTTTCAAATTTTACCCGCAATCACACTTCAAAAAAATTCAAAACTGACGGGAAAAAAGCGGAAATGACATCACTGGTTGTGATCTCTTCAATTACAGCAATGAGCGAGAGCGAAGCTTTGTGTTTACATAGATCAGTGTTGCTAGCTTAGCTATTTTACCACCAGATCTAGCTATAAGGTAAAAAGCCTTAAACTATGCAGCGTTGCCAATATCTAAAGCCCGACTATAACATACTCTGCACCAATAAAAATATTTTTATGCTGCAGTAGCAGCTGAAAGCAGCGCTGCAGCAGCGAACAGTATTTTGCTCATAGCTCGACAACCGTTCATCCCATCTTCACCATTACTTTGGCGGATCGCTAAATAATCCTGCTTAATAAATAGGTTTAGAAGGTATGAACCATCTATCTATAAAACTGTGGGAGATATGACGTTTTATCCAAATTACGGGGACGGAGGAGGTTGCCTGATCTGCCTGCAAGTATTAAGAGATTTTTTCCCATAAACATCAAACGTCTATCTCTTATCATCATGTGGTAGTTTTAGGAATAAACTAAATGACTTACCATTTTATTAATGAAAACTATAAATATAACAAAAGATAAGTAAATAATATTTACTAAGTACCAATTTGTTAAAAGTTGCTGTTAGCTAACCTCCAGCCAAAGAAGTTGCTCGACATAAACAGCGTTTAATTCATATGGATTTCTCAACGACAGTTTCAGCCGATATTGATTATCGTGTGGAATCATGTATTCGTTTATACGGTGCCGAGTAGTAGTCGGCATCGTGGCAAGGCATGGTTATAATAAGCAAAGTACACTTTTGGGTGCCATTTTTCTTAAAAGAGGAATTCATGGAAATTCACCCACCCATCTCACCCTTTAAAAAACACCCATAGAATGCAATTCCCTCCAGCGGAACCACCGCTCTGTATTACTTCACGAAGGGAAAATACCCCGAAAGCCTTAAATAAATTTCTATTTAGGATTTTTATTTGAATTGCGATGTTTTCAAGGGCAACGCAAGAACTAAATGATTTGGTGCAAGTAGCAGCCCAATTAATTAGAGAGCTTAGTAAGATATCCTATGCCCAGGGTTGGCTTATTTCGTTTTTATTGATATCTATAAAAGAACTTGCCTTTTTTTTGCGATTTCATATATATATTGCGAAATCATATATATTTTTCGTAAACCCCGTGTTCGCTCACACTATTTTGGGTGCAACACCAAGTAGCACAACACCATTCTAGGTGCAAGCAAATATTTACTGGGGAAAAATATAAACCGGGATTGAAGTGAATGTAGACCAATTAACAAATGAGTGTGGCGATGTGGTTCTTACGATGCAACGGTTCCGCGGCTCCAATTTGAGCCGAGGGAAAGGTCTACTTGATTTTTTCTTAATTTCCTCATGCAGCTCTCTAGTACAGGATAAAGGACAGTAGGCCATTGAAAATTGGTGACTAAAAACACTGAACACTCTTCTGCCATATTTCTAAAAAAAAAGAGAAGCTGCCTTTTTGTGTATAAGATAATGATAACATTTGAAATGTACTAATGATTTCGTTGTAATTGTTTGAATTTGGCTCACGAGTCGTATGAGTAATTTTTTTTTCAATCTTTAAAGTATACAAAAATTAAATGAAAATTTTTCAAAATTTTTAATATTACCACAAAAATGAGCTTTGGGAATGCTGAGTGACATTTGAAAGCCTAAAATATCTAGAAAGAAATGACTTGAATAAAGACATTCTGGCAGTTGGGCAGAATGCATGTCTAAGCTAAGTGAAAAATATGTTTGATTGTATTTGAAATTATTAATAATTTGATTATTTAAAATGTTGATTTGAAATTTTTTTTGTTTCTAAATCTTTAAAATTTTTTGGAATATTTTCTACCATAAAATTGAGTGTCTTGGCATAAAGTCGACCAATGCAGCCATTAAGTTTCACCTTGGTGAATTTGATAACAACAACAATCATTTGGAAAAAGTTTTGACCCGATCCGACTACGTCTTCCTCACCGCCCCTATGGTCACACGTGGCGGATGAGTAATATAATTTGATTTATTTTATATTTAATTAATATTTTCATGTTTTATTATTATTGTTTGTGTTTGAGCTTATGTTTTGCATGTTAATTTGTGTAAAAATCTTTTAAAAATTATCGTTTTTTTCAATTATTGATCAGACACACATTGAACATACGTCCTAGGCTGAGCATTATATTTTCTAAAAGTCGGAGAACGGGCAAAATCGGGCAGAAAGTGTTTATAACAAGTTGAATTGCATACTTTCAAGAACACCTTAATATATTTACAAAAAAGAGCATAGCTGTAATGTAATCAATACTTCCCGTATTTCATTACATTTCATTACAATAATCTCGATTATTCAAAAAATTAAAAAACCAATTGCTGATTACGATTTTTTTAGTAATCATAATTGTTACTTGGAATTACGATTATTCAATGATTATTTCAAATTTAAATTACTTTCACAATTACTTGAATAATTGTACCTGTAAAGGGGAATTATTGAGTAATTGTGCTTGAAATGTTGAATTATTCTTGTAATTTTAGGTGAAAAATATGATTTTGCACCAATCGAGATGAGAAAACGCCGAATTTTAAATTATGACCCTTTCTACTCTTTGCGAAGCTCGCAATTAACTTTAAAAGCCAAACATTGAATGCATTAGCACTCAAACTAGTAAAGTTGACACCTAGAAATACATAAATAATTCAACATTTCAAGCACAATTACTCAATAATCCCCCTTTACAGGTACAACTATTTAAGTAATTGTTAAAGTAATTACATTTTAAAATAATCACTAATAATCGTAATTCCAAGTTACAATTACGATTACTAAAAAATCATCATCAGGAACTGTTTTAAATTATCTGAAAAATTGTAATGGTATTTGTGTTTACAGCTCTGGGTAAAAGTTAGTTTTAAGTCCACAGCGGAGAGGTGTTTTGAGTAAGTTTTCTCAGATTCAGGACATGTCAGACAACAAATAAATGTTATTCATCGAACATGTAAAACACAACTGCTTAATATTATTAACATAGTACATACATTTTACTACATTTTGCATATTTCACTCAATTTGTTTGTTCACTAGCAGCCATTGTCTCTGGTAGCAAAGATGACATAAATTTCCCCCCTTTTGTGTGTAATTAAAGAGCCAAGCAAACATCAAACTTGCGGGCCCATTCAGAGTTTACAACTGCGCTCCGACAGCTTCTATTTATGGAATTGTTATATTTGAAGTATTCTCTTTGAGATTAGAATAAGAGTCGATAGAGCCATGCCTAAGCAACTCCACTCTTAGCCCCAAGATTCCAATTTGGGCGCGAAAACTCCACCATAATTTGTACAGGTCATGGCTCGCGATATGCAATTTTTGCCACAGACCACAACTGGGTCAAATCTGTGCTGCAGCTCGCTTAGATGAATTATTTAAAAATTCTTTCCACTTAATAATGAAGAAAGTACAAAGTTTCATACACATTTCGCTCGCATTCGCATTCAGCTCCTCTGCCACACCCCTCCTAGACTTCATTCCTTTACTCATTGTTAATTCATGTGGCGGATAAAAAATGCCAGCTTATTTTTATGTATGTATATATTCCACTTGTATATAACTCATAAATTTTCCAGCTTTCTGCACCGCATGTCGGTATGTACGAGTATGTATGTGGGTGACCTTTGGCACATGCTCACGTTGCGTATACGCCATGTTAACCAAGGTAACTTACTTAGCCATTGTTGCTGCCTGTTAAGTAATTAATTATTTCTGCAATGGATTACCCACACAGGCAGCAAAAATTACATATGCACAACAACAAAGGGAGTGAGCAGAATAAAAAAAAAAAAAACCACCAGCAACAACAGCAACAACAAAAAGAAGGTAAAAGTTACGCATGGAGTGCTTCACCTGCAACAACAAAAATCCTGAATATTACGCACAAGCACAGAAGGCACAATCAAAATGTATAAATTCCGGCAGCAACAACAACAACAACAAGTAAATGAAAATATATCGAAGGCTTAATTTCACCTTTGATCCTTTCGCATGCGGGCAGGACCAGCAACAGCATCTCCTTACATGGTTTCTCTCTCTCTTTATCTCTCTGATCCGTCTTTGCGTTAAACATTAAGCAGTTTATGATGCGGCATCAGCATTTTCTTCATTATCTGGTTGGTTGGTAATTATTACGAGTAACAGCATTAAGGCGGCCGGTTGCACATGCAACCATTTAAAAAGCGGAATACATAAGCAAATATGTGGGGAGGTTTTTCTTTTTTTTTGGTTGTTGAAACCAGGACTTGTGAAACTTGAACACTCAACACCCAAGTTTGCAGGTGCACTGGAACTCGCTCACACACAGCTGCAATTAAATACAACAGCATCATGTGTTTCAAAGTTTATTTTGCCATATTTTGAACTCTTTTTTTCAAAATGAGTTTCCATGAATTCATGAATTGAATCTTAGCCCTTTTAAGAGTACACCTCTATGTTTAGCTTCTGGTCATTTGCAGTACTGCAACTCCTAATAAGATTTCTTGCATAAGAGAACGTTCTGTGCCATCGGAGCTTCAGACATAAAAGGACCGCTGAGATAGATCATTTTGAATGATACGTCTAGTATCGGGATTGAACCTTACGATGGAAGCGCGCAGCCCAGCCAAATTGCCAAAAATGAAATTATTTGCCACAGCCAGGAAAGGCGTATGGAGGTTCGTTCCCTAAATCCGAATTAAAAGGTCTTAAGGATTTCGTGACTACCTAGGTGCTGTTTTAATTGCTCCATTATAATTTTCTCAAAGAGTTGGCCTATGGCCGGGAGATTCAATACACTTTCAGCAAGTTGGAAAGTAGCCCGAATGATTAAAAATATTTTCAAATTGCATCTCTTAAGGAGAACATCAGGTCCTAGCGTTTTCTAATTATTTGTAAACCTGATTGATGACAATGTAGTAAAAACTATATACTACTGTGGGCAAAAAGTAAAGGGCATTTGTTTGTAGAATGAAAAATCTTTATTTATTCTTCTAAATCAATTTCATCCCCTCCCGATAAAATACACTTATGCCAACGTTTTTTCCAATCCTCGAAACATGCCAAATAGTCCCTTTCCGGTATAGCCATCAGCGCTTTCTTCGATTCAGTTTTCATCTCCTCAATCGACTCGAAACGCGTTCCCCGAAGTGGTCTCTTGAGTTTTGGGAATAGCCAGAAGTCACACGGAGCCAAATCAAGCGAATACGGTGGTTGCGGAACGATATGCGTCGAATTTTTGGCGAAATGGTCACGAAGAACGAGTGCAGTGTGAGACCAAACGAGATTTGACTTTTCGTAGGCCCAAATGGTCTTTCAAAATGGTTTTCACAGATCCTTCTGATATTCCGATCATATCAGTAAGGTCTCTAACAGTCAACCGACGATTTTTGCGCACTAATTCCTCCACTTTATTAACGTGTTGGTCATCTGTTGACGTCGATGGTCGTCCGGAGCGCTCCAAGTCATCCACACGTTCTCGACCCTCTTTGAAGTCTTTGTACCACTTATAATCATATTTTTGTGACATGGTAGAATCACCAAAGGCCTTCCGCAACATCCTCAACGTTTTCGCAGCCGAAATTTCATTCCGCAAACAAAATTTGATGGCACTTCTCTGCTCAATTAAATCAGACATTGTAAAAATCAAAAAATGCACTCTTGGTCGTTTGGAAAACACAAGCGTAAATATATTACTAATAATGACATTCACATGATGGCCCAGATGTCATCAACAGTCCAGCCAACTCAAGAAAAAAAGAACTAGCCCGAATTGTTAGGCCCGCGAAGTTTAAATTGAAAATTCACTTTACTTTTTGCCCACAATAGTAAGTACTTAGATATAAGACGAAAAGAAAAAGGCTTGACAAATGAAGATATTGAGACGACTACGATTCGATGAATGTATATAGAAAAGGCTGAAGAAATAGAAGACATTTCTGCAAACCTAAAGAAGAATTAAAAGCCACTATTGAGATCGATATTCGAGAACGACTTAACGCCATCAATCAGTGAAGGCAGCTGTTCTTCTTATTGGATGGAAATATCATTATCAAAATTATAATACCCTTAGCAGGGGTATAAAAGTAGCTTAAATCTCCCTAAGTAACTCTCATTAAAAAAGAGGTCAAAGGCAATTCTCCATTTGTAATTTAGAAAACTTACTTCTTATTCTTTCTACAATTAAGAAAATACTAGCTATTAGCTAAAAAATATTTTCTGAGCTGTATAAAAACATGTTCTAGATTTTAGAAGTTCAATTTTAAGTTCAGTTCATGTGACGCCTCATTTAAGGGTATCCTTAAAGCCTCTAAGAGTTCGGAAAAAACTGGGATTTCCCAAGAAATAACCAGCGCAGAAGAAACAAAAAACTGTGCCGTATTAAACTGTTAAGCAAAAATTTATATTTCAATATTGACTTGGATATATGAAACGTATTTTTTCAAAGGTCATGCTACCTTTGTGCCAAATGTTGTGACTTTAAGCCAAGTCTACGCCAAATACTTTAAATTTAAAATTGTCATCAAGGGCAACAGTACGTATGAGTGATAAACTTTAAGTCCATTGCGCAGACACTAGCACCTATTACTATTCCCTTGCAGTGGGTATATTGATATTGTCCAAATGTTTGTAATGATTACACCAAGTTTGGTCGAAATCGGACATCTATATAGTATAGCTGTCTTACAAAAGTAGAGTCAGAAAAGAAGTCTTATTGACAAAAACTTGCTTGTTTTCAGTGGATAAGTCCTTTAAGTTCGTTAGAAAACGTGCTGCAAGGGTATAAAAACTTCGGCCGAGCCGAAGATAGCTTTTCTCTATTTTGTTCCACTTGTTTTATCTCTTTTTTGTACCAAAACGCATTGTATAATGATTGTGTAATGTGACCTTATATGTTTCCAAACATTAAATGTCCGACCCAGTGTGCACTACAGGTCTTTTGTGCTTTGTAGCACTGTGTAACTGGTTTGACAAAGATCCAGTTCAAAATTTTCGTGTGAAGACCATCAAAGTGTTGGGACATGCAAAGGTTTAATTAATAAAGCAAGACATGCGATGGCTGCTTCTTGTGCAGAAGAGAGAAGTAGATTTGGACAACATGTAAATGGAGCTCTAAAAGGTCAACCACCGTTCAAAAAAGTAGAACTTCATATTCTTTGGTAAATGATTCGAAACAGCTGTTACAAGTGAGGTGGCTACTATGTAGAAAAGAGTTAAAATTGAAAGTGCTGAGGAAAAGCATATTTCCGTTTCCAAATAATAAAACGTCAAATGGAGGGGGCTTAAATGATTAGCAGTGTACTAGTAATTCCTTGCTCTAATAAAAGGAGAAGTCGACCATCAAGCAGTGTGCCCTTGTATAGAAGTACAGGATCCACGCGAATCCTCTAGGCATTCAGCGTTACGACAGAGCGGAACATTGTCTAAAAATTGGTGAAAGAGGACGTAGAAGATTGTGCAAGACACGAACAGCAGGATTCGCTATAAAATCAATAAAAATTGTGGTTCTCTTCTCATCAAACCTAAATTTTCAAAATAAAATAAAAATATGTAAGGATGTAGTCAGCTTGTCAAAAAGGTAGGGGCAGCTTTGTCTAAATGTTTCTTAAATATTCCTTTAATGATACATTTTAACATAAAGTAATAAAATAAAGAAGCTTTTGATATGAAATGAGAAACAATCTCCAAAAAATATAAATGAAAATATGTATTTTTCTAAGCAAAATGTGTGAAAATCTGTAAGTTGATTTAAAAAAAAAGCCTTGATTTCATATTCCACCACACCCAGAAAAAAACAAGTACGAATAATATAGGTACGAACGGTCTTGAAAAAAAATTATTCGTTCTTGAATTTTCAAAAATTTTGGTCTTGAAATCGAGCTATTTTCGTTCTCAGCTTGGTGCTTTTAGGCGAGGTACAGAAACTGAGAGAGGAGAGTAAGCACATTTGAGGGAATAGCGTTGAGTCTACTCTTACAGTTATGTATTTTATGGGAGAGGGGTGTGGGGAAGTTATTCAGCGGAGAGCGTAATGGATTTTTGCACTCATGTTGCTTTGGAATTTCCAACCAGTTATAGCATTGCTGGCATGAAGAGACCTCTGTTCCACTGACAGTTGACAGACAAAGAAGGCTTAACATTGATCACAACAAACTTTTGATAGAGCCCAAAAGCAATGGGCGTGGCGCCCTAGAATGTTGTCCAAATACTTCTTATATACCGCCTAAGGCCCACGTTGCTATGGCTTTCCTATTGAACACAATTTGCAATTGTGTATCAATTTTTTTCAAATAATAATAATAAATACTTCTTATTTAAATATAAACAAGCTTCAAATTAAAATACACATGTCCATTCAACAGTAATAAAGTTGGGGTCGAAATATGTCTTAAAAAATATACTGCACAGTCGAAAACACCATCTTTTCTTGAACTCCAGCAAGAAAGTCTTACAATTTGAACAGAATGTGCATATAAGTGTCCTTGTATTAATGACCAATCGCAGTAAGCATTAAGATTCCCACAACTGTTCAATATTTTCATCAAACCTCTACCTAATTTGCAAACATTCTTTGCCTCAACTATTCATGGCATCTTCTAAAGCCTTATCCTTCTGCACAACAACTTCATTCTTGCCGCTTATTCTCATATCTTAGGGTAGCTATCATATCTAATAACACAATCGACTCAAATTCTCACATATTCCACAGAATGTCACTTTGCTGTCAGCATAAACCAAACACGACAGCCAATTCCCGAACAAGAAAAAAAAAAAAAAATGAAAAAAACTGGTTAACTGATCTCAAATGATTGCATGTCAACATGGCTCTGCTCCCTCCCCCCCGCGCTCCCTCGTCAACCAACCTTCATTCAATAGAAACAAAAACTGTGGACCACACGTCAATATTTATCAGAGACCTAAGCAAAAAAAAACAACAAAAGCAGCAGCAGCAACTCTCGCTGCTTATTATCATACATAAGGCCCAGAAATCAAAACGAAAAAAAAAGGGAACTGAACTTTTTTTTTTTTTTTTTTAATATAAACACATTTAATTTATACAACATGACAGCGACAAGATTTTGGGTCTTAGATTGACAAGGCATAAGCAGATATACGCAGGATAAACAATATATGCCGCCTTTCAGTTGGAGCTCAGCGGAGAAAAAAGTGTAGCATAACTTTTAGCGCATACCTTAAAGAACTTGGCTGTCGCTTCGTCGGAGGTGGGGGTGGATTGCGGAGCAAGGGGGAGGCCCTGGTGGTGGCAATGGCAGCAGGAAGTGTCTTTTTTTTGTGTGTGTTTTTAAGTTTGTTTGACATGACTTTGGGGTGCGTGTGTGTATAAAATTGGAAATACTTTGGGATTAGATGCTGATTTAACGCATCGTAACCAGGACGAAGCAAAAGGGCGGGCTTGTGGGAAAAGGTTTCTTTTTTTTTTATACAGCACAACTCGTACTTAAACAAATTAAAGCCATAAAATAAAAACAAAACAAAAACTTTCTCCACACATTTCTCATTTCTGCAAATATTTTTTCTGTTTATTGAAAATAAAACTAATTTATTATTATTGATGCCATAAACTAAACGAAGTAGAAAAGCGAAAGTTTTGTCTCTAAAACAAAATTCTCCCGGAATTCAGGCATATGGAAATTGTTGCCATTTTTGGCAGCAAATGAAATTAAATCCTTTCCCACACGCTAACACAAAACACACAACACACGAATATTTGGGCAAAAAAAAAAAAACTGGCATTTTCATATGTGGCGGCATGTGTGGGCCACTCTTATTCGGTTTTGGTTTCTGTTTCAGTCCCCTGCCCCACAAAAACCAGTTATTTGTAATTGAGTGAATTTTTCTAATGGGTTTTTGGGAAACAGTGCTCCCGGTGACATTATTAGTTGCCACACGGCCGAAAATTTGTCTGTGGCTGGGCCTGGGCTCACTCACTACGTTGAGTTTTGACTATCCAGGGAAATGGAAATCATTGCTAACTGCACAAATTGAGAGGCAGAGATTTTGGGAGTGAAATTTTGTGATTTCTACCATTTGCCAATTTGTACTCGTCTATCTGTCGAAAGGAAGGAAAGATTTCAAGCAGAGCAAAATTTTCAAACATTTTCAGGCCGAAAGTTATTTTCCAACATTCAAATGACGAAAATGAAAATTTGATTCGTATCTGGATTTAGTGTGTTTTCATAAATTTGCTGGCAAGCGATTGAATATTTATTGCTGGCATTTCTTGTTCGTTAAGAGTTGATTGTCCTAACTGGGATTACAAGGATACCAGTCTGCTAACTAAATAGATTCTATTCTCAAGGCTTTAAAAACGCAATGGATTAAAATATTATCAATCATACGTACTGTTGCCCTGGTCAACAGTAGAGGTAGAATTGATTAGCAGATATAAAGAAAATCGAGAAAGCCAAGCAAACTTTAAGAAATTTATTTTTTGAAACTATCTTTATTCTATTTGTAGCATTTAGTTTTTCTTTCTTTTTTTGATTTAAATAATTATACAGTTCTAACTGATATCAAGCGAAATGTTATATCATCAAATGCTCAATTTTTCTGTACTACTGTTAACTAAATGTAAGTCTTCCTAAAGTATTATTTAATTATTTAATTTTGCAATGTTTAATTTAATTTGATTTATTTAAGTGACTAGCACAATATTTATAAGTTTTTAACTCTTCGTGGTAGGATGTAAAAATCCAATAAACTAAACTAAACTAAACTTCGTGTGTGCCGAAGTTTTTATACCCTTGCAGGTGCTCTCATAAATAATTTCAAAAAATACTCTTTTTCCCATTTTCCCACCGATCGTTCGTATGGGAGCCATATGAAATAGTCATCCGATTTGGCCAAAAATTGTTGGAGCTATGTGAAAGCATGTGAAACAAACAAATACAAAATTGCAGTATGCTACCATTAAAAACAAAAAAGTTTTTCTAACTAAGACTGTTTTTCAGACCTATCTTTTGTACGGCAGCTATACCATATAGCTGTCCGATTTTAATAAAACTTAATAGAACCATAAAAAAACATAGAAAACCTACGATTACTAAGTTTGGAGACGTTTCCATTGAAAAGAAACAAGTTTTTCATACTAAAACTAGTTTTCCGACCGATTATTCCTATGGCAGCTATGAGATATAGTCATCCGATACGGTCGGTTTCGACATATTAGTAGTGTGCAGCAAAAAGAAGACTCTGTGCAAAATTTCAATGCGATAGCTTTCAAACTGAGAGACTAGTTCGAGTAGAAACAGACAGACGGACGGACAAAGCTCAATCGACTCAGCTCGTTACCCTGATCAAGAAAATATATAGTTTATGGGGTCGGAAATGAATCTTTCTATGCGTTGCAAACTTCTGGGCAAAATTATAATACCCTTTGCAAGGGTATAAATATAATATAATAAATGCTTAACTTAAGATATCGAAACCAAAAAGACTCACACGAACTTTGATCCAGGACGGGATAGCTTAGAAACAAAAGGACGCAGAGACAGACGGACTAACTAAACTAATCCTTAATAAAGGGTAATTTTTAAGAGCTATAGGAAAGTTTTTCCATACATAAAATTCAGAAAAATGCATGAAATCTTTATTTGAATCGATAGTTCGGTCCATATAATTTAATGTTTGAAGATTATTTCATGCAAATGTTGACCGTGACTGCGCCTCAAATGGTCCATCCTTAGCCTAGTCCAATTTTGGCATTCTCTTCCCCAACATTTCGGCCGGTATCTCACGAATAAGTGCTTCAATGATGTCTTCCAATGCGTCAATTGAAGCGGGCTGGTCTGTATAGACATGAGCTTTAACATAGCCCCACAAAAAATAGACTAATCACCATCTAGGCGGCCAATTGACCGGTTCCGAACGTGAAATAAAATGTTCACCGAACTCGCCTCTCAATAAGTCCATTGTTGCGCGTGCTGTGTGGCATGTGGCACCGTCTTGTTGAAACCACATGTCATGCAAGTCAAGCTCTTGCATTTTGGGCAAAAAAAAGTTGGATATCATCTCACGGTAGCGCTCACCATTCACAGTTACGTTACGATTCGCATCATCTTTGAAGAAGTACGGTCCAATGATGGACCATACCAGCCCATAAACCGCACCAAACTGTGACTTTTATTGGATGCATTGGTAGCTCTTGCAATGCTTCTGGCTGATATTCACTCCAAAATCGACAATTCTGCGTATTTACGTACCCATTGAGCCAAAAATGAGCTGACCATAAAATGGAAGAAGCGCGCGATAAACTTTCTTAACAGGGCACGCATTTTGATAATAAAATTCAATAATTTGCAAGCATTGTTCGTTTGTAAGACGATTCCTGGTTAAATTATAGACCAAACTGAAGATGTTTGACAGTGAAACAAAACACGAAACGTGCGTGAGCTGTTTAAACCAGTGTGGCCAAAAAGATAATAGCTAAAAAATCAACCTTTTTATACCCTGTTCCCATTGAAAATGGGAAAAGGGGGATCATGAAGTTGTGCGAATGTATGTAACAGGCAGAAGGAACCCCCTAAAGTATATATATTCTTGATCAGCATGAACAGCCGAGTCGATATAGCCATTTCCGTCTGTCTGTCTGTATGAACGCGTCGATTACGAAGCTAGATTTATGCGTTACGCAGATCAAGTTTGTTTCAGATTTGAAAAATTCCACCCCGTCCCCCTTTTATCCCCAAAAAACCTAGACCTTCTCTAGAAATCCTAGACCTAAGTAGCCGTCAGATCCACAATTTTCCAGTTAGAGCCTCGTGGGTTAGTATACATCAAGCTAGGCCCAATATCTATCTATTCTGAAAAGTACAATCAGATCGGACAAAAAACCCCGGAGTTATTAGCGAAACAGTTGAGCTGATAAGAGCACCACCCCCCCAGTTTATGGTCAGGACTAGACAAAGGTGTTGCCTACATTTAGGTTGAAAATTTTGTTACAAAAACAAATAAATGAAAACAAATGAACAGGGTATGCTATCTTTCTGCATTGCATTTGAATAAATATATTATATAAAACACGCTACAAAGGATGCAAAATCTGCAGCATTTGAGACTTTTATTCAATAGCCACATGGTAATACTGGCTTTGCCTTACCCAGCAGCACCTCTCTTCTTAGGAAGTAATCATATCTATACACAGTTATTGAATCGCCTCAAAGGATGATGCACTTTTTGTATACAGAATCCGTTAGCTAACTGAAACAGTAAAGTACATCGCATTGTTACAAAATCAAAATCCTTTGAAGCTTTCAAACAAAAACCTTCTATAAATTGTGTTATTGTCCACAAAATTGCATCATTTATCAAAGTGAATAGAAACTGACTCCCAATTGTTGCCGTTGCCCCTCACGCGATTCGTCCAGTTCAGAGACTGATTTCTTATGCATCGAATGCCATCCGACTGGCAGGCAGTGAGCCAACCCCACCAGCTCTCCCCGCCCCCGCCCCCGCCCCCTGGATTGGTGTGAGTGTGCGTGCATTATGACACGTTCAGTTGGCTCCATAGAACCGCATATAAGCTGCGCTCGGGTGCCAAGCCCAGCAAATCCCACAGCTCTCGATACCTGACGGATAGAAGGTTGCCTGAAAGGATATACAAACGAGTCGGATAAGAGCGGCAGATGAGGAGTGGATAAATTGTGAGTGTGTGTGTGTGCGAACAATTTGCATTATGCACATGCTTAGCATGCAAAATGCCACTGGGAACTGGCCGGCAGAATTTGTGGAATTTGCTTAAGCAAATTCATTTCCATCTAATCAAGCTGGTCAAACAAGTTTAAATTGATTTCGTTGGGAGGCGAGAGGACACTTTTAACGGACAATTAAAATTTACGCCGCAACGGTCATGATAATGAGATTTTTAATAACCTTCTCCATGGCTGGGGCCGGGATCCGGTTAAGCGGCAACAATGGCCCGGCCCGGCCAGGCCCGGCCAGAGTTAAGAAGCAAAACGAACTGGCGAGTGAAAAGAAGTGGCCAAATAACCGCAAGCAACAGTGTGGAGCATCTCCATCGCCTTTTTTTCGGATCACGAGGAGGCGGCAGTCAAGGAACGGAAGCGCAAAAGCAACAGCAGAAACAATTAAAAGTTTCCGTTTGGCACTTGCACTTCCTGGCCGCTTTTGTCCCTCATGCATGTCCTGCTGGCCTAACTTAATCAAGAAATTTATGAGTAGAAGCCGAAACTAAGAGTATTTCCGGTTCGTCTTTTGTTTCGGAGCTGAGCTTAAAAAGTGTCCTTGCGGGGATAATGAGAATCTTGGCTGGCGTTTATTTGCTTAGGTTTGACTGTAATTTTCCGCTTTAAATCGGAAAAATCATCAAGAAAACGAGTCCGAGCAATATTTGCTTGTAATACTCATTTACCCTGCCAAGAGCCGGCCACATAACTCATTGTCTTATTCCACTGCAGCTGGCCCCGCCCCGCGCCGGCCGCTGGTCCAAGTGTTAAATGTGACCACTTAACAGAATGACAATAGTTTTTAACTTGGCTAGAAGTTTTGGCGTCACCACAAAGTGGTTTTAGCGAGAAGCTCACTGAGAAACTTTTTCATACATCTTTCGCATCTTTTTTTTGTTGTTTTGATTCGCTGCCAAGTTTTGCAGGGGATTCCCCCCCCAGTTGCAATTGCATATGCCGAGGCCACCAGCACCAGCAGCAGCTGCCAAAAACTTGACGAAATATGCTACTAATACGCGCTTCGGATACGCTGCCCGGCAGCGTATTAAATATGCATGTGACCCGGGCCATTGGACGCGTTGTGATTGTCCCCCTGGTTCGTCATCGGCGGCAGCAGCCATAAATTGTTCCCAATGATGCCGTACGCCGTATACCGGATACCGGGAGCCGGAATACAGCGGAAGCGGCATTTGGTCATAGGCTTCCTGCCGGTTCGCTGAATGTGGCTAACATTTTGCGGTCGCCTGTCGGAGCGGGCTTCAGAAATTAATTTGAAATTTTCACATTCGCCATTTTTGGCCAGGACTGATATTTCAATTTCAGTTCACAGAATCTTTGACAGGCAGGTTGGTGGATTGGTCGGTTGGTCAGTTAGTTGTCATTACTTTGTCAGTCAGCAAAATGGGCTCATTTTACGCTGCGAATGTTTCACCCAGCCATAACGTGGTCATAACCGATTGAGTTTGACCCGAGAAGATAATTAGAGAGATTGAGCGAGTATAACATTGGTTGGTTGGTCCCAAAGAGTAGAGAGTCACCCAGGATGCTTGATTTGATAGCATAGCCTACACTCTATCGTTTTGTTTTGGTTGAACGATTTCTCTATGTTGAACATATTTTTAAGCTGATTTCGTCTGTGACCATTGTTCGCGCACTGGCACCGCAATGCTTTCGATTTTGACTCGAGTTGTTGCTATTGTGAGCAAGTAGCCGTTGCACTGTTCCTATTTGCACTGAGTGCCAAGTGGATATTCATCTCAAATGACATGACTTTCTGTTTGCGCAGTGGATTTCGACGAATTCCGAAACCGTAAAGATATGATAGGATACACAAAGTATCGGTTGACTTCCAAAGGGCTGCACATTCGAATGATTTCAACTTTTCGAAGCCGTATTTATGCATTCCATATACGACAACACGATTTCGAGCGATCGAGCGATCCCCATTCCATGGGTTCAAACAACTGACTCCAAAATCTGTTTAATGCATGAATATAGCATGCGTTCAATGGATCTCAACAACGAGTGTAATCAATACGAGTCCGAAAACTATTGTGATAAGTAGGTACACTCGATGTAAATGAAACCTCTTGGACTTACACCGAAAAACGAATTCCGGGTCAATTGAAGTCAAAAAGGATGGTTTGATCCCGGCGGTGAATTGAATTGAGTACAAATGGTGTCAATAGGACGGTAAGTACGGATATACTTGATTCAAATACAAAATTCTAATATCAAGTACTATATTTCTAATCCGGTAATACTTGATTTTAGACTATTTTGGAATATACTAGGTATTTTTGGACTTATTCTATAATCTTTTTGAAAATTCTTTTAGGTTTTAATGGTCTCAAGTCAAGCCCGATTATCTTTCAAAACAAGTACAAAACGTTCTTATTTAAAGATCAATAATTTCAAACGCCACCCCAAAAACATTTTATAAAGAAAATAAGAGAATTTCAAACAAATAGAAAATGTTCTTGGCGAGAGCCCATAAAATTCTTAAGCTATTAAAACTTTATTCTTGAACGAGGTCTCTGTATTAAACTATAGAAGGCTGCAAATATCCAAGGCCAAAGACCAAGTTAGAGCTAGAGTTCTGAAATTTACCAACACTCCTAAAAAAAAAGTGTTAGAACCAGTTGGGAATTTGAAGAACAGACTCGCTTAAAAATAATTCGCATTTTCGGTTGCACAATTTGTGCAACACAATCTTACATATTTTATGCATGAAATAAAAAACCGGTTTTCTTGAATTTTTCATCCTACTTTTAGTACAAAATGTTCTTGATTCAAAAAGGTTTGTACTCATTTTATTTATATAAACAGTCATATACCGGTCGAAGAATGTTTCGTACTCAATTTAAGTACACCCAAGATCGAATCATTCGGTTTAATATCTATCCCGTTTGGTCTAGAAAGCCGGTAGATGTGAATTGAATTGATCTCAAGTGAGATTGCCTTAACTACGTCTAAACAAACACATAGAACTGACTTAAAATGTGGATTTATTGTAAAAAACATAGACAATGTAAAAAACAAGTTAAACAATTGAAAAACTAATAGGGAAAAGTTTACTTCGGATTAACAGAAGCTTTTATACCCTTGCAGCACTTTTTTCTAACTAAGACTTCTTTTCGGATTTTGTCTTTCTATGGGAGCTTTACCATATAGATTACCGATTTCGACCCTACTTAATGCAAAAGCCTTACAACCAAACATGTAAAAAATTTCGAGTCGATTCAATTCAAAACAAAAAAGTTTTTCTCAATAAAACTTCTTTTTGACCGATCATTTGTACTGCAATTTTATGTTATAGTCATCCGATTTAGACAAAACCTTGCAAAATTGCGTCAAAGCATCCCAGTCGGATTTAATTGATGCCGTTCCGGGATCAACCCATTATTATCATAGCTTTGTCTTGAGTTGATCCCAAATGGCTCAACTTTGTTTCTAAGTGCTCGTTTCTCTTATTGCAAAGTTATGACATTTCATTGGAGTAAACTTGAATCTGAACTCGATTTCTTAACTTAACTTTATCAATCGTGTCTTGACAATAGAACAGCGATTTCTGGGCTTTCAAAAACGACATTCAAAAGAATTTAAAGATTTCTTTATCACTAAATCCCTTTACATGTCTTGTATTGGTCAGAAACTTGAATATTGTTTTTGATATTTGCTCACCTGAAAACCGTATTGAGTCTGTTCCAAGAGAGTTCGTATTACTTTCACTTTGGCAGGACCAGCTGGAATCCCAATACTTATATTCCTCGGTATGCTAACAGATTGCTCCTAATAGACTGTTCCTACTGTTCCTATCTACTCTGCAAAGTCGCCAAATTGGTTGCCAGCTATGATCTACAGTCTTCTTTTCATATTCAGAGCTGCAAGTACAATAATTTGCATCAAAATATTCGTTCTATGTATGTCATGGCGTATCCTTTGAATACTGTCTCTATCAATTCAAGAAATATGTTTGCTATTTACCCATCAACCCACAATACTCTGCAGCATTCATTGCTATTCTCTACCTGCCCACAGACCACCCAAAAGTTGTATTAAATTTATTCACTAAAGTTCCATTTTGTTGATATTTGAGACAATGGTAGCCATGGCACTCGCTTCACATGCTCTGCCACATATTTTGAAGCGTCACCTTAGCAATGCGTTGCGTTTTGCCCGAAAGTTACCAAACTCAACAGCCGTTTAGGCAGCCATTTTTATGGCTCATTAGCGCAGACGTGGCAAATAGGTTTTCTGAGCTTGTCAAAGTTCTTTGATCTCCTTGATGATGATGATGGGGATGGGTATGGGTATGGGTATGGGTATGGGATGAGTGTGCCGGCAAAAGTCACTTCCTACACGCTACGCATACAAATTGAACGGAGCGGCAACAAATTCGTTTATAATTTCGATCAAAATCTACTCTAAAAATCCACCAGAGTGCCATCCGAACTCGCATTGATTTGTGCCAGTGGAGATTTGGACAAACAGAAAAGCATTTGAATAACATTTGCATTTGCAAGTGTTGGGCAAATATGTATGCATGCATTCAATTATTAAACAAATGCAACGGCGGTGGCAGGCTGCAAATGTTACATATTTTACATGGGCTTAGCCCGAGCTTAGCTCGGCTTAAGTCACAAAACCCTTCGGCCCGGCCCGGCCCGGCCCGGTCCGGACGCCCACCAACTGGCTTAGCAATTTTAATATGACACTTTGGCACTGAGTTGATAAAGGTATGCAAAACGTTGACATTCAGTTGGATAAACTTAATTAACTGGCCGGGAGCAGCAGCAGCTGCTGCTGGGCCAGATTGATGGCACATTTCAAATTTGTGACACGGGATGCCCGGTAGTTTTCGTTTTGTGAGATTTAATTAGTCGCTTAAGTTGTTTGCATTTAATTTGCTTTCTTTTATTCCCATTTACACGCATGCATAAATCTTGCTCTGGTCAGGCTCTAATTATCTAAGGACCAACATCAGTTGGTCCCACATTAAAGTCAGTTTTGGGGATTAGTCCCTTCGGTGTTTATAAAAGCTCACCCAGATACGAGCGAGTGGAGCGGAGCGGAGTGGAGTGGAGCGAGGAGCATATGTCCCCAGTGCCGAGGTGATAAATTACCATTGGCAAAGGTGTCATATTAAAAAGCCAGCACACACACACACACACATACATTCTTAACCCCAAACATGTGGCACTGCCCAGCTAAATAAGCCTTAAGTCTTTGCTCGAACCGAACCCCCTTCCGCAGACCTGTGCATAACTAACGAGTTAAAAAGGCAAACACTGAAACCAGCGACAACCGCAAATCCTAAACCAAATCAAAAGGGTCTCTGGCCTGCTTATCACACAGCCATAAAGTCAGCCTTGGCCAACACACACACACCCATACACAGCAGGAGAACTCACTTAAACTATTTAATATTGGCACCTGCCGGCTGGCTCCTTTCTGTCCTCCCCCAAATAAAATAACCTCAGAGACTGAACCACACTTAAATTATTTTAAAATGTATGCAGTAGAGATGAGAGCGTGAGCAAATTTAGAAAAAGCCGCATGAAGTTATACTCTTCGTTTGCACGGATTGCAAGTTCGATCCGTTTTAAAGAAACCTGAAGGAAGTTTTTGTGCGACTTACGATTCTTGTTCAAAGTTCTAACTAATTTCCATCTTACGCCAGCTACGCATATTTGATGTTCGAATTTTACTTTATTTCTGAGACAAACGAAAACCAATATTGGTCTTCAGTTTCATAGTGTTTTTAGCTGTTTGAACAAAAAGCGCTGAGACCGCTCTCGCAGTTTCGTTTTTTACGCGAGAGGTTTGTGTGGAGAAACTATCAAGCGGAGTGTCGCCATTGATTTTTGCACTTATGTTACTCTGGAATTCCCAAGCAGTTATGGCATTGCTGGCATGGAGAAACAGCTGTTAGTCTGACTGTTTTGTGGGCACAAATTGAAAAACTCCTCCTTTCTAACAGTTCGCCCCAAAATTATAATTATACCCTTCCAGAGGATATTATAATTTTGCCCAGATGTTTGCAACGCATAGAAATAGTCTTCTCCGACCCAAGAAACTTTATATATTCTTGATCAGGGTGACGAGCCAAGTCGATTGATCTTTGTCCGGCCGTCTGTCTGTTTCTACGCGAACTAGTCTACCAGTTTTAAAGCTATAGTCTTCTTTTTGCAACACTGTACTAATATGTAGACCGTATCGGATGAATATTTCTTATAGCTCCCATTAGAAACATCGGTCGAAAAAGTAGTTTTAGTGAAAAAAACTTTTTTCTTTTCAATTGAAACTCCTCCAAACTTTGTATTCATGGGTTTTCTATGCTTTTTAATAATTCTGCCAAGTTTGATAAAAATCGGACAACTATATGGTATAGCTGCCATACAAGAGATAGGTCTGAAAAACAGTCTTAGTTAGAAAAACTTTTTTGTTTTTAATGGTAGCATCCTGCAATTTTTTATTTGTTTGTTTTACATGCTTTCATTTAATTCTACATATTTTTGTCCAAATCGGATGACTATATCATATAGCTCCCATACGAACGATCGGTCGGAAAATGGGTAGTTATGTGGAAAAAGATTATTTTTGAAAATATATAAGCGAGCAAGTGTATAAAAACATTGGCACAAACGTAGCTTAGCTTTCGCGGTTTTTTTTTTTTCTTATTTTCAAGAAAACTTCCTGTTTCTAGAAAGTTTTTCATAAACATAGAAAGGACAACCAGAAAACATTAATTTTTAGAAAATTAATGCTTAATTTAAGAAACTCGGCGGGTTTTTTCTTGAATACAATGCAATTTTTTGGTTTTTTTTTACAAAACTCGCTTAAACTTAAGCAAACATACACTCATAATTTGTATACCCGATTTTGCAGTGTCGTCTCACATATTTTGGTATAGATCGGATAATAAATGTCAGAGATAAAAAATGTTGCATACTTGTCTGAGCCGCATTAGGTTATTAAACACTAATTGCCCTGAGTAAAGGGTATTTGTAGGTCGAGCAGGGCTCGTTCTCGTTTTCTCTGTGTAGAGCAATGATTTTGGTTGCAGTGTTAGTGACTCCCGGGGATGAAAATGTCCAGTACTTATGCAGTGAACTACAATTTTTAGTGCATTGCTCTGCTGATCTCTAAGAATATGTCTATCGGAGTCGACGATATAACGCTTATTGAATTTGACCGACTTTTATAGCTCTGAGTGTCCTTTCTTCCAAGTCATGTCCTTTGACATCCAGTCACACCAGAGCATGATACAACAGAAAAGGTAAGGCGCTTATTAGGAATTTTAAGAACTGATCTTTTGCACATCGAACCTCACGCTGCAAAAGTACGCGAAGCACTGAACGTTTTAAGTTCTTTGTTGAGGGTGCACACTGCAATCTCCCTACCTTTATTGTTGCATCATGCACCACAGCCACACACGATGTCAGTCTATGCAGTCATCCCACTCTAATATTGACGTGCACGGGCGCTTCAGGTTCCGCACGCTGCACAACACTAGCTAGTTTTACAACACTAGTCAGCTCAAATTAAGAAAACAGCGCAATTTGTTACACTTTGATCTTATTCTGTTAGTTTTAAGTTTATATGGTAGATGTGAAAATCTCTACACTTGTCATATATCCCTAAACAGTCAAAATACTCTAAAGAATCTCTTTTATAAAAAAGTAGTTAAACACAGATATAAAAAAGACCCAAAAAAAGAACCATTTGGAATGGAAGCGTCTTTAATATCCTTTTAATCATCAAACGGAACTGCAAAATCATCCAAATGATCGTCATTTTTCATATCTTTTGGATGATTTGTAGCTCCATTGGATGATTGAAAAGATATTTATGACATATCCCGTCCCGTGTGTAGTAGAAAGGTCACAGAAAAACGCAAGGCACGGCGTTGTTGTTGTATGAACCTAAATATTAAATGGTTTCATTTATAACAATTAAAACAAGAAAGAAAGTCGGTCAAGCCCGACTATAACATACTCTGTACCAAGAAAATTTTTCTTTTGATCATAACTCGAAAACCGTTCATCCGATCTTCTTCATTCCTTTGGTGGATCGATAAGTTATCCTAATAACTAAATATGTCCAGAAGGAACAAGCCATCTATCTTCAAAACTGTGGGAGATATGACGTTTTTTCTAAATTGCGGGGGCGGGAGGGGGCGTGGCCAAAATTGAAAATAAACTTGATCTGCCTGCAGACATTAGAAGCATATGTCCCATACAGGTCAAACCTCTATCTCTTACCATCTCTGAGATCTGTGCGTTCATACGGACAGACAGACGGACAGACGGACAGACGGACATGACGGACATGACTCGGCTGTTGATGCTGATCAAGAATATATATACTTTATGGGGTCGGAGATGCTTCCTTCTGGATGTTACATACTTTTGCACAAACTTATAATACTCTATGTACCTACGGTGCAGAGTATAAAAACTCCGTTTGAATGCATTTATGCAAACAAACTTTTTAGTCATTGTTAATAGCAGCGGGGAGCGCATCTCTCACACTAAAAACGGCAAGACCATGGGGACCACACACACACACAGGCGACTGTCTGTTTCTACGCTGCCTCTCTATGATTTTGCGCGCATTCTGCTTTAGGATTCCCAAGCGGTTATGCCTGCGCTGGCATGGAGTGACTTCTCAGACACGTTCAGTTGGTGGGCAATGATCGCTGATGATAGAGGGTGGTTCGTCTTGATACAGTTGCCTCTTGTGTGGTGTTGTGTCTATGTTTAAAGTTGTGCAAAAACTGCAGGTTTACTCAGTAGAAAGGTCACAGAAAAACCAGTCACATTTATTTGTTTAGAGATATCCTAGTGGCAATTATATTATCCTAAGAAAGACTCTGTTATCGTTTTTACTAGGGTAACGCAGTTTAAGCCACATCGTTAGCCATCTTTTACTTTCAATGTCTTGAGCATGGGGAATTTCAAGTTTAAGAATCAGAGAGTCTGAACTTCAGGAGAAGACAAGACGATACATTTCGAGACTTTGAATGTTCTAACAACTGAAATATTTTGTATTAAGCTATTTTCCATGAAACTTTAACTCAGATTTTCCCTCCACAATGTCGTGACTTCTGAGTAAACCAGCGTCTCTCGTGACTGGCCGCCATCTCGCTCGCACTCTGTCAGCTCTGACCAACTTTTGGCAACATTTATTTGCGTTACCTTTTTGGTTTGTTGGCAATCGTAAATTTCAATTCCGGGCACTTAACACACAGCCTGAGAAGATTATGCGACAGCAGAGAATCTTACACCTTACAAAATGAAGTCAAATGGTTGCCAACACACATATGCACGCACACACACTCACTCACTCACACCGTGTGCTCCATTTTTAGCTCATCCTGTAAAGTAGGCAATTAAATTCCGGCAGCATTTGCTTTTTGGCTAATTAAATTGTTTACAAAAAAAAAAGAAGCGAATACAAGCAAATATAAATAAAAAGGCAGTAAAGCATTTTTATATGCGGCATGGAGTCAATTTCAGCGCAGAAGAGCATAATAAATAAATAAATAAAATCACACACGCTCACTGGGATTTGCATTTGTATGTGTGTGTGTGTCTGTGTTTGTGTTTGTGTTTACGCCTTTTAACCCTTTCAAATCAGCTTCGACCGCAAGCGCTCGTGGCCTGTGTAAACACATTAATCATCCAAATGCCACAGACAGAGATCGAAAGTCCTTCGCTGGGTGTGTGTGTGTGTGTGTGTGTGCGCGCCTGTGTCCCTGTGGGCTAAGCTCCTCGTTCTGGCAATCATAAACAGCACACGGTGTTAGGAAATTAAAAGCGAAAACAAGTCGGAAGCAAAGGCGAACGCAGAAAAAGAAATGCCACCCGAGTGAACCCACCCCGGCCCGGAGTCGGGTTTAGGGTACAGGAATTGGACCACACTACGTGTGATTATCTGCTGTTGCTGGGCGTAAGAGTAAACCCACAATATGCAAATACTTTTGTTATTTCGCTTGGCAATGCAAATTCGGTTACATCTCTTAGCTCCCACCAGTCCCCTCCTCGTGCCATCCTCATCAAAGTGAGTCTTGCGGTTGCCCTCGTTTGTATTGTGCCTCGGTTGAACAACAGTTATTATTACATTTCAACTAATTGAGTTGATTAAAGGAAATTGAGCGAATGCTGGCCAAATGGCACAGATAACGAGACTTGAATGCTCTAGGAAAGCTTAGCGAATTGAAAATAGCTGATTTCATAAGCATAGAAATTGTATATTTTGGGAAAAAAAAAAAAGAATATAGGAACCAGAGCTGCAAACCAAACAAATTATTCGGATCTCCGGTACACTGGTTCGAACCCAAATTATCGAATGGTTAAGGTTCGGAAATTCAAGGTTCGAGGTTTTTGGAAGAAGGTTCTGGTTCGAACCTTGGTTCAGTCCATGCTTCATACAACATTACTAGTTTTTGTCTTCTATGTGTTTTAAAACAGCATTCGATCTGAAAACTGCCCAAATTGTATGGGAACCGAGTGGTTTTTGGGTCGGAATTGGTTGATAGAAAACGTGGAAATATTCAATATATAATTTACAGTTTAGTGAAAATCTATTTCGTGTTTTTCATAGAAAAATTTTACCAAAATAATGTTAGACTCTTGCTTTTGAGTATTATTCAAGGAGCTTTAGAGTTTAAGAGGAGCTTTAAAAACAGAGACTGTTGTGGGTAGGGATTTTATAAGGAAATTTTTTCCACTCTTCGTCCATTTTAGGAGTTAGTCGCACTTATTAGAGGATGAAGTCGGTTAACAGGTCAAATATGTGAGTCAGCTATGTTGAACCGAACCGAAATTTTGGGTTCGGAACAGGTTCGGGTTCAGCTTTAATTTCTAAAGAGGTTCGGTTCAAGGTTCGGTTCATAGTAAAATAAAAGTCGGAATTCCGGGTTCGAACCGGTTCGGTTCAAAACCGGTTTGCAGCCCTGATAGGAACAAAACTTTGCACTTGTCAAATTGACATTTTTTGATACATATAAGCTCTACACTCTCCGTAAAATACCATAATAATATAATCTCTGTGGTTAGGTATATAAATCAGAATCCATTTGGTGGGTGATACAATCGTATGTGTCAGTTTAAAATTGATTGTCTGTAGACTAATTGCTGTGCTGCGAAGTATGTTTATGGTTTTATGTTTATGTTTCATATTCGATTCCCCTAACTTTGTTCAACCAACTTTCAAAAGCAATTAAACAACTTCTACAAGCAAAATTGTTTCTTTTAAAGCTTCAGTGGTAATTTTTTTCGTTCTTATTCAACTTTTCAGAGCAGGGCCTCATTTGATATATGTAAAGTAACGATTTTTTAAACAATAAAGTTTCGGCTCTGACAGTTTTTTTCAATTTTAATTCTCCATGTTTCATACTGTTTCACAATGTCACGAACCCTTTTACCCACGTTTATTCATATTTAATGGGTACAGGACAGAGCTGTAGTGTAATCATTACTTCCAGTTTTTAATTACTTTACATTACAAATATCTCAATTATTCAAACAATGAGAAAATAGTTTCTGACTTAGATTACTTTGGTTTTCTTAACTGTTATTTAAAACCACGATAATTCATGTATTTTTTTAAATGTAATTAGTTTTGCAATTACTTGAATAATTATTACTTTCGAGGGGGATTATTGAGTAATTGTGATTGAAAAGTTGAATTATTTATTTCGGTTGCTTCAGTATTTCCATTTAAAATCTTGTGCCTACCACATCGCACAAGAAAGCTACGCTAGAAGCATTATAAGCCACAGACAGGCTTCATTTAATGCCACACACAATTTTCTCACATGCTTTCATTTGTTAAAAAAAAAAATGAAATTGAAAGATCTCAATAACTAAATTATACATAATTGAAAACCTGATGCATTTAGGAAAAGGAATCGTAAATTATATACTTATGCTGCTATAACACTTGTCATATATATGTATAAGAAGCAAGCAATTATCTTGAATTACTTAGGAAATGTTGCCTCGTATAATGAAACAGAACAGTTTCCATTTAATAAGAGTTAATCTTAAGAGAAATTTGACAATCGACTTTTTACAGATAAATGACAAGAGTAAAGGCGGCTTAACCCAAAAAAATATCTGAATTAGTGATTATGTTATTCAATTAAAGCTATTTTTTCGGTTTTAAAGTTTTTATTCAGATAATTGGAGTTCTTACTGTTCTGTTTTAGGATAACCAATGATGATATTTGAAAAATGGAAAAGCAAAAATATTTGGAAATATTTTTAGGACCTGTGAAAACATGCCTTTATCATAAAATAAACGAGAAAGTCAAAATAACTTCGTCTGTGCCGAAGTTTTTATACCCTTCAAGTGGCCGCTTAAATATTTTAAAAAAATACTCGTTTTTCCCATTTTCCGACCGATCATTCGTATGGGAGCTATATGATATGGTCATCCGATTTGGCCAAACATTTTTTAAATTATGTGAAAGCATGTGAAACAAACAAATGCCAAATTGCAGAATGCTACCATTAAAAACAAAAAAGGTTTTCTAACTAAGACTGTTTTTCAGACTGTGTATGGCAGCTATACCATATAGTTGTCTGATTTTAATAAAACTTGGTAGAATTATAAAAAAAAAACATAAAAAAACTAAGATTACAAAGTTTGGAGACGTTTCCATTGAAAAGAAAAAAGTTTTTCTCACTAAAAATAGTTTTTCGACCGATTATTTGTATGGGAGCTATGGGATATAGTCATCCGATCCGGTCGGCTCCGACATATTAGTAGTGTGCAGCAAAAAGAAGATTCTGTGCAAAATTTCAATGCGATAGCTTTAAAACTGAGAGACTAGTTCGCGTAGAAATAGACAGACAGACGGACTGACAAAGCTCAATCGACTCAGCTCGTCACCCTGATCAAGAATATATAATATATGGTCGGAAATATCAGAAATGATTATTTCTATGCGTTGCAAACTTCTGGGCAAAATTATAATACTCTTTGCAAGGGTATAAAAATACTGTCATTTTTTCGAAAAGCCTCATGCACCCAGTTAAGTTTGCACACTTAAGTATTGAAATATTATATATGTTCTTAATGTAGTCTGGATAGATTTTAAGAACAAATTGATTTTTGTTTTCCGATTCGTGGATATTTTTTATGCATCCCAGCTTGCTCTACGCAGTCGGAACGTATGTTAACGTTTTCACACAAAATATATCATGCTTAAAGCCTTTTACGTTACTTGAAATGGTAATTTGAGTTAAGTGTTTGTTTTATTTTTGTCTTAACTCAACATTGTGTTGTGTAACCTAACAATCTGGGTAAATATGCAGTGTTGATTATCGATGACGCGGTCATAGCTGGCTGACAATGTCCTCGTTCTTAAGGAAATAAAGTTTGCTTACTTTGAAGAGTATAGTAGGTAATAAAGTAAAAAAGAAAATAAATTTATATAATCTTATTTTTAGGCCTCTTTATCATATTTTGTACAGCTCCTACACTTTTATTTGTAAGCTTATGTGACATATGAAAGAGTTGTCCTAAGAATTTATGGAAAACGAATTTATAAAACGATTTTTATCGATTTTAGTCAATGTTTCCATAAAAAATTGGTTCAAAAATCGATCCCATAAACTTAGATTTGTGCCAGATATAGCTCAAAAGATTTTTATCAATTTATTTGGTTTGAGAAACAGCTGTCCAATTGAACTTTTTGAATTGCCAACAGCCATTGAACAGTTCTGTCCCTGAGTAAAGGGTATATCGAAGTCGGGCAGGCACGACTTGAACTTACACTCTCGTTTTCAGTTGCCTTTCTTTGTTGGTTGTGCGAATGCGAATGGCGTAATGTGCAGGTATTATTTTTCTCAATTTCCATCACTTTTCGAAGCGAATTTGAATTCATTCAGATTTGAGCAGTAAAGCGAACAAGCAATTTATATTAAAGACAAGAAAGAAAGTCGGTCAAGCCCGACTATAACATACTATGTACCAAGAAAATTTCTTTTGATCATAACTCGAAAACCGTTCATCCGATCTTCTTCATTCCTTTGGCGGATCGATAAGTTATCCTAATAACTAAATATGTCCAGAAGGAACAAGCCATCTATCTTCAAAACTGTGGGAGATATGACGTTTTTTCTAAATTGCGGGGGCGGGAGGGGGCGTGGCCAAAATTGAAAATAAACTTGATCTGCCTGCAGACATTAGAAGCATATGTCCCATACATGTCAAACCTCTATCTCTTACCATCTCTGAGATCTGTGCGTTCATACGGACAGACAGACGGACAGACGGACAGACGGACATGACGGACATGACTCGGCTGTTGATGCTGATCAAGAATATATATACTTTATGGGGTCGGAGATGCTTCCTTCTGGATGTTACATACTTTTGCACAAACTTATAATACTCTATGTACCTACGGTACAGAGTATAAAAAGGGATAAACGTCAACTAGTTGAGTATCGAATACAGGTAGTAAGACCCAAGATTTATATTAAACAATGATTTGAAGGATGAGCTCCTTGACAAAATTAAGCTAAGAATATAACCATTACTGAATTCAAGAAGATTCAAGTAAGTTGGATAATGCATTTGAATAGTACCTTCAATAGCTGATTTGGTTGCGTGTAGCCTTTTCTTCTTCTTTTTAACTGACTGTCAGATACAGATCAAAATGTCAAACATTACAAAATATAACTATCATACCATTTCAGATAAAGAGTATATACATTGAATAAACAAATGCCATCAGCCAATTAGGTTATAGACCCCAATGTTTATATGTAGATAGCTAAAAGCTAATCAAGTGGCCATAAAAAAGGCCCAAAAATAAATAATAATAAATTTTTTGATTTATAATTTACTTTCTCTCTCTATGTTTGCTCATTCCAGCTGTCTATATAAATCACTTTCTGTTTACTTCCTCGAATTGTGAAACTTTTAAGGTAATTAAATTATACATACACAAACCGTTCTCCAAAAACCACGCCCCTAATAAGCCACTTTCCCGCAGCAGCAAAGGAAAACTTTTTCACTACTCCACCCGAACTTTCATCTGTTCTTTCAATGGTGCTGTCTTCATTTGGGCCCTGCAGTCAACAATAAGTTGACAATTTGCAAGTTATGAAAGTAAATAAGTGAAATAGTTGTATCCGAAAGTCTCCATCCTATTTCCAACCCCCCGCCCCCACACTCCCACCCCGAACCCGGTGCCACCACACAAATAAACACGACTTGCAACAAATTGAAATGATGTATTAGGCCGCCGGGGATTAACGCCCAACTAATAAATCTCTTTGGGTCAGGGAAGACTCCAATGGGGTGGTCGCCAAAAAGACAGTGAATAAACTGGATGCCTGCTCGAGTAAGCCCCCCCCAGTGGTTCGTCGAAGGACGAGTGCGTTCGGGCTGTGTGCCCACTGTAGCCATTTATACATATATTAATAAGACACAAAACTTTTGGCATACTGTTCCATATGCCACCCAACTGATTTTACGCATTTCATGCAATTTGTCCTTTGGTTCAATAAACCAAGCAATTTTTTCAGCCTGCGGGGGAGGAGACCGAGTTGAGTTGACAGCTTTGCGGCAAACTTCTTTACAGGGATATATTTATGTACAAAGATTTTTGTTGCTGAAGTGCGTAGATAATGCGAGTAATTTGAGCAGAGCCCCAGACATTCCTCTGTCTGTGCACAAAATGTGGGCTTTAATCGTGAACGAAACTCGAATTGTGGTGAATGCCAAATGGAGAGAAATTGCAAGTGAAAATGGGTTCATTTGGGTAAATGAATGCAATTTAAGATGGCAATTACAGGATGAAATGATTGAGGCGAAAAACGATGGCAGACGACGAGGAGGAGGAGGAGGAGAATTTTTGGAAATTTCTTGGGCCGGCATAATCAGTAGTTGTAGGTTTTCAAACTTTTTTGCACTAATTGCCACAAATGCAAAGCAGGCATGAAAGGTACAGGAACGATTTTGAGATCACAAAGATTTAAGGGAAAAAATTAACAAGTCCTTGAACCATTGGGCTTTACAAATTCTCTCTCGTTTTAAATTATAAAGTTTTACACCTTTCAGAAATTCCCCTTTTTATGTACGTGAAGAGATTGTATTAAAGTTACGCAGAGCTGACCTTCAGTTTGTTCATATAATTCACACCGTTTCTAAACCGTCGGTTCGGTTCATTACATGGTTTTTGGAGCTAACTGAACCGCGGTTTCGGTTCGGTTCAGTTCTTCAGAAAGGCACATTATGAAATATTATAACTGAACACTTTTGAAATTTAATTCTTATAATCCATTTAAATATCTTTAAAATCCTTAGAAGAATGTCCAATGTTTATTATGTAGGAATTGTAAAGAATTCGACTATAAGTTCCTAGAGAAATGCCTTTCAAACAGTGAGAATGTCGGCTAGAAAAAATACGTACCCTATTTACCATATCCCTGAAGTTAGGTTCAGTCCTGAATACCATAGAAGAATCAGCCCTGCTGCTGCTGAATTCATGACATTCTTTTTATGAGTTTCAGCCATGGATTTTACACTGACATGTCCTACTACTTCATGACCTAAGTTAATTTTAGGCATAATTTCAGTACTGAACTCATGGGTGATTTGCATGGGAAGTACTAAAAGATGCTTGTATTCAGTTATTTATACTGCGCAGGCCTGAATCAGCCCTGAAAAATTCAGTACCGAAAGGTAGAACTGCCCAGATTATATGAGAATAATCTCTCCTGTCTATGCTTAAATTAAGGTAAAGAAGTACCACAGAATATGGAAAATATGGTCTACTAGAGGAAAAATACAGATTGATGACAGGTTTATTAGAATATCGGCGGGCAGTTGCAGAAGACTTTCAGTTTTACTTGTTGTAAAATTTTCATCAAGTCATCCTTAAAAGTTATATCGATCCGGCAACGCTAAATATGTTTTTTTTTAAAACTAAATATTTTTTTTGCTTGCACAAGCATTTTCTGCAAGCTTATTGAGTAAACTATTTTTGAGATTTTTTGTCAGATTTTTTCTGAAGACATTTAGAGGTCGCGCAAGTCGCGTTTTCCACAAAAAATTGAGTATTTCGTAGTGTTTTTGAATTTTACCAATTACTTGGTCAATAAGCACGATTTTTCAGTTTTCAAATCAACATCTTTAAAGCAAAATGTACAAATTTTACTTTTATGAGCATAAACCATAAGCTTTTTCTTCGTTTTTGCTCATTTAGGTACAATTTTTCCGTAAATTTTTCATAAATGTTGTATAAAAGGCATTATAACTTTTAAAAATTCTATAAAAACTAAAAAAACTAGTGATGCAGTTAAAAAGATAGAAAAATTTTGAAAAAATAAAAAAAATTAAATTTCAATTTGGTCCTACCGTTCCAGAGTAATGCGCTTTTAAAGCTTTTTTCATTGCATGAATCTAATAATAGTTTTTACAAAAATGCCCATAATTCGTGAACCAAGGCCATTTTTTTTGGGACACCCTAATGAAGTCGAATGAAATGTATAAGAATTATCTTCGGAAAACGATTTAAATTCCCATATTAATAAAAATCATTGGCTAGAAGAAAGGGATTTCCCTTAAAACTCGTCTAAGAACTGAACCGAACCGTTTTTATTTGTGGTTTTCGGTTCGGTTCAGCAATTCTGAAAGAAAGCCGGTTCGGTTCACCAGCTGTAATAAGCAATTCGGTTCGGTTTAAAACCGGTTTGGTTCAAAACCGGTTTACATCCCTGATATTTACATTTGCTTTCTCTGTGTGTAATTCTTTAAAGCTGAAACACTGCGGTCATTTGGGAACAAAACTTGTTTGAAAATCGATCTAAAATCAGTCACGGGAATTTTTCTCTGAATCAATATAAGCAGGGCTGCAAACCGGTTTTGAATCGAACCGGTTCGATCCCGGAATTCCGAATTATATTTTACTGTGAACCGAATCTTAAACCGGACCTCTTTAGAATTAAAAGCTGAACCCAAACCTGTTCCGAACCTAAAATATCGCTTCGGTTAACAAAAATGGTGGATATCAGAAAAATTGGCATTCTGTCTAGAGATTCCATCTGTTATCTCATAGATTATGAGCAACTGAGTCTTAAAATGGGCTGCAAAGTGAATTAAAAAACCTAGAATAGCATTGAAAGCTACGTACAATATTTCTCTCTATGGTAGACTGTGTTTTTTAACATATTTGACTCCGAATCTTTCTCAATGATTCACATGGGAAATATTTTTCTACAAAAACTACGAAATGGTATAGTAAAAATGTATTTTCAATATTTAGTATCGATTTATGAAACACATGGGATTAAACTAACTTCTAAAATTGTTATACTCTGTACCGTAGGTACATAGTGTATTATAAGTTTGTGCAAAAGTATGTAACATCCAGAAGGAAGCATCTCCGACCCCATAAAGTATATATATTCTTGATCAGCATCAACAGCCGAGTCGATATAGCCATGTCCGTCTGTCCGTCTGTCTGTCCGTATGAACGCACAGATCTCAGAGATGGTAAGAGATAGAGGCTTGACATGTATGGGACATATGCTTCTTATGTCTGCAGGCAGATCAAGTTTATTTTCAATTTTGGCCACGCCCCCTGCCGCCCCCGCAATTTAGAAAAAACGTCATATCTCCCACAGTTTTGAAGATAGATGGCTTATTCCTTCTAAACATATTTAGTTATTAGTATAACTTATCGATCCGCCAAAGGAATGAAGAAGATCGGATGAACGGTTTTCGAGTTATGATCAAAAGACAGATTTTCTTGGTACAGAGTATGTTATAGTCGGGCTTCACCGACTTTCTTTCTTGTTTGTTTAATATAAATACTGCGTCCAGCATGGAATGAACCAAGGTTCGAACCAAAACCTTCTTCCAAAAACCTCGAACTTGAAATTTTTGAACTCTAACCATTGGTAAATTTTGGTTTGAACCAGCCTTCCGGAGATCCAAAAAAAATGTATGGGCTTATGAGCTCAATTTAATATCTCCTAATCTTCTACAAAGCCGGTCTCAAACCAAATCATTATGAATTTCTAGCTTAAATTAGTATCAAACCTCTTAGATTGGAACAAGCTCGAAAAACAAGCTAAGACCTATTTTGAATGTTTGTGAAACATGGGAATTCCAAGCTTACATCAAGCTAAGCAGAGCCAAAGACAAATATTCTGGGATAAGTTCGCACCAAAGGCAATCCTTACCTACTAGGCTTGAAAAACTGCAGTCTCGAATGACTACTGACATTGTTTAGGATTCGATTAAGTCAGAATATTTTGAGTTGATTGTTTAGGCCGTTAAATTAGAGAATTCTAGAAATAATTATAAAAAGCTGCATATTCGTTTACACTACGATGCGGTAGCTGAAGTATTTCTAAATGAAGAGGGAATCTTTGTTTTATATATTCAAAGCTTTTAATGTATTTTATTTAATTGATTATCTGGTCGTTCTAATACCTGCTTATTAAGTTTGGTTACCTCGAAGAAGTAATGCTGCTTTCTGCTTCCGTTTCCCCCACAAAGATGTGCCCTAAAAGTTCATTTAACTCATTTCGTTTACTTTTTGTCGCCCTCTTTTGCCCATCATGGACCATAAATCAACATTCATTTTGGGCGCAGAGTTTCTCAGTCCATTTCTGGCCAATTTTGAGAGGTCACATTACAACCGAATGCCGAAGCGGACGCTCGCTGATAATGTTGTCCAGCTGCATTTGGATGCGGTTTTTTGGGTCCCTAAACATGCGCCCTCACCTCACCAGCGTCGATCCAATAGCTCATTGTTGCCTCTCCCTTTCGCACTCCCACTCTCCCTTTCTTTCCTGTTCCTGGCTCTGTCTCTTGCTTCAAATAATGGCATTTTCATTGAATTTTACGCGCAGCAAAGTCAAAAAGTTGTTTGCGCGAACTTTGGCAGTAATTGCATTGCCACCGCATGGCCTCACCCATTCGAGCCTAATGAAGTTGGGTCCACAAAAATGGCAAATGGCAAATGACATTTGAAAAGTGCTTGCCATGCGTATGGCTAATGACCAGTTTTGAAGTGAAGTTCAAAGTCTGACTGCAGGGCAGGGCGGCAAGTGAATTATGAAAATTGCCCTCAGACCCCTCTCAGTCTTGAGTGTAGCAAATTAGGCGCACTGAATCGACATTACAAGCACGTTGCTTTGGTGTACACCTTTTGGCCAGGACACACACACACACACGGCTAACTTGGTTTTTTTTTTTTTCTGTGCGCCAGCAAAGAAACTTCACCAAATCACTTACAATATTTGGAACCCACAGTACGTGCAGGGCTTAGGAATTGCTCTCCCTTCGCCCCTGCCGCTGCTTCTCTGTCATACGCATCGAAGTATCTTTGCTGCTCCAGCTCCAGCTCCGGCCCCCGCACCCTGCCCGGCTGCTGGTTTTTCAGTACTTGGGGAAAAGTTAATTTTCTTAGCGTCAAGCGTGAAATCGATATGGCCGCGAGCTGTTTCATAAGTTGAATTGAAACTCTGGAAATTGTTCAGGTTGCAGTTTTCTCCCTTTTATTTTTTGTGTGTGGACTGCGTGAGTTGATAAATAAAATACTCAGAATTCCTGACTTGGCCGTAGGGATTGATTCCGGGGTCTCGTATTTTTTTGTGGCTCCTGCAAAACTTTGGGGCGGCTAATAAAAATTTCTTTAACAAGTTTCGCTTGCTCTTTTTTTTTTTGATAACTGCTATTTTATATAATTTTTTCTTCTTTATTTTTTTTTTTGGGTAAGTTGAGCTTAAGTTTGGCCACAAATGAAGTTAATAATGAAACAGTTGCTGGGGTTGAGGACGGCGAAGGCAAAGCTTTAAAGTTTCGCGAATTTGAATTTAAAATTAATATTATAAACTTTGATTTATTGTCGCCCTGACGCCGGCCAGTCGCCAAGCGACACAGTGCGGCCAAAAGGGAGGAAAAAAAGAAAAACGGTGCCCCTTTGCAGCGCGAGATATGAAATACCAGAAAACAAAGTGTTGTATTAACATAATGTTTTACTTTATAATTTACTTTTTATTTTGTTCCCTCTGACTCTGACTGGCTGCGACAGTCGATAACAAAAGTTTGGCAAAAGCAAAACTTGGATAAGGCGCAGGGAAAGGAACCGAACCTGAGGGGGGGCGGAGACAGAAAAGTAGCGCATTTTGTCAACTTTGAGAGTTTCTGGGGAATATTTGATGTTCATATTCGATGGATCGCTGTTACAACGTCCTTTTTGGGTATTGCTTTAATAAAAGTTTGGGCAAAAGGCCCCAAATTGAACTGCCTGGCATTATCCATACTCAAAGTTGACGTTATCTCATATGGTCCTGAATATCGGTGGTGATTTTGTCGTAGGTTACTTCGTCCCAGACTGGTCGCGAGATTATATTTTCTTATGGATAATTGGTTCAATTAGGTTCACTATAATTGTCCATCCCACCAAACAGGGTTGCATCCCGGCACAAAAAACGAGAGCGTAAGTTAAAGTCGGCCCTGCCCGACTTCGAAATACCCGTTACTCAAGGCAATTAGTGTTTAATAACCTCAAGCGGTTCAGATAAGTATGCAACGTTTTTTTAACTCTGCCATTTATTATCCGATCTTTATGAAACTTTGTGAGATTGTACATATTGGCCACATAGTGCATACTGCAAAATCTGAGCTCGATAGCTTACAAATTGTAGGAGATATTCAACATTTTTCATTGCGGCGGCGGGAAGGGGCGTGGCCAAAATTTGAAACAAACTTGATCTGCCTACAGACAATACTAGCTTACATCTAAAATTTGGTTGCTCTAGCTCTTCTAGTCTCTGAGATCTAGGTGTTCATACAGATGGACGGACGGGCGGACGGTCGGACATGGCTATATCGACTCGGCTATTGATGCTGATGAAGAATATATATACTTTATGATATCGGAGATGCTTCGTTCTGCCTGTTACATACATTTGCACGATTTTAGTATACCCTTTTTACTCTACGAGTAACGGGTATAAATATACAATTTTCGTTTTAAGCTAATTTGATCTTTAACTGAAATCTGTTAACTTTTTTCCCCATATTATACTTCAATTTAAAGTCATGTTACCCAAAATTAATTTTAAAAATATTTCCGCGTAAATCATGAAGCGAAACTTGGCAGCCATGCGCCCATTTGTTGTTGTCAAAATTCCAACATGACACTAGCAATGCCAACTGAGGCAGAGTGGCAAGCCGGTTTTAGTTGGTGTCAGCCTGCTGTTGGAATTAAGTTTTAGTATTAAGTCAAATTAAATATGTTATTTATTTAATGCAGCATAAATTAATGTTGTTTATATATACTAAACTAAGTTCGCTTATCTAAATAGTTTTGGGGGCGGATTCCCATTCACTTCCCAAAGCATTAGAGATTAGAAACAGCCTATAGAAAATTCTAGGATACCGAGAGTTGTTTTTGTTTTGGAAGACATTTCGGAGATACCTCCGAATAGCTTCAGAGATTTGCCCTTAAATCATAATACCCTTACTAGGGGGTATTATAATTTTGCCCAGAAGCTTGCAAGGCATAGAAATATTCATTTCCGACCCCATAAACTATATATATTCTTAATCAGAATGACGAGCTGAGTCGATTGTTCGTCTGTCTGTCTGTTTCTACGCAAACTAGTCTCTTAGTTTTGAAGCTTTCGTGCTGAAATTTTGCACAGATTTTTTTATCTTCTTGCTGCACGCTACGAATATGTCGGAACCGACTGAATCGAATGCCTTTATCTTATAGCTTCCATAGGATCAATCGGTCGGAAAACTAGTTTAAGTATAAAAAACTTTTTTCCTTTCAATGGAAACGACTCCAAATTTTGTATTCATAAGTTTGCTATGCTTTTTTTATAATTTTGTTAAGTTTGATGAAAATCGGACAACTATATGGAACAGCTGCAATACAAAAGATAGGTCTGAAAAATAGTATTAGCTGGAGAAACTTTTTTGTTTTTAACGGCAGCACACGGCATTTTTGTATTTTCTTTTTATACTCTGTACCGTAGGTACATAGAGTATTATAAGTTTGTGCAAAAGTATGTAACATCCAGAAGGAAGCATCTCCGACCCCATAAAGTATATATATTCTTGATCAGCATCAACAGCCGAGTCATGTCCGTCATGTCCGTCTGTCCGTCTGTCCGTCTGTCCGTCTGTCTGTCCGTATGAACGCACAGATCTCAGAGATGGTAAGAGATAGAGGTTGGACATGTATGGGACATATGCTTCTTATGTCTGCAGGCAGATCAAGTTTATTTTCAATTTTGGTCACGCCCCCTGCCGCCCCTGCAATTTAGAAAAAACTCCTACAGTTTTAAAGATAGGTGGGTTCGATCAGCCAAAGGAATGCTGAAGATGGGATGAACGGTTTTCGAGCTATGAACAAAAGACTGTTCGCTGCTGCAGCGCAGAAGCAGCGCTGCTTTCACCTGCTACTGCGGCATCAAAATTTATGCTGAGCGTATAATTTCGTTGGTACAGAGTATGCTATAGTCGGGCTTGACCGACTGTCTTTCTTGTTTTAAATAAATTTTTTTTAAATAAATGCCTAAAATGTTAAGAATATTGTGTCAAAATTTCAAGTCGATCGGAGCAAAATTGACGAAGTTAGGAGTATTTTTATACCTGTCGTATAAACGTTTTATACAACAATTTGTAGTATTCAAAACTTTAAAGCGATTTTCCCACAACTCACGTTTTCAAAGTCGGTGCCCCTCATAACATAAAAACTACTGAACCGATCTTTTTGAAATTTTGTACACTATTTCTGAACATAATTTACGAGGTAACGCCGTCGAGTTTTTTTCAAACTTGTTTTTTTTTCACAATAAAAAATTAGCCGAATTTTTGTCCAAAAAAATCAATTTTTTAACTTCAAAATTTCCAAAAAAAAGTGAAAATTTAAAATTTTGCAAAAAACTCGTCAGCGTTACCAGGGGAAAACTATTATCTAACGAATAAGTTTTGGTTTTTTCATTTCGGATGATCCAGCACCAAGTTATGAGGGGTACCGCAATTCACCTTTTTTCCGAGAGACTTCCGAATATTTGCTGCCATTGCCGTGTTTTTTAATATTTCTTCGGGAAAATTTTATACAACATTCTTTAAATGTCATACTTGAATGTGCTTTTTAGTAAGAGATTTTAACTGTATCACATAAAAGTGAATTTTTTCGAGCGATTTGAGCTTACCCCCCGTTAATGAAAGAAAGGAGCCAGATTTTTACTATCTGAGTCGATTTGAGCTTACCCCCCTTAATGAAAGAAAGGAGCCAGATTTTTACTATCTGAGTCGTCGAAACGCTTTGCCTAGATAACATACAAATTCTCTCAAATTCTTGCTTTAAAATAAACTAAATTTCGAATGGCAAACTGCGTGTTTCTGGTGCAAGTACCTAGATTGCATTGTGTTCTTTTCAAAAAGCCCCTGGGTAGCGTCTTGAAACGTATAAATCAATGATGGATTTAGACGTAAAATTTAGAGCAACTCCAAACCTCTCGGACTGTCACTTTTCACTATGCCGCTGTGGTAACAGAAACTCTTTCTAGGCTCAATTGGATTGCTCAAATATTCTCAAAAACTCAGCCCAGAACCACTTTTGAACCAGTTTTTTAACGACGTCTCTCTTCTTATCGGCATGAACATAGTTCTGTTGGTTTAATCCATAATTTCGTGCAACTAAACTTGCTTTCCTCCACTGAAATACTCGAAGTCTTTACATAACCTTCGGGTATTACAAAACTATACGTTGGAGTTCAACATTTATCGTTGCTAAAAATCTCACGCACGTTTCACATTTCATACGCTTTCCTCACTGGCTCATCCCCCCCTTCCACAAGGAATCGGGACTTTAGCTCATAACTCAAAATGTATTTAGTAGCCAATCAAGCAGAATGACAGGCACAAGTTCAAAGCATAAATAAAAACAATTTTCTCCAAAACAACAACAACAACTAAAGCAACAGCAGCCAACTCCAAGTGATCCATAAATGAAAATTGATAAAGCCTGGACACACGTGTGCAACTCAAACTTAATATGGATTTATGTGTGAGTGTGTGCGGGCAAATATTATATTATTTTTCCTGACCCATGTGCGTGTGGGATTTAAGTAAAAACAGAAATCATTCACACAGATTAATGCGATATGTTTATTAGGTGCCACATCATGTTTGTTAAGCCCGCTGCAAATTAGAAGCCAAATTACTTCTTCGTTTTTTTTTTTTGTGTTGGCGTTGGTTGCTTTAGATTTTCAAAGTTGACGCCCATGTTGATAATTTAATTAACTTTGTTAATAGTACACAAGAGTTGAGCTCTCCAGCACCAACAAAAGGGTCGAAAGGCCCAGGCACAACACACAAAAAGGTCACCAATAAAGTAATTAGGCGCTCAGTGTCCGAGAAATTTTGTGACATCAAAAGGCGGCGTGACCAACTCTATAGAAATGTTTGGCTGTCTTTTGTGTCAGATTTGTGTGTGTGTGTGTGTGTTACGGAGAAGAGTGCAGGGGTGGAGTTAGAGGGCGGCCTAAAATGAGGACGAGATTCAATTATTCCAAAAAAGAAACTGCAAAATGAGCAACAATTATAAAAGTAGTTGATAGAAATTGTAGACAGTTCGAGAAAAAGTTTAAATATAATTTAGGGAGGAAACGAAGATGCTGTTTAAGGCTAAGCATTGAAAAAAGTGAATATGTCAGAGCCACCCGGATTGGATGAATGTCATCTTAGAGCTGCCAGTGTGTAGAGAGAAAAACTAGTCTATTAATACTATACAATATTACTATATTACTATATTACTATATTACTATATTATTAATATTAATATAGTAGTTTATTAATATTCAATCTGAAAACTCAGTTAAAACGAACATTCACAAGAGTATGGGGACTTCAGAGCACATAGTTAGCTTGAAGATAAGCGAATGCCCGAAAATAACACCCAAATTTGAGTACAAGGCGAGTTACGAGGAATCCTAGAAACGTTTGAGACAACCACACAGAAAAAAAAATTCGAATTCGGTGTTGAAATTTGGGTGATCGCGGGGCATGCTTGAGGTGATCCTGTTTTCGGGAAGTAAGTTCAATCTTTTTCCGGGTTCAGCTCAAGAATATCCGGGATCACCCCGTTTTTAATTCCGTTTCGGATTGATTTTCTTTTGAGAGTACACTCAGAGAAAAAATAGAGAATTTCATACTTAGTTCAAGAATTTTCGAGATCAATAGTAAGATAAGAGTGAAAATTCTCGATCCAAGAGCGAAATTCTTGATCCAAGTATGAATTTTTGATCCCGGTTTTCTTGATCCAAGAGCTTCAATACTTGATCCAAGTACGAATCAGTCTCAAATCAAACACAAGAGTTCTTGGAACAAGTGCTAAACACACTCGTTTTCAAGATTGCTCAATTTTGAATCAAGGGCAAACAGCATTGTCAAAATCTGAGAATGTTCTTCCTATTATCAAGACCCCATCAGATTCAAGAGAAAGATCGTTTACTCTTAAATCAAGTTCTTCACAGATTCCAACCATACAACAATTCAAAATCAGTAGATTTTTCCATATTGTTTAAATTTATTTCATGGAAAACTAATTGTTGAGCCATGTTGCAACTTTTAGCCGGCTTGAAGAATACACACCTCAAAGCAGCATCAGTCCTTCTGTGTCAACTTTCAGTCGAACAGAGGTCTCTCCATGCCAGCAATGCCATAACAGGTTGGGAATTCCAAAACTGTAAGAGCAGACTCAAAGTTTTTCTCTCAAATGTGCTTGCTCTCCTCTCTAAGTTTCTATACCTCACTTCCCTCGCCTAAAAGCACCAAGCTAAGAACGTATTTAGCTCGACTTCAAGAGCGAAATTCTTGAAAATTTAAGAACGAATAAATATTTTTTCAAGAGCGTTTGTTCTTAAGTTATTTGTTCTACTTTTTTGTGGGTGTACATGATAAGATTTGTGAAGTGAAGTGAAGATGATTTTCTTGTGAATTTGTTTTTGAAAATGGTCCATAACGTCTAGGTCTCTCTTAATTTAAGCTTAAGGTGGTTTACAATTTATATTCTGACCCTTTATAGACAAGTTTTCTGTGGAACCTATACAATTGTTTTAACTCTCTTTGATATTATCGTAAGGTATTAAGTCTTGGCTATTAAAAAACAAGTAAGGGCGCTGCAGTCGAGTTTCCCGACCACAAAATACCCTGTTCATTTGTTTTCATTTAATTGTTTTTGAATTTCATAAAATTATCCCAAATGTAGGCAACACTTTTTTCTAGTCCTGACCAACAAGTAGGGGGGGGTCCTCTTATCAGCTCAACTGTTTCGCTTTTAACTCCGGTGTTTTTTGACCGATCTGATTGTACTTTTCAGAATAGATAGATATTGGGCCTTGCTTGATGTATACTAAACCACGAGGCTCTAACTTGAAAATTGTGGATCTGACGCCTATTTAGGTCTAGGATTTCTAGAGGAGGTCTAGGTTTTTTGGGGATAAAAGGGGGACGGGGTGGAATTTTTCAAATCTGAAACAAACTTGATCTGCGTACAGCATAAATCTACCTTCGTGCAAAAATTTGTGGCTCTATCTCTTATAGTCTCTGAGATCGACGCGTTCATACAGACAGACAGACGGACAGACGGACGGACGGACGGACGGACGGACGGACGGACGGACGGACAGACGGACAGACGGACAGACGGACAGACGGACATGGCTATATCGACTCGGCTGTTCATGCTGATCAAGAATATATATACTTTATGGGGTCGGAAAATTTTCCTTCTCCCTGTTACATACATTCGCACAACTTCATGATCCCCCTTTTCCCATTTTCAATGGGACAGGGTATAAAAACTAGCCCAAACAGTTTTGGGATATTTTAACGGGAAGATAAATGGTTCACGGCCCAAAAATATGTACTGCAAATTCATCTTAAGAAAGCTAATAATATGTATTGAGTTCATATATAAACTTTCAATAACAACCATGGCAAATCTACGTGTCTTACGAAATATGGAACACATGTACTTAAAATGTTAACAATAAAAATAGGGGAAAGTTAACTTCGGCTCGGCCGAAGTTTGTATACCCTTGCAACGCGCTTTTCTAACTAATTAGAAGGACATTTGCACTGAAAATGTCAAGTTTTTCTCACTAAGACCACATTTCTGACTCTACTTATGTGTGACAGTTATACCATATAGATGACCGGTTTCGGCCAAATTTAGTGGAATCACGTGAAAGCATAGCCAACTAAGAAATTCAAAGTTTGGTTGCGATTTCTTTTAAAACAAAAAAGTTTTTCTCACCAAAACTAGATGCACGACCAATCATTCCTATGGTAGCTAAAGCCAATAGTCATCCGATTTTGACAAAACTTTGAAGAATTGTGTACAAGCTTATTAAATAAATATATACCAATTTTAAAAAGGTAAACATTTAAAACAAAAAAGTGTTTCTTACTGAGACTATTTTTCTAACCTTATTTCTATGGCAGCTATACTATATACATGTTCGATTTTCACCAAACTTGGCAAAATCATGGAGAAGCATTGAAAACTAGAAAATAGCATGAAAAAATAGTTTATATATATATTATGTGTTATGCATTACAAACATCTGGACAATTTCAATATGCCCTCTGCCAGGGTATAAAAAGGCCAAAAAAGATCCTTTTGCAATGAAAGACTACAACTTCGCTGTAGTTAAGGATTTTATATACCTCGGAACGACGATAACTAGCGACAACAACATCAGTCTGGAAATTCGACGAAAAATTACATTTGCAAACCGATGCTATTACGTGCGCAGTAGGCAGCTCAAGAGCAGAGACCTCTCTCGAAAAATGAAAATCGCGCTATACAAGTCGCTTATCGAAGGATTTATGAACCTTTAAAAGTTGGCGACGGATTTCGCATCCGAAAGAATCGTGAGCTGTATGAGCTCTATGGGGACACTGATCTCATCGAGCGCATAACGCATCAGCGGCTGCGTTGGATAGGATGGATGAATCGCCGAGCTCCAGCAAAACAGGTGTACAAACGGAATGCGAAACAGCGAAGCTAAAATGGGTAGACCAAGTGACGAAAGTTATCAAGAAGCAAGAAGACAGAGAAGAGTGGCAGAACCGGATCGCGGAGGCCTTGATCGTAAATCGGTAGAAGCGGTCCTCTTAAGCTGCATTTAGCTCAAATTATCAAAAATCTGGACATTCACGGCACGAAAATCATTTAGAATCATGACTAACCTCTCAATATACAGGACCTTGTTGCCTAATGAAGTTGCGCATTCTTAATTGTTTACATGGATATAAATATTAAGCGGGTTTCGGAATGTTTTTTGAACATTCGTCGACTTGTTCCTTGCATATTACCGCAATCGTCTCTCGCAAGACCTCCAATACCATGTCATATTGGACAGTTAATATCAGAAACTTTAAAATAAGCTCAAGGTCCCTTGGCCAAAAAAAAACTTGAACAAGTTTTCATTCAAATTTGACTAAAAAAGGTTAAATAGGAAACTGCGATACTAAGGTCGTTCACATGTAGGAAACAAGCAGTAGGAAACTTCTCTGAATTCATAAATGATATACGCTCAGCGAAATTCAATTAAAGGCAGGTCCGTTTAGTCACCTTAAAATGTATTGGAACCAGAAGGCATCTTCCAATCCTATTCTCCCTTTTACATTGGTCTCTCTATTTCTATTTTTAGCTTAATGAGAGCATTAACAGTTAGTTTAGGCTAAAGCTTGCCCATTATTCAGAGTTTGTGAACGTTTTGAAGTGAAATTCTATTAAAGGCAGTGTGTTTCAAGTCCTCAAGTAAGAAGAAGATGCAAAATTTTCTTAATTTGATAGTTTGATTATGCATACGTGTTTAATTTAAACAGATACAAATTATATCATATTGAAAATTTCCCTCAATATTGATATGGGAAAGGGAAAAACATTATCATCTGAAGAAACAGCCAAAATCCTTGCTTACAAGGATACTGGCATGTCTAATAGGCAAATTGCCATTAAATTGAAAAGATCTCCATCTGCAGTGGATAATGTAATCAATTTAAAGCAGAAATATAATACAAATCGATCAAATAATAATAATCAAAAGATTTCTTCTCGTGTAAAATTCGCTATAATTCGGTGCAACTGCATCGCAAATAAGAGCTGACTTACAATTACCAGTTTCTAATCGTCGAGTACAACAAATTTTATCTGGAAGTAATCGGCTAATTTGGAAGAAAATGAAGTCTAAGCCAGCTTTAAAGGAATCGCATAAAGTTGCCAGATTGGATTTTGCCGAAAAACACATGTCATGGACCGATCAATGGAAAAATGTAATATTTTCAGATGAGAAAAAATTCAACCTTGACGGTCCAGATGGTTTTAATTATTACTGGCACGGTTTGCAGAAGCCCGAATCCTTTTCTACTAAGCGGAACTTTGGAGGAGGTTCGTTAATGATATGGGCTGGTTTTAGGAAGGACCCCCATATGTAAAGTGAATGGGCGTATGAACTCGGAAAAGTATATAACCATGTTGGATGAAGTATTAATAAACTTATACATGTATCACGACTCAGCGTTAATTGGTTTCAGGAGAAGCAGATCGATGTTATGAAGTGGCCAGCCCGTTCCCCAGATCTAAATCCTATAGAGAACATGTGGGGTAACTTGGCACGACGTGTAAATGCTGGTCATCGCAAATTCGAGTCGGTGGAAGAGCTCAGAATTGCTGTAGTCAATGAATGGGCCAAAATTCCTATTTCAGAGTTTCAAAAGGTCATAGACTCAATGCCAAAACGAATTTTTGAGGTCATTTCAAAATCTGGAAGCTGGACTCACTATTAATCATCATTTTCTTCGACAATAATATGTTTATTGTTTTTTTTTTGCCATATAATTAAAATACATGCCTTTAATTTAATTTCGCTGTATAAAAATGAATTTTTTGAAAATAATTTGTTTGTTAATCCAACATCCTTTGATTTGTAGTATTAAGCAGGGATGCAAACCGGTTCTGAACCGGTTTTGAACCGAACCGAACCGAACCGCTTATTCCAGCCGGTGAATCGAACCGCAAACCGAACCGGCTTCCTTTTAGAATTGCTGAACCGAACCGAAAACCACAAATAAAAACGGTTCGGTTCGGTTCAGTTCTCTGACTGAAATCATGCCTAAAATCAACTAAGGTCATGACGTAGTATGACATGTCAGAGTAAAATCCATGGCCCAAATTCTCAAAAAATGTCATGAATTTAGGACCAGCCCTTTCATTTCTGAGCTGATTAATCAATGATTCAGTTCTGAGCCTAACTTAAGGGATATGATAAATAGAATAATTAAGATGCATAGTACGTATTCTTTTCTAGCAAACATTCTCAATTTTCGAGAGTATTCATCTAGGAACTTATAGACGACTCCTGGAAATCCGACATAATAAGCATTGGACATTCTTCTAAGGATTTTAAAAATATTTAAATGGATTATAAGAATTACATTTCAAAAGTGTTCGACAAGTCACATTACTACAACAATCATAATATCTCGTAATGTGCCTTTGTGAACCACTGAACCGAACCGAAACCGCGGTTCAGCTAGCTCCAAAAACCATGTAATGAACCGAACCGGCGGTTCAGAAACTGTATGAACCACTGAACCGAACCAGTCCTTATTTTCGAGTGGTTTGCATCCCTGGTATTAAGACATTTGTTGAACTAATATCGTTATTCACTTTATAATTTAATAAAAATTTGATTCATTTCTCATCTAATTTCCCATAAAACATAAAATATACATGTGCCTTTAATTGAATTTCGCTGAGTTTATATAGTACATTCTTTATCAGCATTAGCAGCCGATTTGATATATATGCATGCCCGTCCGTTCGTCCATCCGTTTGTCTTATTAACACCAAGATATCAGAGATTAAAACGGCCAGCGCAGCCAAATTTTAGTTAAAAACTTGTGTTGTCAAGTTTGTTTTTGATTGCCTCATTGCTAAAATCTCTAAAATTGTCATAAAGATTGTATAACAAAAGCCGTAACTATGAAGGTTATTCATAATATTGCATACTTTACAGAACTGCTTGCGCTAATTTCTAACATTATGTTGATATGCTCACATTTATGTCAATGATTTGTTTATTAATATAAAGAAGGGCTATTAGAAATGAATACCCTTAGTAACAGGTATATTGATGTCGGGCAGGGCTGACTTTTAATTAGGTTTTGCGCCACTGACGACGACCCACAAAAGGTACCACGATTTGAGGATATGCACCTGGAGTGTTCCGACCCTTAAGAGGGAGGGGAGACAGCCTAAGCTGACATTGACCCTTTTTGTTTTAAATGTTTTGCTGTGTTAATAATTTAAAAACTCGCCTGTGGCGTTCTCTTGTTGGTATTCGCTTCCATATATTATATATTTCAAATGGAATATGTTAAATGACTTTGCTTGCAGATCTACGATGCGTCTCTTACTCCAGCTGAACCCTCTACTCTGCTCAATCACTTAACACCTGCGATTTGTTTTCAAGCTCCTCTCCATTTTCAATTGAGTCAGCCACGTAGATCTATTTGTTGCTTCTCCGACTTTTTCTTTTCCGCTGACTTACTAGTAAGTAATTCCTTTTATTTATATATTTATTGCTAAAACATTTCAAATGCTGCAACAGCAGAGCAGCATCAGGTAGAGCTGCCCGGGGCATAAAAAATGGAGTCTACGAGGTAAATAAATGCGGTTTTTAAGCTGCGAAAATTGTTTTTGATTGCATTCGTGCAGCAAATTGCATAAAATATTGAAGAAATATGGCGTAAAAGTCGAATCTACGTGCTCCATTTCATTTGCAGTCGGCACAGTTCGATGCGGTCTGGGGTTGTGGGCGCAACTCAGAGCAGTCCTTAAAATATGGACGAAGTTTTCATGGAGCGCATAAAAAGGGGCCACCTGCTGACGCTGTCATTCCATATCTTACCTTTGCCTGCTCTCTGGCTTGCACTTTTAATTAAGCTCGCCTTGACAGGGTTCACGTACTTTATCGATTTGATTTTAATAAGCCAGCATCTAGAACAAATGCAATTAACACTCCAGCACTTGGGTCTAAGGACACAACATCCTTGCTGCTAATTGTTGTAATTTAGTGCAGACAAAAACTAATTAAGACAATTAGCTGCAGTCGTGTGTGAATGACTTTAACATTTCGTTTTGTTTCTTTTTTGTTTCGTTTCTCTCCCGTTGACATACATGGCGTATGCTTAATGCGGATGACCTCGTTTGGTTTGTGTACACCGAGGCCAAACAAATGCAATTCGCCAGGCAATTGCCAGTATTATTTTGCAGATGAGATAGCCACAGCGGTAAACCTGTTTACCCCAGTTTATTAGCGGGGTCAACTGCGGTGAATCCAAGCCGTACAACACCAATTGGTTTCTGCTGAGTGACTTGATGTCTATAATTGGCTTGTTTCAAATACAGATTCGTGCGCCAAGAGTTTATATTTGGCGTACACAAATTTTGTGATAATTCTAAACTGTACAGAGACAAAACAAAAACTCTAGATGATTTTGGTAATCTTTTGGAGTGAATATAATTTAAAGGACTTTTTTGAATACTTAATAATACATTTAAAGTTAAATTGATCTTAGATTTTCATTTTACGTATCTAAAAATGTTGATATTCGTTAAAAGGATAACGAGAAAGCTAAGCTAACTTCGTCTGTGCCGAAGTTTTTATACCCTTGCAAGTGCTCGCTTAAATTTTAAAAAAAATACTCTTTTTCCCTTTTTCCGACCGATCGTTCGTATGGGAACTATACTATATAGTCATCCGATTTGGCCAAAAAATTTTAAAATTATGTGAAAGCACGTGAAACAAACAAATACAAAGTTGCAGGATGCTACCATTAAAAACAAAAAAGTTTTTTTAACTGAGACTGTTTTTCAGACCTATCTTTTGTATGGCAGCTATATCATATAGTTGTTCGATTTGCATCAAGTTTGGCACAATTATAAAAAAGCGTAGATATCATATGAATACAAAGTATGGAGACGTTTCCATTGAACAGAAACAAGTTTTTCTCACTAAAACTAGTTTTCCGACCGATTGTTTCTATGCGAGCTATGAGATATAGTCATCCGATCCGATCAGTTCCGACTCTGTGCAAAATTTCAGCTAGATAGCTTTAAAACTGAAAGATTAGTTCGCGTAGAAACAGAGAGACAGACTGACGGACAAAGCTCAATCGATTTAGCTCGTCACCCTGATCAAGAATATATCTGGTTTATTGGGTCGGAAAAGAATATTTCGAAGCATTCTTCTGGGCAATATTAGAATACCTTTTGTGAGGGTATAATAATGCATCCACTAAGTGGTTTTATTTGGGCGGTGGGATAGGCGTGGTCGGATTGGCTAAAAACTTTTTCCACACGTTATTTAGGTTGGTATCAAATTCTCCAAGTTTCAACCCTGTGGCTGCATTTGTCGACTTTATGCCAATATTTTGACAATTTATCCCAGTGTGCAAGGATTGAGAAGTTTCTTTAACATACCCGCAATGAATGAAGTCTATTCTGTAATTGGTTAATGATTTACTGAAGCTTTTGGTTTGATAAGTAAAGGAACCGGACAGAGAACTGAATCTTACACTTTCCAAAGGGTTCCAGCCTCCGAACTCAATCTTCTCCACACTTTTTGAGGTTTGTCGCCTTAACATTTTGTAGTATTTTCAAGCTTTGCTTCCTATATTTTGAACTCAAAAAACATCTGAATTACTTCATTTAACCTAAAGAATATGCCATTTTTTGCCAAATATTGATATTATCGATATTTATATCGAAATGATACATTTTGAATATCGTCAAACATATCGATAAATACCCGTTTATACACAAAAGAATTATCATGATAAATGCCATAAAAGTACGCCAGCTTTATTTCCTTTAATAAATATTATTTTAAATGAAACATTAAGGACCGATTTCACATCTTCTACCAAATCGCATCGCTTAACACTCCTTAAGAAGATACGAATGCGATTCTTCTTGAAGCGAGTTGAACGACTTTTTACAATATTACTAAAGAAAAATACTTTGGCAACGCTTTCAAAAGATGAAAATTCCTGCCCAATGAGTATATTGACACATGTACTTAAGGTGGTAAGAATTTCTTCCTTTTGGAAAATGTGTGTTTGCTTTTCCGCTGTTACAACTTGCTTGATCTGTGGCTTTTAAGAAAGAAATTATTAAAATAAGCAAGCGGTCAGACAATTAAAATATTCAAAATATTTTAGGGTTGCAATATGCTACCACTTTTATTAAATAGTATTAAAAAAAGAGATGTCTCTCTGATGTAAAGACAATTAAATTTTTTCCTGTCATTCCATTGCCAGTAAAGTGGTCCGTTTTAGCACGAACTACAGTAGATCTCGTTTTTTGGTTCAGCTTCTCCTGGGAAAACCTTTCCGATTTAATAGTCAACGGAGTGACAGGCATAATTGATTGTGTATTTATTAAAAGCAGACCTCCTTTTCGCTAAAAATGTGTGTTAAATTTCCTAGCGCCTTGCGTTTAGTAAGTCGAAATGCCCTCCATTAAACTGTTATGGAAATGCAGGGCCCAGTTTTGAAAGCCTATCCAGCAGTGGTGACGAGAGGTCAGCATTCAGATTTTAGTTTTGCTCAGCTCCACTGTTTCGCTTATAACTCCGGAGTTTTTTGTCCGATTTGATTGTACTTTTCAGAATAGATAGATATAGCTTGATGTATACTAAACCACGAGGCTCTAACTTAAAAATTGTGGATCTGACGGCTATTTAGGTCTAGGATTTCTAGAGGAGGTCTAGGTTTTTTGGGGATAAAAGGGGGACGGGGTGGAATTTCCCAAATCTGAAACAAACTTGATCTGCGTACAGCATAAGTCTACCTTCGTGCATAAATTTGTGGCTCTATCTCTTATAGTCTCTGAGATCGACGCGTTCATACAGACAGACAGACGTACAGATGGACGAACGGACATGGCAATATCGACTCGGCTGTTCATGCTGATCAAGAATATATATACTTTATGGGGTCGGAAATGTTTCCTTCTCCCTTTTACATACATTCGCAGATCTTTATGATCCCCCTGTTCCCATTGAAAATGGGAATAATAACAAAACTTAAATTTATACCAAAACGAGAGCGTAAGTTAAAGTCGGCCCTGCCCGACTTCGAAATACCCGTTACTCAAGGCAATTAGTATTTAATAACCTCAAGCGGTTGAGATAAGTATGCAACGTTTTTTTAACTCTGCCATTTATTATCCGATCTCTATGAAATTTTGTGAGATTGTACATATTGGCCACATGCACTATACTGCAAAATCTGAGCTCGATAGCTTACAAATTGTAGGAGATATTCAACATTTTTATTGCGGGGGCGGGAGGGGGCGTGGCCAAAATTTGGAACAAACTTGATCTGCCTACAGACAATACTAGCTTACATCTAAAATTTGGTTGCTCTAGCTCTTCTAGTCTCCGAGATCTAGGTGTTCATACAGACGGACGGAGGGACGGACGGACAGACGGACATGGCTATATCGACTCGGCTGTTGATGCTGATGAAGAATATATATACTTTATGATATCGGAGATGCTTCCTTCTGCCTGTTACATACATTTGCATGACTTTAGTATACCCTTTTTACTCGACGAGTAACGGGTATAAAAAAGAAACCACCATACGCATACATACATCAAATTACACATATATATGTGAAGAATTTGACACACTTAGCTTTAAAAAATAAACTATTTCCCCTACTGTTAAATAAGAGAATTTAAAACACATTTTATTTTTATGGCAATCGCATTCTTATCTCTAGAAAGAGTCACATTCTTATCTCCAGAACGAAACGCTTTCTGAACTCTAGGAAGAGTCGTAATCTTATCTCCAGGAAGAAACGCTTTCTTAACTCTAGTCATAATCACGTTCTTATCTCCGGGAAAAATTGCATTCTTAACTCAAGAAAGAAACGCATTCTTATGTCTAAGAAGAATTGCATTCTTATCCCTCAGAAGAGACTTTTGAATATTCCCAGACTGAATCGCTTTTCTATAGCTCAAAAGAGACTTTTTCCTATTTCCCAGAAGTATCGCTTTCTCATCGCCCGGAAGTTACGTTATTTCTTCCCGTTGTGAGATGAGAATGCAATAATAATGCAATATCGGTAGAGTAAAGCGATACCTAATAGGCCAATCGCATTCTTATCTTCCGCGATAAAAATTGTTTGCTTTAATACTATTGACAGTTTTCGATAGAAGTTAGTTGATTGATACCTTGAGTCATCGAATTAAGGCTGATTGAGATTATTAAAGCTATTAGGCCTCTACAATATTTCCGGAAGTTTATTGGAGAATCATTTAAAGAATTCCATTCTTTCATCCCAAGATACTTCTGAGCGACTTGGGTCTGTCAAAGTCGATGACAAAAGCAAAAACACTTCGATAATTGACACTTATGCATCACATTGAAATTACCCCTTACCGCGAACCTAATGAGAATTCGCAACCCAAATTGCTCGCTTTTTGTTTGCAGTTAACAAGAGTTTAAGGAGTCAGCCCAGACCAGCTCATCGCTTTGCCAGGATTCGCCTTATCATCTACCTAAACATTCAGGCTACGCTCTCACAGGCTGCCGAACCTAAATCGAAATCTTGATTTCGCTTCCTTAAGCATTAGGCTTTGGCCCTTTTTTGTTTGCGCTGAGCCTATCAATTACCCATTCAATGCCAGGGACCTTCTCTTCTAAACTTGCCCATTTCCATTTTCTAAGTCCAACTAAAAGTATGACCCAGGCAAATCACTGATAGCAATTGAAACAAAGAAAAAGTGTCAGAATTTTTATGTGGCTGTTTGTGTGTGTGCGAGTCATAAAAAACAATATGCTTAACCCCCCCAAGCCCCACACACAAAAAAACTAGCCAAGCAAATGTCAAAGTCTTATCAGCAGCCAAGTGAGAACTAACCAGAAAAAAAAAAACAAAAATAACAGAAAACAACAGAGGAATAGTGGCAACTGCAAGGCGATATGGAGAAATTTGGCTTTAAACTTTTGCCACTTCTTGTGCTCAGTATTTTTCCAGCGTCGAACTGGCGACAAAAGTTTCGAGGTGTTGGCCTAGGCAAAGGCATGAAAATGGAAGAAGAACTGTCATAAATTCCAAATACAAATTTCTGGTCTTGTTTATGTAGCCATTCGCTTGACGCGGCAACTGGCCTGACACTGATAAAAAAAACCGAAACAGAGAAACAAGAAGGCAAAAAATTGCTTTTTAAAAAATTACATTAAATGTGTGCGCTTGAGTGGGCAGAAATTTAGATATATTGTTGCGAAAAAGGTCCTTGGCTCTTGCTGTCGCCCAAATGGCGCATCAGATGAGCGACAACACCAAGTGCCAGACAATCAATAGCAACCGAAGGCAGGCGAATCAAATTGCTCGCTGGACTATGCAGTTGTGCGACCGTCGACTTTAAGTGTTGTGTGGTTCTGGCCACATAAATTACTTTACCAACAAAAAAATTTCATAATTATAAAACTAATTAGCTAAGAGATAAGAAACGAAATATAAAACAAACGACTTGGCTTGGTGGGGGGTGGGGAAAAAAAGCGGTCAGTTGGGGAGAGCTGTGAACTTTGTCATTCGCAAACGAGTTTTTAAATAGCATTTCGCTGTATTTTCATATCAAATGGATATTCAACAGTCGCACACTTCTCCAGTTGCCTCAATTTAACAATTACATTTGGGCATAGCCTACTTTTAAGGGCCCCATTTATATTTCCAGATTTCATTTCAAAAGCCGTCATTAAAAATCAAAGACCCTTGTATTAGTTGTTCCCTCTCCTCTCCCGCAACTGCAAGTGTTTATTAATTTAGGTTGGGTTCGTGGAAAAGATCAAAGTAAATGCCGAAATTGTCATCATTTGCTGGCCACGTTGAATTCAAGTTAATTGCATCGCCTGGCCATACAATTGCCGTTGTCGTTGTGTGTGGGGAGGGGGGGCGAAAGTTGTCAAGTGTACGTCATTGAGTGGCCAGTTCAACCAGTCAGTCAGTCAGTCAGTCAGCCAGCCAGTCAGCCAGCCAAGTCAAGTCTCGGCTTTATATTTTTTTCGGCTGCTCTGGCAGTTTGCCGTGCACATTGTGCAAAGTGAAGTGTTTGGCAAGGCCAACAAAAGCTGTCAACGAATAAAAGTAAAAAAAAAATGGATATATAGGAAGAAGGGAAACATTGTTAAAGTGGCGCTACAATAACAATAAAGTCAACAATAATAACAACAACAACAACAGCAAGCGCTACAATAAGCGTGGAATAATAGCAAAAGCTTTTCATATGAGTAGAGTTCAGTTCACTGCTCAACCATCTTCCAGTTTCGTTTGTGTTTCGCATTTGATGAGGCGTGGCAGGGTAGAGTAAAAAAAAATTGGAAATTTATCTTTGATCTTTTTGTTCGCGTATCGCTTGATGGCAAATAAACAACAACAACAACAGAAAAAAAAAAACACACATACCAGCTTGTTCCTTGCTATCGACACGCTTAGATCTCAGAGGGTAAAAATAACAATGTCAGAAATTAAAATTCAACAATGTAAAATTTACAAAGCAAATTGTCAAGGGAGCTGATTTCAAGACACACCAAATGATAAGAGATTTATGGAAAATCTCAAAACTAGTACGCTATAACCATTAAAATGGCATAATCTATTTTCAATATATTTTAAATGGTTCAAGGTTAATTTTCGGAAAATTACCACAAACATTTACAATTTTGAGCAACCGAAGAAGGCAGAATTTGGTTTGAAATGATCCTTATGTCAGTGTGGCAATAATGGCTTCACTTTCGAAAAACTTGAAAACTATGCGTTTTGTTGATTTTAGATTTCCCACTTTAAAAAGGACTAAAATTAAGCCGGAATTAAACCGGAACGCTCAGAAAAATGTCCACTGAAAAGACTTAAACCTCTTTAAAAGTGTTAGAAAGTTAAGTCTTGGTTCAATTTTTGAACCTATGGCATACCGGTCCCAAGCCGGTGAATGATGCAACTCCATATTAGCCACTTACTGATCAAATTTCATTTTTTTTGTAGCTGTATAATGTATTTGCCTTCAACCCCATCAGAACCGGTTCGAAACCAGTTCTGAACTAGATCAGTTTTAAACTTTATTTAACCCCCCCTACTCACCAAATTTCCAGATCGTAACTTATATAACAACTGAAATATAGCTCTGAACCACTATTGAACCGGTTCACACCCGTTTCTAAGCCAGTTAAATATCTTACTCCACATTAAAAACCTGCAGACCAAATAACAAGTTCGTAGTTAAAAAAAAACATCTGGTATATTGCTTTGAACCAGTTTTGAACCGGATCACAGGCATGACAAATGTCGTATGACTCTTTCCTGATCGACGTGAACATATTCGTGCAGATCGGTTCAGCGGCTTAGCAAACATTTTGCATCAAAATTGAGTGCACCTGCATCCGTAATTTTTCAAACCATTGATTTGGCTATTGTTACAATTGCTGTCATTAACCAAGACAAAAAGAGTTTACAAAGTTGAAGCGGTAAAAAATCACATTTTTTACAAGCAAGTAATCGCATCTGGACTACCTGAACTCTATTAAAGCTTTGTTAAGGGGATAAGTATTTTAGGTGGGGAATATGGAAAAGCTCGATTTTCTGTATGCAAATCGCAAAGAAAAAGGAAAATATAACAAAAGCCAATAATTAGTAAACAATTAAAAAAACACACAATTTAAAAATCATCATAAAATAAATGTAGTACAAACCCTTAATTGCATTATATCGCATTACCCTGTACTAAACAAGAAAGAAAGTCGGTCAAGCCCGACTATAACATACTCTGTACCAAGAAAAATTTTCTTTTGATCATAACTCGAAAACCGTTCATACGATCTTCTTCATTCCTTTGGCGGATCGATAAGTTATTCTAATATCTAAATATATCCAGAAGGAACAAGCCATCTATCTTCAAAACTGTGGGAGATATGACGTTTTTTCTAAATTGCGGGGGCGGCAGGGGGCGTGGCCAAAATTGAAAATAAACTTGATCTGCCTGCAGACATAAGAAGCATATGTCCCATACATGTCAAGCCTCTATCTCTTACCATCTCTGAGATCTGTGCGTTCATACGGACAGACAGACGGACAGACGGACATGACGGACATGACTCGGCTGTTGATGCTGATCAAGAATATATATACTTTATGGGGTCGGAGATGCTTCCTTCTGGATGTTACATACTTTTGCACAAACTTATAATACTCTATGTACCTACGGTACAGAGTATAAAAACCACATTAGTATTAAGTATATGAAAAATTAAGAAGATTAAGAATCAAAATTATTGATCCATACTCCAATAAATTGGGAAACATCAGTTGAACAATGGTCAAGTTTGAAGCAAATGAATGTCCTCTACTGCAGCGCAGTTCTCGGTTACTACTGCAGCATAAAAATTCAATCTAAGCAATCATTTCGTTGGTACAAAGTATACTATAGTTGGGCTTAGACGATTTTCTTACTTTTTCTAGAAAAAATTTCTTCTCAAATGCTTTCAAAGATCACAAGATATCTGTTGTATCACGGCCTAATCAATCAATAGCTATATTTCCGCAAAAATTCTAAGCTTGGCAAAGATGATTTTTCCAAAATTAGGCATTATGTTTCTATCATTTAAATAAACGTAGATTGAACACTTATGATAAAGGGCATAGCCAAAAATGACTGGAAAAAGTAGTAAAGGAATTGTAGCTACCATCTTGGAGGGTAGGGACCTAAAATTTCAAGTGAATAGGTCTATGGTTAACGAGTAATCTGTAAAAATACTAAATATATCACGTTTTATCATGCTATTTTGGCTGAAATTAATAAGAAGCAACATGTTTATCAGCTACAAAATTCAAAAATTGTCACCAGAAACGAGAGCATTTCTTTCGTCCTTAAATGGTGGGCGACGTTTTTAAAAAATATAAATTAACCACTTTAAATATTTGATAACTACACAGAAAAATACATACCCAAATTGGATCTATTTGGGAAGGATATGTCTTAAATATCCTTTTAATCATCCAACGGAACTGAAAAATGATCCAAAGATGATCCTTTTTCATATGCTTTGGATAAGTTTCAGCTCCGTTGGATGATTTATTGGATATTTAAGACATATCCTCCCCATGTGGATACTGGAACTCATCCAATGGATATTTTTTCATATCCTTTTTTTACTCTGTGTAGAATATGAAATTCAACAGAAGAATATATATACATAAAAGTGCACAGTTTATTTTTTTGCTTCCAATTCGACCAAGTCGGCAGCTAAAATTAAGAAATTAGCCGGAGTAAATGCAAGCCTTTCAACTATTCAGCGCACAATCAGAAGTGCTCAACATCTTAACCGTCTAAAGATTAAGAAAAAACCGCCTCTAAATGCTATACCCAAAGAAAAACGCCTTCAATATGCGAAAGAACACATGGCGTGGACTGTTCAATCTGACACTCGATTCAATGATTGGCGTTCGGTGGTCTTTACTGATGAAAAACGTTTTAATTTCGACGGACCTGATGGCTTTCAATATTATTATCATGATTTACGAAAAGATGAGCTGTATTTAAGCCGTCATCACAGCCGAGAAGGTGGAGTCATGGTGTGGGGTGCCATCACTTTTTATGGTACACTGGATTTAATTTTTATAGATCAGAAAATGAACGGAGAGCGCTTCAAAACTTTGTTGGAATCCGTATTTCCAAAGCTTAATGATCTCTTCGGACCCATCCCATGGATTTTACAACAAGATAATGCCCCGATTCATAACGCTCGAGTAGTGAAGTCGTTTATTGCCAGTCAAAACGTTAATATCATGACTTGGCCACCTTATTCTCCAGATCTTAACGTTATAGAAAATGTATGGGGCTGGCTTGCGCGGAGAGTTTACGAAGGAGGAAAGCAATACGAAGATAAGGAAACACTAACTGATGCAATTCAACGTGCCTGGAGCGAGATTTCCCTAAGCTACATAGACTCCCTGTATCATTCTATGAAAGACCGGATTTATGAAGTTATTTCTAACAAGGGAGGCAGTACTCATTAATGAAATCATTTTTTTTCGTTTTCTAATGAATATTAGATTCACAATATCTTAAATTAAATTTTAATATAAGTTTCTTTTTTTTTTTAATTAATTAATTAGTTTTAATGCGTCTATTCTAGTGACCAAGGAAAAAGTACCTTATTTAACACAGCTTTAAGAAACTGTTTAAAAAACATTATTTTGCCAAATTTGTATACTTCTTCAAATTATATACTTAAATTATCATTAAATAACCAAGGTTTTTGCATACCAACTTTTTTTCAATTCTTTCAAAATAAAAAGTTATATCTCAAATTGGAATGCAGTTACGAGTGCGTCTAACCTTTTCACGAGGAGTGTATAAGCCACACCATGGCTTTAAAACTGAGAGGCTAGAAAACCCCAAAGTTAACCCCAATCGGTTAACTAAGTCTTAGTTAAATCTGTATTTTTATATCATAATCCCCGACCTCTGAACGGCCTTGAAATTGTTATTACTAACTCCTAGCATGCGCATAACCAAAACCAAAATTTCCATTTTATGCAACATTTCTGATTTAGCTGAACTCCAGCATTCATTTTTAGTGCCCAACTTAGCTTGGCAAAAAAGCACACCATAATTTAAGAGAAACTTTCCACAATAAAGAGCATTAACATTGCTTTAGCTTAACAGAAAGCTTTGCCCCCCCCCCCCCCCCCCTTTCGTCGTTACATTAAAAAACTGCTCTAGCAGTCGCTGTTAACTAACATTGACTGGGGCGAAGTCAAGCCAAGCATCAGTTGGTCACGCTCCGCTTGCACATCAATTGATTTGCAGGACAACACATTTTTTATTACAGTTCACACACACACACACACACACACACGCACACTGCTGGCCAGTTGATGAAGTTCACTTGTTTCAGGACACTTGAACACCCAGCCAAGCAAATCAAGTTCATAAACTTGACGCTAGGGCAAACACACTAGAAAAGTCAGCAATTATGCAGAACCAATAGAATTTTAATCATAATCATGAGGGAGAGGAAAAAAGCAAAACACACTAACACACCCTCACACACACACACACACACACATATGCCGAGAGCAAATAAAATCGCATATAATTGCAATTTAATGTAAAAGCAACAGCACTCGAGCATATCCAGAGGAGGCAACTGAAGACCAAGCTGGGTATTTGTAGTCAATATTTGATATTTGCACAGATGTTCAGCTGCCAAATTGAATATGGATTTTGCATAAAACACACACACACACACACACACAGAGAGAGAGATAGACAAAAAGCCAAAATACAAGTAGAGTAAATTCGAAGGCTGAGTAAGTAGATAAATATTTAAGTGGACTGACCAACCGGAAACCAGCATTGAAAGCAACAACCGGCAAGAGTCGAACCTTTTATTGGCCTCAATACAAATTGTATTAGAGCACATATATAGAGAGGGAGAGAACTGGGGAGAGCGAGAGAGAGAGAGAGGGCTCTGGTCACATGTGAACATGAATCAACAAATGCATGAAACATTATTTTCCAATCAATTAATTTTCGGGTCAATAGATTTGCTTACAAAACAACAGCCACACGATGCACTGCATCCTATGGGTAAATCACATGGAATGATTTCATGCCCTGCCCCCTCCACTTGGCTCCCATAAATGTTTAATCAAATGAACCATGCGCAAATTGGGTTTCACTTCTTTTCGGGCCTTCTGGCCATCGGTCAATTCTTGATTTAATAAACATAAAATGTGTCAGCATTGTAAAATTATTTTGTCGCCCCAGGCGCAGACAAAGGACTCTTTTTTTGCAATTTTCCAATACATTGAACGCACAAGCTCAGCCAAGCTCAGTGCGGCTGCATGTCGTATACGTAATAATTTTAGTCATTTTGTTTTTACCAGCCATGGGCAAGTCAATTTTCTGGCTCGCCATATGCAAATTGAGTGCTTCTGGTTGAGGCTGATAGGCGCGACAAGCTGAATGATGTGCAACATATGACAATATCAGCCGTCAGCAACAAAAACGCCGCCGCTCGTGTGCGTAAATTTGCTTTATTTAATGAGCCATAAGTAGTAAATAATTAAAATCAATATGTGTGTTGCTGCGGTTGAAAATGTTTTTCAGTTTTTTTTTTTTTTGGTTGTCATTTCCCAACGGTAGAATAATGCAGTTGAAATTACACGCATTGAGCACATTTTTCAAGTTATATTTTGTGTTCAGTCCCCACCGCTGGGATGGTCTAAACCATGATGCAACGGGGATGTAAAGCACTGCTGGGAAAGCACTCTCTAATTGGACGAAATCCTGTTCAGGGTGAAGCTTACTCCTGAAGAGCCAAGGGATGAGCTCCTCGGGAAAATGATAGGAGGTTTGCTGTCCTGAGTTTGCATGTGCAACAAGAAAGAAAGTCGGTCAAGCCCGACTATAACATACTCTGTACCAAGAAAAAAATTTGATCATAACTCGAAAACTGTTCATCCCATCTTCTTCATTCCTTTGGCGGATCGATAAGTTATCTTAATAACTAAATATGTCCAGAAGGAACAAGCCATCTATCTTCAAAACTGTGGGAGATATGACGTTTTTTCTAAATTGTGGGGGCGGGAGGGGGCGTGGCCAAAATTGAAAATAAACTTGATCTGCCTGCAGACATAAGAAGCATATGTCCCATACATGTCAAACCTCTATCTCTTACCATCTCTGAGATGTGTGCGTTCATACGGACAAACAGACAGACAGACGGACATGGCAATATCGACTCGGCTGTTGATGCTGATCAAGAATATATATACTTTATGGGGTCGGAGGTGCTTCCTTCTGCCTGTTACATACTTTTGCACAAACTTATAATACTCTGTGTACCTACGGTACAGAGTATAACAAGTAAGGGCGCTGCAGTCGAGTTTCCCGACCACTAAATACCCTGTTCATTTGTTTTCATTTATTTGTTTTTGAATTTTTGACGATGAATGTAACAAAATTATCCCAAATGTAGGCAACACTTTTTTCTAGTCCTGACCAACAACTGGGGGGGGTGCTCTTATCAGCTCAACTGTTTCGCTTATAACTCCGGTGTTTTTTGTCCGATCTGATTGTACTTTTCAGAATATATAGATATTGGGCCTAGCTTGATGTATACTAAACCACGAGGCTCTAACTTGAAAACTGTGGATCTGACGGCTATTTAGGTCTAGGATTACTAGAGGAGGTCTAGGTTTTTTGGGGATTAAAGGGGGACAGGGTGGAATTTTTCAAATCTGAAACAAACTTGATCTGCGTACAGCATAAATCTATCTTCGTGCAAAAATTTGTGGCTCTATCTCTTATAGTCTCTGAGATCGACGCGTTCATACAGACAGACAGACGGACAGACGGACGGACGGACAAACGGACAGACGGACATGGCTATATCGACTCGGCTGTTCATGCTGATCAAGAATATATATACTTTATGGGGTCGGAAAATTTTCCTTCTCCCTGTTACATACATTCGCACAACTTCATGATCCCCCTTTTCCCATTTTCAATGGGAACAGGGTATAAAAACATATTTGCAGTATTATTGTTCCTCTGATATTGATATAAACCAAATAATATTGCTTGAAGCTGTCCGAGAAAATCGAAGAAAGCTTAAATATAAAAGTGCAGTGCCCACTGGGATAAGAAATGAAAAACTGACTGGCAGAAATGAATAACGTCGTTGTCTTTTTCTTAAGAAGCGTCAGAATCAGTAATCGGGGTTTTTAGAGTCATTTTTTCGGTCTTCGATGAGGGGGCTGACTTTTGGTGGAAATATGGGGGTATCGGGGGTAACTAATGGGGTATCGTTTATTCGACTTGCTGAGGTAGAAAGGCCGTATAATCTAAAATACTGATGGGTTATCATTTATAAATAATTGGGTGCTTTGATTAAATTATTAGGGGGCAGATAAGGGGGGCTTTAAATTTAACAAATAAAATTCAGAAATGAAAGCAAACGTTTCTAATGTTTTTTCGCGAGCTGAATTTAAGTAAATTGTGAGTTGAACGAGGTTTTTTCACAGTTCTAGGTCCGGAATCCACAGTTATTAACCTTGTCAAACCAAACTTCTACGTAAGCTTGTGTAACAAAAACAAGAAAGAAAGTCGGTCAAGCCCGACTATAACATACTCTGTACCAAGAAAATTTGTCTTTTGATCATAACTCGAAAACCGTTCATCCGATCTTCTTCATTCCTTTGGCGGATCGATAAGTTATCCTAATAACTAAATATGTCCAGAAGGAACAAGCCAACTATTTTCAAAACTGTGGGAGATATGACGTTTTTTCTAAATTGCGGGGGCGGGAGGGGGCGTGGCCAAAATTGAAAATAAACTTGATCTGCCTGCAGACATTAGAAGCATATGTCCCATACATGTCAAACCTCTATCTCTTACCATCTCTGAGATCTGTGCGTTCATACGGACAGACAGACGGACAGACGGACAGACGGACATGACGGACATGACTCGGCTGTTGATGCTGATCAAGAATATATATACTTTATGGAGTCGGAGATGCTTCCTTCTGGATGTTACATACTTTTGCACAAACTTATAATACTCTATGTACCTACGGTACAGAGTATAAAAACTAAAACTAACACCAAACTCTTATTCTAACTCCCAAGTCATAATTTTATAGAATAAATTTTGAAAACTTTACATTTTACTAAGAAATTTCAAATTTTGTAGAAGCTTAACAATTTGTACTATATACTATATTATATACTATACTATATTCGCCAATTGAAAAAAATCACAAAATTTACTTCTTAATAGGCCATTGAGCTCTTTATTTTACTACATATACATATTTATTGTATCAACTCGCTTTTGGAAGTTATGGACTAAAAACAAATCTAATTGCCGACTTATTTTTAAAAAAATTTCATAAAATTTTCCTAAGCTAAGAAAAATCTAAGTTAAATAGCTACAAAAAATCAACTCGTTTTGCTTCACAATATTAACATTGTTGTTTCCTAATTTTCTGATATATTCGTGGTAATTCTTAGGTGAAATAAGTCGAAAGTTAACATAAAAGAGCGATCATATCAAAGAAGTGCTTATGTATTGAAATTAAGAGGTCAATTTAAGCTTTTTTTCAACTAGCAGATAAATTTAATGATTTTTAATTTGGAGAAAATCTAAAATGTCTAAATGAGACAATAATCTTATAAAATTATTACAAGCTAAGAAAAATCCTAGTAAAATAACTACATAATATCAAGTCGTTTGTTTCGCATTATTATAGTGGCTGCTTCTAATTTTGAGATATTGTGGTAATTATTAAGTGATATAAGTCTAAAATAATCATGGTTTTTGGACCATAACTTCCAAAATCGCGCTGATATCAAGGAAGAGTATATGTAGTGAAATAAAGAGCACAATTTAAGTTTTTTTTTTCAATTGGCAGAGAAATTTAATGATTTTTTTAAACTTGGAGAACTGAATTATCTTAGAAAAATATACATTTTCCATATTTATATCCATTTTGAATCAATCTTAGGAATCAAATCCAAATGTGGGTTTGCTGGTAAAAAAAACGGGCAATTTATTTGAATTTTACACCCCAAAATACATTAGGAACGTTGGCTTATTTCTTTAGTTAAAAGTTGGCTTTTGAAAACTTGTTGGTACACTCTGGCCTTATGTGAAGCCCAACATATGTACAACATCATTCAGACAGATGGTCAGACGGACAGGGCTATAACGACTCGGCCAAAATATAACAACAAAATTTCATTATACACTAAAAATACACTTACCCAACGAATCAGAAGTTAAAGCGGGAGCAGCAGAGAGCAAGCGCAGCAGAACAAAAACAAATACACAAGCGCAGCCGCGACGTCAAGCACTGCAAGCGGGGCGGGGGGGCTTAGCGACAGGGCAGAACAAAAACACTTTGCGAACACGGTAAGCACAAAAGAAAAGGAAGTGGGAGGGAGAGCCGAAGAGAGTGGGCACAGCACAACCCAATACACACGCTATTTACCGCTGATTTACACACTTATTTCAATTTAATCAAAGCAAAAGCAAGAACACAATAACAAAAAAAACAAAAAAACCAAGGCCGCGGCCGCGAGAGCCAGGCTGACAGAGAGAGAGAGAGAGAAAAAATTAACGGAATAACTCGCACGGCTGCCAAATAACTTAACAATTGCGCTAAATTATTAATTAAAAGCCGCAAATAGTTTAAATTGAACACACGGGCACTCTATGATATAAGCGACATCATTTTGTTAGTTTAAAACGCGTTAAAAACCACAAAAATTAAAAAACACTCGGGAGCGCGTGCAGCAGGCTGCGATTGAAACGATAGAAAATCCGCAACTAGCCAACTATCGATATTTCTTTTCGATGCGTTTGTACGATAAGTTTCTTCACGATGCGTTAGCCCCAAATGGTCCTTTGGTCAACTTCAAATTCAAATTTGAATTTGAATGAAATTTAAATTAAATCTTGTTTAGAATTTTAACGAACTGTTACAAAATTATTTGAAAAGTGAGCAAAAAAAGTATATTGTCATTTCAACTAGCTTTTAAAGATAACACAGAATCTTTTAATTAAATTGATTGGGCTTTTAAATCATCAATAGAAGGGCGCCTGCTTTTAATGGCTATTTGATGACTGCTTAAGGGTGATACAGGTTTCATATAGATTTAAAAACATTTCTGTAGTCTGTAAGCTCAGAATAGAAACTCCAATTGTTTTTTGATAAAAAGTAGTTGAGCAAAGGACAAGAAAGGACAACAAAGCAAGATGGGTTGCTTTCGTAAAGGTCCAAATTAATTAGAAATGTTAATTTTAGTCCGGTTTTAGACTGTAATTCATTTTCCCGATTTTAAAAAGATAAAAAGAAGTTTTTCTTCCCTTACACTTTAACTTACTACCTTAAGAAAATTCCTTTAACATAATATGCAATTTCATACCTCAAGAAACTCATAATTAATGAAAATAGCTAACAGAAACCAGAAACAATTCCATTCCTGCCTGACCCATTCATGGAAATCTTTAACATAATACATTTCCGGCCAATTGGCCAATATTGAAGCCACTCAATGCTTCAAAACGTCGATTTTTCAAATTTCTGATGATCAATTTTCCATTTTTTCTCATTGGGCAATGCTCATAGCCAACTCATCTAACAATCATTGTCGAAATCAACTGCAAGCTACATGAATCGCTCAACTTAGCTAAAGTTACACATCTGTAGAGTGGAACCCGATGAGGAAATTATTGTTCAACTCAAGGCACAACTTGTCACTTCTAATTACAAACTTTACAAAATGACCAACGATGCGGCCAAAGCATCAAAGGTTTGACTTTCGACCTAGAATGGATGAAACACAGTTAGAGTCGAGGAACACATTCCCAGCAAGACCTGTCAAGTGCAGGGCTAAATATATTGCAGGAGCCCTCCAGCCAGTCAGAATTGTTATCAGCCCCACTCTGCAGTAGACTACAACGAACACAATGTGCCAACTGCCAAGAAGAGCATGCGGCCTCATCTCTCCGTCGTATAACAAATATAATGAGCAAAAAGAAATGTTTCAAATCAAAAAATGTGAAGCAAATGCAGCTCGCATATTAAAAAACAACTAAATAGTTCAATCAAAATCAACCGCTGCTGTTGGTTGGTCCACGGCCAACACAATCACCAGCATACTCCCCTTAATAAGTTTAAAACGAAATATAACAGCGGCGTTCCTATAAAAAATTCTTCGGTTAGTATCTACAGATGTGTAACAGTATAGAACCTGGCTAGATTTAACATTTCTAATTAATTTGGGCCTTTACGAAAGCACTCAATCTTGCTTTGTTTGCCTTTTTTGTCCTTTGCTCAACTACTTTTTATCAAAAAACAATTAGAGTTTCTATTCTGAGCTTACAGACTACAGAAATGTTTTTAAATCTAACTAAAAGCTGAATTTATTACCCTTAAGCAGTCTTCAAAGAGCTATTAAAAGCAGGTGCCCTTCTATTGATGATTTAAGAGCCCAATTAATTTAATTAAAAGATTCTGTATTATTTTTTAAATCTAGTTGAAATGACAATATACTTTTTTTGCTCACTTTTCAAATAATTTTGTAACAATTCGTTAAAATTCTAAACAAGATTTAATTTAAATTTCATTCAAATTCAAATTTGAATTTGACCAAAGGACCATTTGGGACTAACGCATCGTGAAGATAATTATCGTACAAACGCATCGAAAAGAAATATCGATAGTTGGCTAGTTGCGGATTTTCTATCGTTTCAATCGCAGCCTGTTGCACGCGCTCCCGAGTGTTTTTTAATTTTTGTGGTTTTTATCGCGATTCAAACTGAAAAAATGATTTCGCTTATATCATAGAGTGCCCGTGTGTTCAATTTAAACTATTTTGCGGCTTTTAATTAATAATTTAGCGCAATTGTTAAGTTATTTGGCAGCCGTGCGAGTTATTCCATTAATTTTTTCTCTCTCTCTCTCTGTCAGCCTGGCTCCGGCGGCCGCGGCCTTGGTTTTTTTGTTTTTTTTGTTATTGTGTTCTTGCTTTTGCTTTGATTAAATTGAAATAAGTGTAAATCAGCGGTAAATAGTGTGTGTATTGGGTTGTGCTGTGCCTACTCTCTTCGGCTCTCCCTCCCACTTCCTTTTCTTTTGTGCTTACCGTGTTCGCAAAGTGTTTTTGTTCTGCCCTTTCGCTAAGCCCCCCCGCCCCCGCTAGCAGTGCTCGACGTCGCGGCTGCGCTTGTGTATTTGTTTTTGTTCTGCTGCGCTTGCTCTCTGCTGCTCCCGCTTTAACTTCTGATTCGTTGGGTAAGTGTATTTTTAGTGCATAATGCATTTTTGTTGTTATATTTTGGCCGAGTCGTTATAGCCCTGTCCGTCTGACCATCTGTCTGAATGACATGTACATATGTTGGGCTTCACATAAGGCCAGAGTGTACCAACAAGTTTTCAAAAGCCAACTTTTAACTAAAGAAATAATGCTAACGTTCCTAATGTATTTTGGGGTGTAAATTCAAATAAATTGTCCGTTTTTTTTTACCAGCTAACCCACATTTGGATTTGATTCCTAAGATTGATTCAAAATGGATTTAAATATGGAAAATGTATATATTTTTCTAAGAAAATTCAGTTCTCCAAGCTTAAAAAAATCATTAAATTTATCTGCCAATTGAAAAAAAAAACTTAAATTGTGCTCTTTATTTCTCTACATATACTCTTCTTTGATATCAGCGCGATTTTGGAAGTTATGGTCCAAAAACCATGATTATTTTAGACTTATATCATTTAATAATTACCACGATATCTCAAAATTTGGAGCAGCCACTATAATATTGCGAAACAAACGACTTGATATTATGTAGTTATTTTACTACGATTTTTCTTAGCTTGTAATAATTTTATAAGATTATTGTCTCATTTAGACATTTTAGTTTTTCTCCAAATTAAAGAAAAGTTTAAAAAAATCATTAAATCTATCTGCTAGTTGAAAAAAAAGCTTAAATTGACCTCTTAATTTCAATACATAAGCACTTCTTTGATATGATCGCTCTTTTATGTTAACTTTCGACTTATTTCACCTAAGAATTACCACGAATATATCACAAAATTAGGAAACAACAACGTTAATATTGTGAAACAAACGAGTTGATTTTTTGTAGCTATTTAACTTAGATTTTTCTTAGCTTAGGAAAATTTTATGAAATTTTTTTAATAAATAAGTCGGCAATTAGATTTGTTTTTAGTCCATAACTTCCAAAAGCGAGTTGATACAATAAATATGTATATGTAGTAAAATAAAGAGCTCAATGGCCTATTAAGAAGTAAATTTTGTGATTTTTTTCAATTGGCGAATATAGTATAGTATATAATATAGTATATAGTACAAATTGTTAAGCTTCTACAAAATTTGAAATTTCTTAGTAAAATGTAAAATTTTCAAAATTTATTCTATAAAATTATGACTTGGGAGTTAGAATAAGAGTTTGGTGTTAGTTTTAGTTTTTTTTGTTACACAAGCTTACGTAGAAGTTTGGTTTGACAAGGTTAATAACTGTGGATTCCGGACCTAGAACTGTGAAAAAACCTCGTTCAACTCACAATTTACTTAAATTCAGCTCGCGAAAAGACATTAGAAACGTTTGCTTTCATTTCTGAATTTTATTTGTTAAATATAAAGTCCCCTTTATCTGCCCCCTAATAATTTAATCAAAGCACCTAAATATTTATAAATGATAACCCATCAGTATTTTAGATTATACGGCCTTTCTACCTCAGCAAGTCGAATAAACGATACCCCATTAGTTACCCCCGATACCCCCCTATTTCCACCAAAAGTCAGCCCCCTCATCGAAGACCGAAAAAATGACTCTAAAAACCCCGAGTACTGATTCTGACGCTTCTTAAGAAAAAGACAACGACGTTATTCATTTCTGCCAGTCAGTTTTTCATTTCTTTTCCCAGTGGGCACTGCACTTTTATATTTAAGCTTTCTTCGATTTTCTCGGACAGCTTCAAGCAATATTATTTGGTTTATATCAATATCAGAGGAACAATAATACTGCAAATATGTTTTTATACCCTGTTCCCATTGAAAATGGGAAAAGGGGGATCATGAAGTTGTGCGAATGTATGTAACAGGGAGAAGGAAAATTTTCCGACCCCATAAAGTATATATATTCTTGATCAGCATGAACAGCCGAGTCGATATAGCCATGTCCGTCTGTCCGTCCGTCCGTCTGTCCGTCTGTCTGTCTGTATGAACGCGTCGATCTCAGAGACTATAAGAGATAGAGCCACAAATTTTTGCACGAAGATAGATTTATGCTGTACGCAGATCAAGTTTGTTTCAGATTTGAAAAATTCCACCCTGTCCCCCTTTAATCCCCAAAAAACCTAGACCTCCTCTAGTAATCCTAGACCTAAATAGCCGTCAGATCCACAGTTTTCAAGTAAGAGCCTCGTGGTTTAGTATACATCAAGCTAGGCCCAATATCTACCTATTCTGAAAAGTACAATCAGATCGGACAAAAAACATCGGAGTTATAAGCGAAACTGTTGAGCTGATAAAAGCACCCCCCCCAGTTGTTGGTCAGGACTAGAAAAAAGTGTTGCCTACATTTGGGATAATTTTGTTACATTCATCGTCAAAAATTCAAAAACAAATAAATGAAAACAAATGAACAGGGTATTTAGTGGTCGGGAAACTCGACTGCAGCGCCCTTACTTGTTATACTCTGTACCGTAGGTACACAGAGTATTATAAGTTTGTGCAAAAGTATGTAACAGGCAGAAGGAAGCACCTCCGACCCCATAAAGTATATATATTCTTGATCAGCATCAACAGCCGAGTCGATATTGCCATGTCCGTCTGTCTGTCTGTTTGTCCGTATGAACGCACACATCTCAGAGATGGTAAGAGATAGAGGTTTGACATGTATGGGACATATGCTTCTTATGTCTGCAGGCAGATCAAGTTTATTTTCAATTTTGGCCACGCCCCCTCCCGCCCCCACAATTTAGAAAAAACGTCATATCTCCCACAGTTTTGAAGATAGATGGCTTGTTCCTTCTGGACATATTTAGTTATTAAGATAACTTATCGATCCGCCAAAGGAATGAAGAAGATGGGATGAACAGTTTTCGAGTTATGATCAAATTTTTTTCTTGGTACAGAGTATGTTATAGTCGGGCTTGACCGACTTTCTTTCTTGTTGCACATGCAAACTCAGGACAGCAAACCTCCTATCATTTTCCCGAGGAGCTCATCCCTTGGCTCTTCAGGAGTAAGCTTCACCCTGAACAGGATTTCGTCCAATTAGAGAGTGCTTTCCCAGCAGTGCTTTACATCCCCGTTGCATCATGGTTTAGACCATCCCAGCGGTGGGGACTGAACACAAAATATAACTTGAAAAATGTGCTCAATGCGTGTAATTTCAACTGCATTATTCTACCGTTGGGAAATGACAACCAAAAAAAAAAAAACTGAAAAACATTTTCAACCGCAGCAACACACATATTGATTTTAATTATTTACTACTTATGGCTCATTAAATAAAGCAAATTTACGCACACGAGCGGCGGCGTTTTTGTTGCTGACGGCTGATATTGTCATATGTTGCACATCATTCAGCTTGTCGCGCCTATCAGCCTCAACCAGAAGCACTCAATTTGCATATGGCGAGCCAGAAAATTGACTTGCCCATGGCTGGTAAAAACAAAATGACTAAAATTATTACGTATACGACATGCAGCCGCACTGAGCTTGGCTGAGCTTGTGCGTTCAATGTATTGGAAAATTGCAAAAAAAGAGTCCTTTGTCTGCGCCTGGGGCGACAAAATAATTTTACAATGCTGACACATTTTATGTTTATTAAATCAAGAATTGACCGATGGCCAGAAGGCCCGAAAAGAAGTGAAACCCAATTTGCGCATGGTTCATTTGATTAAACATTTATGGGAGCCAAGTGGAGGGGGCAGGGCATGAAATCATTCCATGTGATTTACCCATAGGATGCAGTGCATCGTGTGGCTGTTGTTTTGTAAGCAAATCTATTGACCCGAAAATTAATTGATTGGAAAATAATGTTTCATGCATTTGTTGATTCATGTTCACATGTGACCAGAGCCCTCTCTCTCTCTCTCGCTCTCACCAGTTCTCTCCCTCTCCCTCTCTATATATGTGCTCTAATACAATTTGTATTGAGGCCAATAAAAGGTTCGACTCTTGCCGGTTGTTGCTTTCAATGCTGGTTTCCGGTTGGTCAGTCCACTTAAATATTTATCTACTTACTCAGCCTTCGAATTTACTCTACTTGTATTTTGGCTTTTTGTCTATCTCTCTCTCTGTGTGTGTGTGTGTGTGTGTGTGTGTTTTATGCAAAATCCATATTCAATTTGGCAGCTGAACATCTGTGCAAATATCAAATATTGACTACAAATACCCAGCTTGGTCTTCAGTTGCCTCCTCTGGATATGCTCGAGTGCTGTTGCTTTTACATTAAATTGCAATTATATGCGATTTTATTTGCTCTCGGCATATGTGTGTGTATGTGTGTGTAAGGGTGTGTTAGTGTGTTTTGCTTTTTTCCTCTCCCTCATGATTATGATTAAAATTCTATTGGTTCTGCATAATTGCTGACTTTTCTAGTGTGTTTGCCCTAGCGTCAAGTTTATGAACTTGATTTGCTTGGCTGGGTGTTCAAGTGTCCTGAAACAAGTGAACTTCATCAACTGGCCAGCAGTGTGCGTGTGTGTGTGTGTGTGTGAACTGTAATAAAAAATGTGTTGTCCTGCAAATCAATTGATGTGCAAGCGGAGCGTGACCAACTGATGCTTGGCTTGACTTCGCCCCAGTCAATGTTAGTTAACAGCGACAGCTAGAGCAGTTTTTTAATGTAACGACGAAAGGGGGGGGGGGGGGGGGGGGGGCAAAGCTTTCTGTTAAGCTAAAGCAATGTTAATGCTCTTTATTGTGGAAAGTTTCTCTTAAATTATGGTGTGCTTTTTTGCCAAGCTAAGTTGGGCACTAAAAATGGATGCTGTAGTTCAGCTAAATCAGAAATGTTGCATAAAATGGAACTGAAATGGAAATGCGCATGCTAGAAGTTAGTAATAATAATTTTAAGGACGTTCAGAGGTCAGGGATTTTGATATAAAAATAGAGATTTAACTAAGACTTAGTTAACCGATTGCTTTGGGGTATTATTGTCTGTCAGTTTCAAAGCTATCGAGTTGCTAGTTTGTTGCTGAATTTTCCATTTCTTAAATCTCGAAATAAATCGTCAAACATATTCTTAGTAATTCTCTATAAGTAATGTATCTTATGAGATAAATCCATACATAGGAAAGATCTGATTGAAACAAGCATTTGAAAATGTATTCTGCCCAGAGTTGGTTAGCATTGTAATCCCTAGTAAAGTCAAAAGTAATAATTGAATTATTTGGAATAAGGTAAAACACTTCGAATATTTTATATGCCGCAATCACCAAATATAACGAATGAGAGTAAGACATTTAATCACTGATCTCCTCATAAAATTGAACGTTTAACTTGTCATTTGTTTTTGGTGTCATTCAAGAAAATTTCTTGAAGCAAATTAAAGAAAGTCGTTGAATCGCCACTATATATTCTGTACTAATGAAAATAATACTAAGTATAATTTTTAATTCTTTCTGGCTCTTAAAAACTACTGCAAATATATTCATATGTAGTACAAAAATGATTACTTTTTACCTGTAATCATACGATGCCGGAATCACTCGTGCAGCTCTCTAATACTTACCTACTGAAACTTCTTTGTATGTGTGTTTGTACGTATGTAAGTATGTTTCTTATAGGCGTGTTAACCGCTTAACTGATCTTCACAAAATTTTCAAATTTTTATCCTAACTAAGAAATTAAAATTTAGATATTTGACTGGTTCAGAACCGGGTTTGAGCCGGATCAGAAATGTGATGGAGAAATATCTCTGTTGGTATTTTGGAAATATTAAGTTGAATATTTAACTGGCTGAGAATCGGACTCGAACTCGAACTGGAAGAAATTTAAGTTACTAATTTAATATTTGGTATGCAATAGTTCAGAATCTGCTCATTTCCAGTAGATGAGTAATATGGGTTTGGATATTTTACTGGTTCAAACTTGTTTTAAGCCGGCTTAAAAGTAATTAGAGGCAAATCTCATTAGTTAATGCAGCTAACAACTGGAAATTGGGTCTGCATTTGGTATTGTGGGGTTGCATATTTCACTGAGTTGGAACCAGCTACGTACCGGTTCAAAAATGAAACCTTATGACCATGAAGTTGAAAATGTTCCCGCATCCTTGCCATCTTTCTGAACCATTTTAAAAGTGATGCAAGTCTACACCTTTTAGTAAAACAATTGCTCTGTGGCTGGGATGTTGAAAATAATACCATATATCGAAATATCGATATTTTTTTCGAAAAATACGATATATTGTTATCTAATATTTTTCAGAGGCGATTTATCGGATATCGCATATTTTTACATAATAGTCTTGATTCAGCTTTTCGAATGTTTCATATTAATATTTGCAGAATGCTCAGTTCAAAAAATTAAGCTTCCATTGATCTTGTATGCTACATTTAAAAATGACGACTATTAAGATGCTTTAAATCAATGAAATTTTCCAAAATTTTATCTCATCGAAGTTCAACGAATCTATTGAACAGGTATCTTTTATTATAATTAATTCAAAATACTTATCTTTAAACCAATATTTTTCAAGACTGCAATCCGGGCCTGAGAACCATGTCGATTTCTAGGTCCAACGAACCGTACCTTCTTAATTGTTTACAATCCGAAACGGGCCTTCTCTGCGTGGAACCAGGTTCGATTCGTAGACAATTTTTTCTTCTACAACTTATAAAGCTATCTCAATTTGACTGGATTTTGTTGTGCTGAATCGAAGCATTATCATCTCAAACTAAAATCCAAGCTCGCCATTTTTCGATTTTGATAAAAATCAAATCCACAAACAAATCCACGTACTTAAGACGAGGCTATTTAAAACGGTTGAGAAGTTTTTTCAACATATTAATTTATAAGGAATGAGGTCCATTCGGGTATTGGTTAATGTTTTAATAGCCTCTTTAACTGCAGGTTTTCTTCTCATCTAATATAAAATACATATATATATCATACTTTAAATAAGATTCTGTGATTCCAGCTTCGAACCAAATCTTTGGGTTTGAAAAATAAAGCAACCGTTCCAAGAATTGAACCTTAGAATTTCCAACGGGTTCGAGCCTATTCTCTAGAATTTCATAGGTTTGCCGCCTTGATATGTTGTAGTGTTTTGCAGCTTTGATCCCTAGACTTTAAACTCAGTTATTACGTGATTTTTTAATGTGTCAAGTGACATTTTAATTACCTTTATGACCCATTTATCCTTTAGAAATGAATAATTATTTTAGATATCGATGTTTTGTTATGTTTAAATCAGGGATGCAAACCACTCGAAAATAAGTACTGGTTCGGTTCAGTGGTTCGCACAGTTTCTTAAACCGCCGGTTTGGTTCATAACATGGTTTTTGGAGTTAAATGAACCGCGGTTTCGGTTCGGTTCAGTGGTTCACAAAGGCACATAAAATATGATTTCGGTGAAGTGGCTATTCGATCATTTTTGAAATTTGATTTCTATAATCCATTAAAATATCTTTAAGATCTTTAGAGCAATGTCCAAAGTATATTATGTAGGATTCCCAACACTCGTCTATGATTTCCTTGATGGATGCCCTTACTTATTGGCAGATTAAGATTGAATTAAGGATAAGAAGTACAACAGAAAATTTAAAATATTGTCTAATGGAGAAACAAATTTAGATTGATGACAGGTAAATTAAGAGACCGGCGGGAAATTGCAGAAGACATGTTGCAAAATTTTCGTCAGGTCATCCTTAAAAGTTAGATCGATCCGACAACGCTAAATATGTAGAGGGTCGAACGAAATGTTTGAAAATTATCTTCGGGAAACGATTAAAATTTCCTAATTAGTCAAAATCATTGGCTAAAGGAAAGCAATTCCCGTTAAAACTCGTCAGAGAACTGAACCGGACCGAACCGTTTTTATTTGTGGTTTTCGGTTCGGTTCAGAAATTCTGAAAGGAAGCCGGTTCGGTTTGCGGTTCGGTTCACCAGCGGGAATAAGCGGTTCGGTTCGGTTCAAAACCGGTTCAGCTCAGAACCGGTTTGCATCCCTGGTTTAAATAAAACTCTTCAATATCGTTAAGGGCAATCCTACTCTGCGCGTTTATAATGCTACAGTTAAAAGTTCTACGTATCTCAGAAATGACCAACTCTAAGAACTGGAACTTTGGTTTGTGGGTATGTGTAGTTTGATTTTAAGTCTGGGTTTAAACATGTTTAAATGGACAAGTTCACATGTTAATATCGATTTGCTGGCAGTAAAAACTTGAATAACATAATGGAAAGGCTTTGTGTTACGCCGGGTATTCAGTTAGATATTTATGTAATTCCCCTACACCCAGAAAAAACGAGAACAAATAACTTAAAAACAAATGATGAGCTCTTGATAATAGGAAGAACTTTCTCGGTTTTTGACAATGCTGTATGCCCTTGATTAAAGACTGAGCAATATTGAATTCGAGTATGTTCAGCACTTGATTCAAGAACTATGCTGCTTGATTTGAGAATGATTCGTAGAAAGCCAGGATCAAAAATTCATACTTGGATGAAGAATTTCGCTCTTGGATCAAAAATTTTCACTCTTGTCGAACTACTGATCTCGAAAATTCTTGATCCGAGTATGAAATTCTCTATTTTTTCTCTGAGTGTACTCTCACGCACAATCTTAACATAATTTTCTTTATGCATAAGAATATATATTACCGCCCGCCCGCTCCTAAGATTGAAATAGTCAAATAAAATAAATTAAAAAAAAACAGACAGAACAATGCATCTCCTGCTTAATGCTACAAAAAAAGTGATTATTTCAAAAAGAATATAGAAAGTTCGGTACATCATAGAAAGTTTGGTCTTGTGACCTTAATTTTAATCCTACTCAAAGTCGGAAAACTAAAACGGAATAGTTTCAGTAGTTTTCAAGCGGAAAGTTTACAAAAGTAGAGCAATTATTTAATTAATGACTTTAGGTTCATTTTTAACCAAATTATTCTCTTAAGCCGGGTATCCAGCACAGCGGAAACTAAAAATTCCTGCCAAACTTCATATAAAAAAAACTGTGCCAGGAATTTTTAGTTTGCTTTTTCGTTTGTTGTGTATCCAGCAACACGAACGAAATCCACACTTTATAGATAGCGGCGTATCAATAGCGGCGTTTCGGAAGCGTGTGTGGAACGAGAAACAGCTGTCATTCAGGCCAGGAATATATTGTTTACAATTATTTCGGAAGTGATTTGTCACAAGATGGAGGCAAAAACTGTGAGAAGAAGATTGATTTAATATAAGCAGTTGAAGCAAGACCATGTGTTTCACGAGCCACAGAGGAAACGCATTTTGACAACATTTCTGTGAAAAGTGCTTGAGATAGTGTTGCAGCACAAATTAATGAAGAAGGTGGAATACTTGTAATTGTGTTTAAAGTTCTTAAATTCATTAATGTTATATATGCTTGCCAGCGAATGACAGTAAGAACGCTTGGAGAGCGGGAGACAGAGACTAGAGAGAGAGACAGAGAACGCTCTGAACGACAGTTTGTTTTAGTTGGGTTCCACACACTCAAAATAATTAGCAAATTCCTGGCAGGAATTTTCCGCAGTGCTGGATACAGGCCTTTAAAAGCGAAGCTAACTTCGCTTGCTCAAAATTGTAAATGACTGAAATGGCTGGACCGTTTCGAAAAATCTCACCTTAGGAAGAATGCAAACTTTAAATGAATTTAAATGTATGGAAAGTAGATTATGCCATTTTAATGGTTATAGCGTACTAGTTTTGAGATTTTCCATAAATCTCTTATCATTTGGTGTGTCTTGAAATCAGCTCCCTTGACAATTTGCTTTGTAAATTTTACATTGTTGAATTTTAATTTCTGACATTGTTATTTTTACCCTCTGAGATCTAAGCGTGTCGATAGCAAGGAACAAGCTGGTATGTGTGTGTTTTTTTTTCTGTTGTTGTTGTTGTTTATTTGCCATCAAGCGATACGCGAACAAAAAGATCAAAGATAAATTTCCAATTTTTTTTTTACTCTACCCTGCCACGCCTCATCAAATGCGAAACACAAACGAAACTGGAAGATGGTTGAGCAGTGAACTGAACTCTACTCATATGAAAAGCTTTTGCTATTATTCCACGCTTATTGTGGCGCTTGCTGTTGTTGGTATTATTGTTGACTTTATTGTTATTGTAGCGCCACTTTAACAATGTTTCCCTTCTTCCTATATATCCATTTTTTTTTTACTTTTATTCGTTGACAGCTTTTGTTGGCCTTGCCAAACACTTCACTTTGCACAATGTGCACGGCAAACTGCCAGAGCAGCCGAAAAAATATAAAGCCGAGACTTGACTTGGCTGGCTGGCTGACTGACTGACTGACTGGTTGAACTGGCCACTCAATGACGTACACTTGACAACTTTCGCCCCCCCTCCCCACACACAACGACAACGGCAATTGTATGGCCAGGCGATGCAATTAACTTGAATTCAACGTGGCCAGCAAATGATGACAATTTCGGCATTTACTTTGATCTTTTCCACGAACCCAACCCAAATTAATAAACACTTGCAGTTGCGGGAGAGGAGAGGGAACAACTAATACAAGGGTCTTTGATTTTTAATGACGGCTTTTGAAATGAAATCTGGAAATATAAATGGGGCCCTTAAAAGTAGGCTATGCCCAAATGTAATTGTTAAATTGAGGCAACTGGAGAAGTGTGCGACTGTTGAATATCCATTTGATATGAAAATGCGGCGAAATGCTATTTAAAAACTCGTTTGCGAATGACAAAGTTCACAGCTCTCCCCAACTGACCGCTTTTTTGCCAAGTCGTTTGTTTTATATTTCGTTTCTTATCTCTTAGCTAATTAGTTTTATAATTATGAAATTTTTTTGTTGGTAAAGTAATTTATGTGGCCAGAACCACACAACGCTTAAAGTCGACGGTCGCACAACTGCATAGTCCAGCGAGCAATTTGATTCGCCTGCCTTCGGTTGCTATTGATTGTCTGGCACTTGGTGTTGTCGCTCATCTGATGCGCCATTTGGGCGACAGCAAGAGCCAAGGACCTTTTTCGCAACAATATATCTAAATTTCTGCCCACTCAAGCGCACACATTAAATGTAATTTTTTAAAAAGCAATTTTTTGCCTTCTTGTTTCTCTGTTTCGGTTTTTGTTTTTTTTTTTTGTGTTTGCCGTATTTTTTTTTTTTATCAGTGTCAGGCCAGTTGCCGCGTCAAGCGAATGGCTACATAAACAAGACCAGAAATTTGTATTTGGAATTTATGACAGTTCTTCTTCCATTTTCATGCCTTTGCCTAGGCCAACACCTCGAAACTTTTGTCGCCAGTTCGACGCTGGAAAAATACTGAGCACAAGAAGTGGCAAAAGTTTAAAGCCAAATTTCTCCATATCGCCTTGCAGTTGCCACTATTCCTCTGTTGTTTTCGGTTATTTTTTTTTTTTTTTTCTGGTTAGTTCTCACTTGGCTGCTGATAAGACTTTGACATTTGCTTGGCTAGTTTTTTTGTGTGTGGGGCTTGGGGGGGGTTAAGCATATTGTTTTTTATGACTCGCACACACACAAACAGCCACATAAAAATTCTGACACTTTTTCTTTGTTTCAATTGCTATCAGTGATTTGCCTGGGTCATACTTTTAGTTGGACTTAGAAAATGGAAATGGGCAAGTTTAGAAGAGAAGGTCCCTGGCATTGAATGGGTAATTGATAGGCTCAGCGCAAACAAAAAAGGGCCAAAGCCTAATGCTTAAGGAAGCGAAATCAAGATTTCGATTTAGGTTCTGCAGTCTGTGAGAGCGTAGCCTGAATGTTTAGGTAGATGATAAGGCGAACCCTGGCAAAGCGATGAGCTGGTCTGGGCTGACTCCTTAAACTCTTGTTAACTGCGAAAAAAAGCGAGCAATTTGGGTTGCGAATTCTCATTAGGTTCGCGGTAAGGGGTAATTTCAATGTGATGCAAAAGTGTCAATTATCGAAGTGGTTTTGCTTTTGTTATCGATTTTGAGAGACCCAAGTCGCTCTTTAAATGATTCCCTAATAAACTTCCGTAAATTTTCCAGAGGCCTAATAGCTTTAATAATCTCAATCAACCTCAATTCGATGACTAAATGTTAAGGTGTCAATCAACTGACTTCTATCAAAAACTGCCAATAGTACACTCAGGGAAAAATCGCATAGTATAACCTAACACAATCATATTTGATTTAATTTTGCCCCTTTTGTATTAAAATGAACTAATAACCACTTTGAATTGACTAAAAACATATTAAAACGGCGAATTTCAGTTACCCCTTTTATATTGCCCATGCAGGGAATTCCAACTTGAGAACTAGCAGTCTTATTTTTGCAAAATGCCAGAAAGATATTTATAAATAACTGAATAAACTGAGTATATAGAAAAGAGATGTGGTGTTGGCTGGCAAAATTTTTAAATAAAAAACAGTTTTTAACTATTTCCATGTTAAATTTAACTATTGCCAATATTAAATTTGAAGTGTGCACTTCTTATATATACGAATTCCATATTTAACGCTAAATCAATGTTGAAAATATTCAGTGTATTTTTCTCTGAGTGTATTGAATCGACTACCAAGCAAACATTTTTTATCGCGGACGATAAGAATGCGATTCGCCTAGTAGGTATCGCTTTACTCTACTCTGCCAAAATTGCATTATTATTGCGATAAGCGATACTTCTGGGAAATAGGAAAAAGTCTCTTTTGAGCTATAGAAAAGCGATTCAGTCTGGGGATATTTAAAAGTCTCTTCTGAGGGATAAGAATGCAATTCTTCTTAGACATAAGAATGCGTTTCTTTCTTGAGTTAAGAATGCAATTTTTCCCGGAGATAAGAACGTGATTATGACTAGAGTTAAGAAAGCGTTTCTTCCTGGAGAAAAGATTGCAACACTTCCTAGAGTTCAGAAAGCGTTTCGTTCTGGAGATAAGAATGCGACTCTTTCTAGAGATAAGAATGCGATTGCCATAAAAATAAAATGTGTTTTAAATTCTCTTATTTAACAGTAGGGGAAATAGTTTATTTTTTAAAGCTAAGTGTGTCAAATTCTTCACATATATATGTGTAATTTGATGTATGTATGCGTATGGTGGTTTCTTTTTTATACCCGTTACTCGTCGAGTAAAAAGGGTATACTAAAGTCATGCAAATGTATGTAACAGGCAGAAGGAAGCATCTCCGATATCATAAAGTATATATATTCTTCATCAGCATCAACAGCCGAGTCGATATAGCCATGTCCGTCTGTCCGTCCGTCCCTCCGTCCGTCTGTATGAACACCTAGATCTCGGAGACTAGAAGAGCTAGAGCAACCAAATTTTAGATGTAAGCTAGTATTGTCTGTAGGCAGATCAAGTTTGTTCCAAATTTTGGCCACGCCCCCTCCCGCCCCCGCAATAAAAATGTTGAATATCTCCTACAATTTGTAAGCTATCGAGCTCAGATTTTGCAGTATAGTGCATGTGGCCAATATGTACAATCTCACAAAATTTCATAGAGATCGGATAATAAATGGCAGAGTTAAAAAAACGTTGCATACTTATCTCAACCGCTTGAGGTTATTAAATACTAATTGCCTTGAGTAACGGGTATTTCGAAGTCGGGCAGGGCCGACTTTAACTTACGCTCTCGTTTTGGTATAAATTTAAGTTTTGTTATTATTCCCATTTTCAATGGGAACAGGGGGATCATAAAGATCTGCGAATGTATGTAAAAGGGAGAAGGAAACATTTCCGACCCCATAAAGTATATATATTCTTGATCAGCATGAACAGCCGAGTCGATATTGCCATGTCCGTTCGTCCATCTGTACGTCTGTCTGTCTGTATGAACGCGTCGATCTCAGAGACTATAAGAGATAGAGCCACAAATTTATGCACGAAGGTAGACTTATGCTGTACGCAGATCAAGTTTGTTTCAGATTTGGGAAATTCCACCCCGTCCCCCTTTTATCCCCAAAAAACCTAGACCTCCTCTAGAAATCCTAGACCTAAATAGCCGTCAGATCCACAATTTTTAAGTTAGAGCCTCGTGGTTTAGTATACATCAAGCTATATCTATCTATTCTGAAAAGTACAATCAAATCGGACAAAAAACTCCGGAGTTATAAGCGAAACAGTGGAGCTGAGCAAAACTAAAATCTGAATGCTGACCTCTCGTCACCACTGCTGGATAGGCTTTCAAAACTGGGCCCTGCATTTCCATAACAGTTTAATGGAGGGCATTTCGACTTACTAAACGCAAGGCGCTAGGAAATTTAACACACATTTTTAGCGAAAAGGAGGTCTGCTTTTAATAAATACACAATCAATTATGCCTGTCACTCCGTTGACTATTAAATCGGAAAGGTTTTCCCAGGAGAAGCTGAACCAAAAAACGAGATCTACTGTAGTTCGTGCTAAAACGGACCACTTTACTGGCAATGGAATGACAGGAAAAAATTTAATTGTCTTTACATCAGAGAGACATCTCTTTTTTTAATACTATTTAATAAAAGTGGTAGCATATTGCAACCCTAAAATATTTTGAATATTTTAATTGTCTGACCGCTTGCTTATTTTAATAATTTCTTTCTTAAAAGCCACAGATCAAGCAAGTTGTAACAGCGGAAAAGCAAACACACATTTTCCAAAAGGAAGAAATTCTTACCACCTTAAGTACATGTGTCAATATACTCATTGGGCAGGAATTTTCATCTTTTGAAAGCGTTGCCAAAGTATTTTTCTTTAGTAATATTGTAAAAAGTCGTTCAACTCGCTTCAAGAAGAATCGCATTCGTATCTTCTTAAGGAGTGTTAAGCGATGCGATTTGGTAGAAGATGTGAAATCGGTCCTTAATGTTTCATTTAAAATAATATTTATTAAAGGAAATAAAGCTGGCGTACTTTTATGGCATTTATCATGATAATTCTTTTGTGTATAAACGGGTATTTATCGATATGTTTGACGATATTCAAAATGTATCATTTCGATATAAATATCGATAATATCAATATTTGGCAAAAAATGGCATATTCTTTAGGTTAAATGAAGTAATTCAGATGTTTTTTGAGTTCAAAATATAGGAAGCAAAGCTTGAAAATACTACAAAATGTTAAGGCGACAAACCTCAAAAAGTGTGGAGAAGATTGAGTTCGGAGGCTGGAACCCTTTGGAAAGTGTAAGATTCAGTTCTCTGTCCGGTTCCTTTACTTATCAAACCAAAAGCTTCAGTAAATCATTAACCAATTACAGAATAGACTTCATTCATTGCGGGTATGTTAAAGAAACTTCTCAATCCTTGCACACTGGGATAAATTGTCAAAATATTGGCATAAAGTCGACAAATGCAGCCACAGGGTTGAAACTTGGAGAATTTGATACCAACCTAAATAACGTGTGGAAAAAGTTTTTAGCCAATCCGACCACGCCTATCCCACCGCCCAAATAAAACCACTTAGTGGATGCATTATTATACCCTCACAAAAGGTATTCTAATATTGCCCAGAAGAATGCTTCGAAATATTCTTTTCCGACCCAATAAACCAGATATATTCTTGATCAGGGTGACGAGCTAAATCGATTGAGCTTTGTCCGTCAGTCTGTCTCTCTGTTTCTACGCGAACTAATCTTTCAGTTTTAAAGCTATCTAGCTGAAATTTTGCACAGAGTCGGAACTGATCGGATCGGATGACTATATCTCATAGCTCGCATAGAAACAATCGGTCGGAAAACTAGTTTTAGTGAGAAAAACTTGTTTCTGTTCAATGGAAACGTCTCCATACTTTGTATTCATATGATATCTACGCTTTTTTATAATTGTGCCAAACTTGATGCAAATCGAACAACTATATGATATAGCTGCCATACAAAAGATAGGTCTGAAAAACAGTCTCAGTTAAAAAAACTTTTTTGTTTTTAATGGTAGCATCCTGCAACTTTGTATTTGTTTGTTTCACGTGCTTTCACATAATTTTAAAATTTTTTGGCCAAATCGGATGACTATATAGTATAGTTCCCATACGAACGATCGGTCGGAAAAAGGGAAAAAGAGTATTTTTTTTAAAATTTAAGCGAGCACTTGCAAGGGTATAAAAACTTCGGCACAGACGAAGTTAGCTTAGCTTTCTCGTTATCCTTTTAACGAATATCAACATTTTTAGATACGTAAAATGAAAATCTAAGATCAATTTAACTTTAAATGTATTATTAAGTATTCAAAAAAGTCCTTTAAATTATATTCACTCCAAAAGATTACCAAAATCATCTAGAGTTTTTGTTTTGTCTCTGTACAGTTTAGAATTATCACAAAATTTGTGTACGCCAAATATAAACTCTTGGCGCACGAATCTGTATTTGAAACAAGCCAATTATAGACATCAAGTCACTCAGCAGAAACCAATTGGTGTTGTACGGCTTGGATTCACCGCAGTTGACCCCGCTAATAAACTGGGGTAAACAGGTTTACCGCTGTGGCTATCTCATCTGCAAAATAATACTGGCAATTGCCTGGCGAATTGCATTTGTTTGGCCTCGGTGTACACAAACCAAACGAGGTCATCCGCATTAAGCATACGCCATGTATGTCAACGGGAGAGAAACGAAACAAAAAAGAAACAAAACGAAATGTTAAAGTCATTCACACACGACTGCAGCTAATTGTCTTAATTAGTTTTTGTCTGCACTAAATTACAACAATTAGCAGCAAGGATGTTGTGTCCTTAGACCCAAGTGCTGGAGTGTTAATTGCATTTGTTCTAGATGCTGGCTTATTAAAATCAAATCGATAAAGTACGTGAACCCTGTCAAGGCGAGCTTAATTAAAAGTGCAAGCCAGAGAGCAGGCAAAGGTAAGATATGGAATGACAGCGTCAGCAGGTGGCCCCTTTTTATGCGCTCCATGAAAACTTCGTCCATATTTTAAGGACTGCTCTGAGTTGCGCCCACAACCCCAGACCGCATCGAACTGTGCCGACTGCAAATGAAATGGAGCACGTAGATTCGACTTTTACGCCATATTTCTTCAATATTTTATGCAATTTGCTGCACGAATGCAATCAAAAACAATTTTCGCAGCTTAAAAACCGCATTTATTTACCTCGTAGACTCCATTTTTTATGCCCCGGGCAGCTCTACCTGATGCTGCTCTGCTGTTGCAGCATTTGAAATGTTTTAGCAATAAATATATAAATAAAAGGAATTACTTACTAGTAAGTCAGCGGAAAAGAAAAAGTCGGAGAAGCAACAAATAGATCTACGTGGCTGACTCAATTGAAAATGGAGAGGAGCTTGAAAACAAATCGCAGGTGTTAAGTGATTGAGCAGAGTAGAGGGTTCAGCTGGAGTAAGAGACGCATCGTAGATCTGCAAGCAAAGTCATTTAACATATTCCATTTGAAATATATAATATATGGAAGCGAATACCAACAAGAGAACGCCACAGGCGAGTTTTTAAATTATTAACACAGCAAAACATTTAAAACAAAAAGGGTCAATGTCAGCTTAGGCTGTCTCCCCTCCCTCTTAAGGGTCGGAACACTCCAGGTGCATATCCTCAAATCGTGGTACCTTTTGTGGGTCGTCGTCAGTGGCGCAAAACCTAATTAAAAGTCAGCCCTGCCCGACATCAATATACCTGTTACTAAGGGTATTCATTTCTAATAGCCCTTCTTTATATTAATAAACAAATCATTGACATAAATGTGAGCATATCAACATAATGTTAGAAATTAGCGCAAGCAGTTCTGTAAAGTATGCAATATTATGAATAACCTTCATAGTTACGGCTTTTGTTATACAATCTTTATGACAATTTTAGAGATTTTAGCAATGAGGCAATCAAAAACAAACTTGACAACACAAGTTTTTAACTAAAATTTGGCTGCGCTGGCCGTTTTAATCTCTGATATCTTGGTGTTAATAAGACAAACGGATGGACGAACGGACGGGCATGCATATATATCAAATCGGCTGCTAATGCTGATAAAGAATGTACTATATAAACTCAGCGAAATTCAATTAAAGGCACATGTATATTTTATGTTTTATGGGAAATTAGATGAGAAATGAATCAAATTTTTATTAAATTATAAAGTGAATAACGATATTAGTTCAACAAATGTCTTAATACCAGGGATGCAAACCACTCGAAAATAAGGACTGGTTCGGTTCAGTGGTTCATACAGTTTCTGAACCGCCGGTTCGGTTCATTACATGGTTTTTGGAGCTAGCTGAACCGCGGTTTCGGTTCGGTTCAGTGGTTCACAAAGGCACATTACGAGATATTATGATTGTTGTAGTAATGTGACTTGTCGAACACTTTTGAAATGTAATTCTTATAATCCATTTAAATATTTTTAAAATCCTTAGAAGAATGTCCAATGCTTATTATGTCGGATTTCCAGGAGTCGTCTATAAGTTCCTAGATGAATACTCTCGAAAATTGAGAATGTTTGCTAGAAAAGAATACGTACTATGCATCTTAATTATTCTATTTATCATATCCCTTAAGTTAGGCTCAGAACTGAATCATTGATTAATCAGCTCAGAAATGAAAGGGCTGGTCCTAAATTCATGACATTTTTTGAGAATTTGGGCCATGGATTTTACTCTGACATGTCATACTACGTCATGACCTTAGTTGATTTTAGGCATGATTTCAGTCAGAGAACTGAACCGAACCGAACCGTTTTTATTTGTGGTTTTCGGTTCGGTTCAGCAATTCTAAAAGGAAGCCGGTTCGGTTTGCGGTTCGATTCACCGGCTGGAATAAGCGGTTCGGTTCGGTTCGGTTCAAAACCGGTTCAGAACCGGTTTGCATCCCT
>JAWNNM010002481.1:0-11055 GCA_035044965.1 Lordiphosa andalusiaca | reverse complement strand
TGGTAAGAGATAGAGGTTTGACATGTATGGGACATCTTCTTATGTCTGCAGGCAGATCAAGTTTATTTTCAATTTTGGCCACGCGGGGGCTGGGGAGCCGCCCCCGCAATTTAGAAAAAACGTCATATCTCCTACAGTTTTAAAGATAGGAGGATTCTAGATATATTTATTAATAAGGATAACTTATCGATCAGCCAAAGGAATGGTGAAGATTGGATGAACGGTTTTCGAGTTATGATCAAAAGACTGTTCGCTGCAGCAGCGCAGAAGCAGCGCTGCTTTCAGCTACTACTGCAGCATCAAAATTTATGCTGAGCGTATAATTTCGTTGGTATAGAGTATGCTATAGTCGGGCTTGACCGACTTTCTTTCTTGTTAAATATCGGATTATGTGGGAATTTTCCTTTCGTTATGATTTTCCGATATCGGGAAAACATGTGTCCAATTGTTTTGCATAATTTGCTGACTAACCGTGTTTCAAGTCAATCGGATAATAAATAAAATTTTCCCCAAAGAAACTTTTAAGACGCTTTTCGGGGAATTTTCTAACCTAACGGTCAAATTTTCCAACATCGGAAAATCACATCTATATTAATTATTCGTACTTTCGATACAAACCTTTATTAATAACCTAATTATTAATTAATAACCTAATTTTAATATGCATCCAGAATTTTCCGGGAAGTTTTCGACCATCAGAAAATCACATCTCATTTTATTTCACCAACTTTCCTAACAAACCGAGTATCAAGTCAATCGGATGAAAAATCGATTTTTTTGAGCAGCTTAATTTTACTTAATAAAGGAAACCCCAAATAGGCCGAAAAACTTTGGTTTATAGAATTTGGTCAATTCGTTTGGTTTTTACAATGGTTCAAAGTTGTCAAAGTGCAGAATTTTTATATTTTGGGTTTTGTGCTGTCAATTTTGTGAACCTGTAAAATCAAAACGGTAAAACCAATTTAAAATTGGTTGATTTTGTTGAATAGATGCATCAATTCTTTATGTAAATACATTAAACAGCTTTGTTATATCTAAGTTGAAAGATCCACATTCACGTCTTAGGTGAACACTATTTTTGGTTTAGTTTTAGAGCTTTGATGGACCCGGAAACATAAATTTGACCCGACTTCAGTTGTTTCGGAGCATATGTATTAGGTATTAGTCTATTTATTAACGTATTGTAAAAGAATCAGCTGCCACAACCTGTCACCTTAGATGTTACATTGATATTTGCGATTTAATCTACAGGTGAATAATATTTGGGAAGAAGAAGAAAAAAAAATGTGTCCGGCAAAATTATTTTTTAGCGTCTCTTATGATTTACTGAGAAGGGTAACACATAATATAGGTAGTTGCAATTGACCTTTTGCAATTTGGCGCTTTGCAAGGAGCAAGTCGGTATATTTTGTACCTTCCCTAAAGTGACCCTTTCAACAGGTACAGGTATGGTTGAGATGAACGGAATTCATGCTCAAATTGGCATACACTCTTTCACGAAAAGGAGATGACTCTGATGACACCAAAACAATAGGAAAAATAAAGAGATCGGGCTACGAGTTTGAAGTGGCGCTTGTCTCTAACATTTTACCCTATGTTAAGCCCTCTAGCGATCGACACTTGCAAATAGCAACCTTGCCGTTTGCTAATCGAATTATGGCAAAAATGCAACCCTGCCTGCCGCATACTTCCGGTGCACTGTTTGCTAGCAGCGCCGAGACTGAGCAGCGTTTTTTTGCTTCCCGATCATCGAGCTGAACGGACGTGCCAGTTGCCTGCCAAACAATTACTTTCAACAATCAAGTTTAACATCCACTTGCAGTGGCCTGCGTTTTCTTTTAAAAGTGAAAAATTAGTTATAAACATTGATTATTCTTCAGCCAAAAATCAATAGTGAACCAAATTCGCAGCCATTTCCCCGAAAAGTGCTGAGAATTACCATTTTCTGAATAAAATTTTCATTTGTTTGGTGAGTTGCCTTATTTTGTTGCTTGTAGTAACAATAACTAATTAGCCACTCACTTTAGATGCTGATTCCTAACTAGAAAACAAATCTGTTGCCGAGAAATATTGGTCCAGCCAACCTCGCGGCCCAGCCACGCGGCAGCGGCCGAGCGACCCCCAAAAGTGTTTATAGATTGCTGCCAGCCAGGAAAAAGGTAATTAACCAGCAAGACCATTCTCAAAGGCTTGGTGTACTAATTAGCCTTCCCTCGCTACATTTCTTTCCCAACCGAAAAAGGTCTGGCCCCTTATACCAGAGCTCAACTTTATTGGCCTAAATCAGTGCCCAACGCGATCTGCACATATTTGCACAGCATCGTCTGCCTAAGTGCCAAGGCCATCTTCCAAGAAATTTCTAGAGCCGTGACTGTACAGGATTAAGCAAACCCAAGCGTACTTGTGTGTGTGTGTTTCGTGAGCCAACCAGTTTCCGCGTCTTCTCTAATCTCATCTCTAACTGAAAGGCCCCCTTAGAACCAGTGTGACCCTGTCTAGAATAGTGTTGGAAGTTAAAAGTAAAACGCGTGAAGCCATATTGTTTTTGCCCGAAGAAATAATTTAAACGAGCGCCAAGTGAACTTTAATCCATGCCTGCTTAGATGTGTGTCGTCACAACTTGCTTTCGTTAATCGTTTGGTTTTTTGTTTTTGGCCTGAGCTAAAGTTCAATTAAAGTTCCATTAAATATAATTTTCAAGTGTGAGAAAGCCGACAAGTTTGGCTCACGATATGTCAACGCACCCCCAAAACTAAAGTACCTACACACCTACATCTGAAATTTAAACCAACACAAACAACTCAACCGCCTCGGAGAAAGATCTTTCACCGCTGGACAACAGGATGTAAATTTAAACCATTCAAAAGAGCACGTTAGATAAGTATTGCTTTCTTGCTCATTTGATATTGGGTTTTGGTCGGTCACGTGAGTCTCAAGTTAAGATCGCTTTCTTATCCTTGTGAATAAGTTGGCCATCTAAAGTTTAATTATACTTTTCGGCTCTCCCGGACGGTGATTTGCCTTTCTAGAGAGCTCATTTTGTTCTTGCCTCTTAAATAATAACCCGCTGCAATGACTCGCCGCACAGTGGGACAAGGTTATCCCAAAATTAATTAAATAATTTTTGAACTTTCTCGTATTGCCTTACTTTTATATTAAATTATTTTGTATGTCATTAAGCCTTTAATAGACGAACTGTCTATATTAACCTAATCATCTTCTATTTCAGCGTGTATTGAAGTTCACTAGCGCACAGTTTTAGTTATTTTCTTTTGTTAAGTCTTTGAAACAATTCGCGGTTAGAATGGGCTTCTAAAGACGAATAGATTTAAAGTTAAATACAGGTTAAATTTTCTTAATTTAGGATAACTTTGCCTGAAATTTCATTTATTTAAATATTCCTCCTCCTGTCTACCTTACAAACTAATAATGTTGTCGTATGAGAATAAAATTAAAATGCCTTCCGAATAAATCCTTTCTATCTTCCGGAAATCATGAATAGCAGACGTGATGTGATAAGCCAATGGCGTGCAAGGGGTCACCAATGATAAAGCAAAGCTTAACTGCTCCCTAGTGATCATGGTAGGGTGGGGAAACTGGCCGCTGAATAACACCACAGCGAGCCTATAGCACTGCCATATTCTTTTAAATGTACCCTTCTCTTCTAACTCCTTTCCTTCCTCTTTTCTATCTGAGACTAATTGATAGGCTTTCATCCATAGCACGTGATTTAATATAATTAAATACTTAAAACATCGAGCAAGCAGTATGTGTCATTCCCTTGACCCCCCCTCCATTGCCGACGAAGATAGCCGGATCAAGCACGTGCGCCCCGACATATAACTACAACCCACATCAGCTCGGATAAGGTACAACTTCTTCGTTGTATGTTACAAAATTATTATATATTATTTATTTAATTATAATTTGGCGCCCAACATGGTGGCCCGACGTTCCGGTAGGCTCCAACCAAACATATTAATTCTTCAGTCATTAACACCTGACTTAACTCAATTAGTCTCCTTGTCTTTTATTTTTTACATGGACTAGATCTATGGCCTACCGCTAAACTGAAGCTAGCTAATAGATCACCCTATGTTGTCGGAAGGAATAGTGATACTTTCAAAATAAGTTTATTACCTAAACAACGTAATCTCTTTCACTTTCTATGCTGCTATCAAAATTTTACTGGATTAAATGATCAAGGTTATTGAATAATCTTGAGCATATTGTTGGTTTTGATAGGAGCTTCTAGTCTAATCAAAGTTAATAAGTCTGATAAACGGCACAATTGCCTTCTTGCTGTACGGCTGTTTATTGTTTATTTTCCTCCCTAATAGACGCTTCTTTCACTTTGTTTGTAGTGTATCAAGAAAAACAAATATTTTTGTTTTGTTGATGACTAATTATCTTCTGGAATTGTTCCCGAGATTAACCTCTGGTGCCCCGCTGATTATTAGTCGAAAACAGTAGCAGTTTTATACGATGTTAAGCCATTCTGAATTTCAGGCTTATTGCCGTTCGTTGCGCTATGCGCTGATCGTTGTTAGTAGAGCGTTCCCATTGAATACTGCCTAAATAACAAAATATATATCTCAACAACAAAAAAAAACAAACAAAAAAAATCCCCTTTTTCTCTAAAACTTTTGTACATTTAAAAGCCAATGCAGTAAGCATTACTCATGAAAGCGAATGATGATTTCCGGATAACGTTTACGAATTTCTGTCGATTCTGATATTAGAAAACCATTACCGTTGATTAATTATAACTACAAAATTTTTTTATTTTATCTTGCCTAATTTTAATTTTTTGATTAATTGACCAAATTGTCATGTTCACAACTCGTAGCGGTAATTTATCTGAAGATACACAGTGTTACCTTTGTCTCAGCGATATTCAATACTCTGCTCAGCTGTTCTCTCCTAGCTGCAACCACACGTTTCATTTAGCTTGTTTTAACACACGCGTTTGTAAGGCCTCGTTAAATCAATCTGATAATAGCGACCTGAGTCAATCATCTCAGATAGTGTCACCCACAATGCCAAGTACCACAAGAAGTCAAATAAGGTTGGAGAACTCTAATCTAAACAACATGGATTCAGCACCCCCTATCGAATTGTCAGTCCCTGAAGAATCTAATAGACCAACCGAATTTTCCTCTTCCGGAAACGAAACACAACAGCAAATAGCCAATGTCATGAGTACTGCGGCCATAAGGCAAACAGAGATGTTGACGCAAGCTATACAAGCTGGATTCGAAAGCCTTTTATCTACTATCTCAACTCGGCCAGTGTCACCTTCCATTTCACCCATAGCGGCAAATCCGCCAGAAGTTTCCCTCATTAATATTCAAAATCCAAGCTCGCCTAGAGTACTTCCGAATCAGCCCTCACCTAGATTTTCAACAACGAGTTCTGAATTACGACCCGATTGTATTAGCCAGATCATAAGTAATTGGAAGCTCAAATTCTCTGGTAAATCAACCATGAGCGTTGACGACTTTATTTATCGTCTCGAAGCACTAACAAACCAGACTTTGGATGGTAATTTTGACCTTCTTGCTTGTCACATAAGTAACTTATTGGAAGGTAGCGCCAACGATTGGTATTGGCGATACCATAAGAGTGTAAGGCGAGTTGAATGGTTCGCCTTAACTGCCGCTTTACGAGTCCAGTTCAAGGATGAACTAACTGATGTAAACATTCGCGCTGCCATTGATCGTCGCAAGCATAAAGAGGGTGAATCTTTTGACTCATTTTATGAGTCAATAGTATTTCTTGCCGACAAACTAACTACGCCCTTACCCGAATCTTCGTTATTGGAATCTCTAAGGTATAACCTACTGCCTGTAATACAGCACGAATTGCTTTATAAGAGAATTGATACAATTTCAGAACTTAGGCATGTCGTTCGAACTCGAGAAGTTTTTATGCAGACTATTGTAAAACCTCAGGCTACAAAGCCACATCCAGCTCCTCGACGCTTTGTACACTCAATTGCGGTTCCAGAGGAGGCCGAAAGTGAGCCTGAACTAGGCGAAGAAGATATTTCAGCAGTTAATATGTCTTGCTGGAATTGTCGGAAAAGCGGTCATCCATATCAAGAGTGTACCTCCGAACGTCGTGTTTTCTGCTATGGTTGTGGCAGAGCCGACACCTACAAGACATCCTGCCCTAAATGTAGTGATCCAAAAAACTGCCTTCTTCGTGCACCTCAGAGAAGTGCACGCAAACTTTGTGTCTCGAAAGCCACCAACACGGACTAGAAGTAGCTTCATCTTCTGAAAATTTACCAGACTTGAACAATTTACCAGCTTTACCATTACCCAACCTCACATCTGATATTCAATCTACAAGAAGCATTGCCGAGAAAGCACGAACCACCCGTTCTAGGATGCGTAGAAATTTATATCAGAGAAATAGAAAGAACGAGCGCAAGGCATTAATTTCGGACATAGTGGCTCACGACGTAAGGCCTTACGCAAATGTGATTGTTTTAGGAAGATCAGTCTCGGGTTTAATGGACACCGGTGCATCCATAAGCTGCATAGGTGGGAAGTTTGCAAAAGATATATTACGAGATAAGATTCCCATTAAACCAATATTTTCCAATGTTCGTACAGCAGATGGAAAAGAACAAAAGATTGTTGGCAAATTATATACTGAAGTTTGTTACAATGACAAATCCGTATCCCTTACTTTATATATTATCCCTTCGTTAGTTCAGTCACTGTACTTAGGGATCGACTTTTGGAAGAAATTCAAATTATCACCCTCGGATTTGTCTAACGGAACTAGGAGCTCCCTTGTCGAAGAAGTGGATCTTAATATGTTCAGACCATTGTCGGAGTCCCAGCAACTGAGTCTAGACAAAGTAATTGCTTGCTTCCCATCCTCGGCTAAGAAAGGTTTAGGAAGAACGCATTTATTGTCCCACTCCATAGATGTAGGTGAGGCTAAGCCCGTCAAACAAAGACACTACCCGATTTCTCCAGCCATGGAAAAGCTAGTTTACCAGGAGCTTGACCGCATGATTGAACTTGATGTTATAGAGGAATCTGATAGTGCCTGGTCTTCGCCAGTAGTTCTAGTGCAGAAACCTGGTAAAATTCGGCTTTGCTTAGATAGCCGAACTATCAATTTATTCACGCGGAAGGATGCATATCCCACGCCAATCATAGATGGATTGTTGAGTCGACTACCAAAAGCCGAGTTTATCACAAGCATTGACTTAAAAGACGCCTACTGGCAAATACCTTTAGAGCCTGGTTCACGAGACAAGACCGCGTTTACGGTGCCGGGCAGGGCTCTATATCAATTTAAAGTAATGCCCTTTGGTCTTACCAACGCCACTGCCACTATGTCCAAACTAATGGATCGGGTGATACCAGTCAAGTTTAGGAACGAAGTCTTTGTATACTTAGATGACTTACTGATAGTCTCAGATACACTCGAACGTCACCTCAGTGTCCTTAGGGAGATAGCCAATCGATTGACAGAAGCAGGACGTAAGGACTTACCATCAACGTGCAAAAGAGTCAATTTTGCGTTAAAGAGGTTTAATACTTAGGACATGTAGTCGGAAATGGCTCCATTTCTCTGGATGCCGATAAAATAAAAGCTATTACTGAATACCCAGCACCACGTTCAGTCAAGCAGCTTCGACGATTCCTTGGCATGACTGGGTGGTACCAAAAGTTCATTCGTAACTACGCTTCCTTAACTTCACCCTTAACTGACACTTTAAAACAAAAAAAGCGCTTTGTTTGGTCCGAGGCCGCCGAATGCGCATTCCATTCCTTAAAAGCTGAGCTATGCAAAGCTCCAGTACTTCACACGCCGAACTTCAAAGCTCAATTTTACATCCATTGTGATGCAAGCCACACCGGAGTGGGTGGAGTTCTCATGCAAATAAACCAGGATGGTGATGAAATTCCGATCTCTTTCATGTCCAAAAAGTTAAATCAGTGTCAACGAAATTACTCAGTCACCGAAAAAGAATGTTTGGCTGCTATACTGAGCATAAAAAAATTTCGGGCTTACGTTGAAGGACATCCATTCACAGTAACAACTGACCATGCCTCCTTGAAATGGCTAATGTCGCAGTCAGATCTTAACAGTCGGCTAGCTCGATGGGCTCTCAAACTTCAGGCGTTTACTTTCACAATACAACATCGAAAAGGCACTAAAAACATAGTACCCGATGCTTTGTCACGTACTTTCACCGAAGACTTGTCGTCAGTCGACGTTAATCATGTCATAGATATGAAGTCCCCACATTTCCAGTCCGATCGTTATAAAGATCTAGTCGCCAAGGTACTACAAAACCAAAATCAAATGCCTGATGTAAGAGTAAATAATGGTTATGTTTATCGCCAATCCGAACACGCTTCCGGAGAACAAATAGCGGATGATTCAATTTGGAAGTTATGGCTACCGATCGAATTGGTACCCTCGGCGTTAAAAATAGCTCACAATAATCCTTTATCGTCTCATGGGGGGATAAACAAAACCCTAGAGAGGTTAAGGCGATACTATTATTGGCCAAATCTAATAGTTGACGTAAAAGAATTCAATAATCAGTGTGAAATTTGCAAAAGCACGAAACATTCTAATAAAGTTCTCCGACCTCCACTAGGAAAAACCGGGGAGACCCAAAGGTTCTTTCAGAAGCTATATGTAGACTATTTAGGTCCTTACCCACGCTCCAAATCCGGTCACATTGGCATATTAATCGTGCTAGACCATTTTACGAAATTTCCCTTTTTGAAGTTGGTTAAGAAATTTTCTGCTGACTCGATATTTCAGTTCCTGGAACAGGATCTCTTTCACTGCTTCGGAGTGCCTGAGATCATCGTGTCAGATAATGGTGCGAAAATATGAGCCAGATTTGCTGCTCCTTGCGGTATAGTTGGCATACTGCAGTAAGTAATACCCCTTACCGACTAGCTTTCGGTCAGCATATGATCACGGACGGGTTTGTTTACAAGCTCTTACGTGATTTGGACTTACTAGAAGATCGTTACGTTAACTTCAATCGTGACGACTCTTTCGACCTGATGAGAGACAAGGCAGTACATGTAATGCGCAAACAGCATCAGCGTAATGAAACTGTGTACAATTTGCGAAGTAGAGAAGTGTCTTATGCGGTAGGTCAAGAGGTGTTCCGTAGAAATTTTCAGCAGAGCTGTTTTGTCAAGGGATTTAACGCCAAACTTGCACCCACCTTCGTAAAATCTAGAATCAGACGCAAATTAGGAGGAAGCTATTATAAGCTAGAAGATCTCCAGGGAAAATTAGTTGGTAAATACCATGCAAAAGACATTAAACAATGACTTTTACACCTTTTCTGCCGTTCCAAGCGTGGATCCCTCTTGTCGCTATTTGCCAAGTGTGATTTTAGTCGGGGTGACTTGAAGTGGCGCTTGTCTCTAACATTTTACCCTATGTTAAGCCCTCTAGCGATCGACACTTGCAAATAGCAACCTTGCCCGTTTGCTAATCGAATTATGGCAAAAATGCAACCCTGCCTGCCGCATACTTCCGGTGCACGGTTTACTAGCAGCGCCGAGACTGAGCAGCGTTTTTTTGCTTCCCGATCATCGAGCTGAACGGACGTGCCAGTTGCCTGCCAAACAATTACTTTCAACAATCAAGTTTAACATCCACATGCAGTGGCCTGCGTTTTCTTTTAAAAGTGAAAAATTAGTTATAAACATTGATTATTCTTCAGCCAAAAATCAATAGTGAACCAAATTCGCAGCCATTTCCCCGAAAAGTGCTGAGAATTACCATTTTCTGAATAAAATTTTCATTTGTTTGGTGAGTTGCCTTATTTTGTTGCTTGTAGTAACAATAACTAATTAGCCACTCACTTTAGATGCTGATTCCTAACTAGAAAACAAATCTGTTGCCGAGAAATATTGGTCCAGCCAATCTCGCGGCCCAGCCACGCGGCAGCGGCCGAGCGACCCCCAAAAGTGTTTATAGATTGCTGCCAGCCAGGAAAAAGGTAATTAACCAGCAAGACCATTCTCAAAGGCTTGGTGTACTAATTAGCCTTCCCTCGCTACATTTCTTTCCCAACCGAAAAAGGTCTGGCCCCTTATACCAGAGCTCAACTTTATTGGCCTAAATCAGTGCCCAACGCGATCTGCACATATTTGCACAGCATCGTCTGCCTAAGTGCCAAGGCCATCTTCCAAGAAATTTCTAGAGCCGTGACTGTACAGGATTAAGCAAACCCAAGCGTACTTGTGTGTGTGTGTTTCGTGAGCCAACCAGTTTCCGCGTCTTCTCTAATCTCATCTCTAACTGAAAGGCCCCCTTAGAACCAGTGTGACCCTGTCTAGAATAGTGTTGGAAGTTAAAAGTAAAACGCGTGAAGCCATATTGTTTTTGCCCGAAGAAATAATTTAAACGAGCGCCAAGTGAACTTTAATCCATGCCTGCTTAGATGTGTGTCGTCACAACTTGCTTTCGTTAATCGTTTGGTTTTTTGTTTTTGGCCTGAGCTAAAGTTCAATTAAAGTTCCATTAAATATAATTTTCAAGTGTGAGAAAGCCGACAAGTTTGGCTCACGATATGTCAACGCACCCCCAAAACTAAAGTACCTACACACCTACATCTGAAATTTAAACCAACACAAACAACTCAACCGCCTCGGAGAAAGATCTTTCACCGCTGGACAACAGGATGTAAATTTAAACCATTCAAAAGAGCACGTTAGATAAGTATTGCTTTCTTGCTCATTTGATATTGGGTTTTGGTCGGTCACGTGAGTCTCAAGTTAAGATCGCTTTCTTATCCTTGTGAATAAGTTGGCCATCTAAAGTTTAATTATACTTTTCGGCTCTCCCGGACGGTGATTTGCCTTTCTAGAGAGCTCATTTTGTTCTTGCCTCTTAAATAATAACCCGCTGCAATGACTCGCCGCACAGTGGGACAAGGTTATCCCAAAATTAATTAAATAATTTTTGAACTTTCTCGTATTGCCTTACTTTTATATTACATTATTTTGTATGTCATTAAGCCTTTAATAGACGAACTGTCTA
>JAWNNM010002480.1:0-53569 GCA_035044965.1 Lordiphosa andalusiaca | reverse complement strand
GACAACTCCTTCGGTTCAAGACATTTATTCAACTGCCGCTGCAGCCGCATAACCTTTTCTTATATTATAGTATAATTCAAATGTTGCCTAACGAACATGCCTAACAAGCAATGTCAGTATAAGAGAGGGTCTTCCATGACATTTTCATTTTTATCTAGCATCTCTTACACTTACTTTAAGTATCTACATCTATGTTTTACAAACTATCTATTTTAACAATAAGGATTTAACAGTAATATTTTTAAATCTGATTATGATCTCATTATTAAAATCGGTTTGTTTTCTTGTATTGTTGAACAATGAGGCTGTACTTTCCTTAAGTTTTGTATTAATAGTTTGCGAATCATTATCATCCATGTTGCCAGTCACTATTTTTACCAAACTACCATGACCGTTAATTAGTCCCCTTCTTTTTCTGTTGTGTGGTAGAAATGAATCTAGTCTTGCTTGTAGGTGTACGAGTTTAGTTCTTAAGATTGTTATCGAATCGGAAAACGTGTCATCTGATTGTATAGTATCTACAATGTGATAAAGATTTTGAATACAGGTATTAAATTCTGTGATATTTACTAAGTGATTAATCCTTTTATAAGTTTTAATAATGTGAGCTTCTCCTAGGTCGATTTTTGCAATTGGTGTGGATTCCTTTATTAATCGGACGGACATGCTTTGAGCCATGATGCTCGGGCTCCTGTACAAACAAAACAAAATAAGGTTATTAGTGATTTAGTTTTTAGCACGTCTGATTTTAGATTTATGAATTTTTTGTGATCGTGTAGTGATTAAGGTGAGGCCATTGTCTTGTTGAACTTTATGTTTGGAGAAACTAGGGGTTAGTTTATTCCTACGGTTTTCCTTCCTGAATATAGTATTATCCACGGATAACGAGTCTGGTTGTTTTCTGTTCTCATTGAGTTTTTCTAATCTTATTTTTGAATTTCTCTCTAATTTTTCTTTCACTTCAGGTTGTTAGATCGGAATCTTTGCTGATTGTCAATGGGAGTCGATCCTGACTGAGGTCGTGGATAGGGTGTAGAAGATTGGGACCTGTTATCTTGAGTGTCTTTCCTTTTTTGGAAGTAGAAACTTTGCTCCACTCGGCAAAACTCATAGGCCTCCTCAATAGTCGAGGGGTTTTTAAACCTAATTAGGGTTTTAAGTGGCTCCCGAAGGTTAACCAAAAATGTGTTCAGACAAACATCATTATATAACTTCTTCTTAGAATTGACAACAGCGATTTCTTGATTTCCATTCTTAAGAGAAGCGGTTAAATCGGTTCTGACTTTTGTAATGCCGAGAAATAGTTGTTTTCTGGGATTAGCTGCAACTCCCTAAGAAGAATAGCTTCGCTCTTTTTGTTAGCATAATGGTTGTTTAAGTCCGCTTTAATGCTGTCCCAAACTAGTTCAGTGTTAGTCAGGACTTCATCGGCTTTTCCGATGATCTTGTTCCTAATAGCTCTCAAAAGTAGTAGACCAAAGGGGGTTTGATCTGTGCCCCTAGTGAGCATGATTATTTCCTCAACATTCGTAATAAATTTTTGTAACTGTCCTGGGGACCCGTCAAAAGTAAGTAATTCTTTGACAAACGCTAAAATGTAGGTTGGGCTCAACGTGGTTGATATGTTACTGATTGCAGATAAAGATGAATTATGTCCTGACACAGTGGCAGGAAGAGAACCTGGGGCGATACCAGAATCCATTGCTGCCTCTGTATGTCTATGTCAATTTAACACTTTCTCCCTAATCTCTGGCAAACTACTAGTTCGAAGGCCTGCTCGTGTCTTGGTGCCCAAACCGAATTTTTTGACATCTAATTAGATTTTTTTTTGAAACAAAAATATTTTTTTTTAAATTTTTCTATTTGTTGTTCTTTAGTGTAGTGTTCGTGTGGTGTGACTCTGCAAAATAGTGTAATTAGAAATCAATTTTACTTTCCCTATATTTTTTTTTTTTTAAGGTTTTTGTGAATGAGTACCAATTAGTGTGTATGTAGTTAGTTAATTTTTGTTTTTGGTTTTTTTTTCTTTTGTTTTATTTTTATTGATAGATGTGACAATGATGATTATCAGCGATTGATTTCATCCCACTACATCACAATTAATTTGTATTGGTTTTTTTTTTATCTTGTTTTTTTTTTTTTTTTTGACTATCAGCAATTGGTTTCACTAACCCACGTCACTTTTCATTTTCTTTTTAATTTCTGAGCTAGTGATTATCCGCTATTGATTCCACTAAGCCAATTTTATATTTTTTTTATTTCTTTATTCATTTGTCAGCGATTGAGCCACCTCAGATGTAACGCACTTTGCTACATTTCACTTTGTTTTGTTTCTTAGAAAAAAAATTTTGCACAGACACATACATGGGCTCATTTCTGGTACTTTTTCACTTTCACTTTACTTACAACATGCTAAAGGTTAGCAATATGAAAAGGTCCATTCCGGATCCGGCTGCGCCAGTTACCACTTGAGAGTACGGGTGGGTAACAATCGTGGCCCCTTCGTTGATCTTCCTTCAGAGGAGTAGGGGTGCCTAGAATTTGTCTTGTATTTGCCTTTTCAGCTCTTCCAACAAAAATGCGTCCGTTCGTTTGCTTATTTGAATTCAAGTGTTTTATTCAGACTCCAAAAAATCATTTTGGACTTGAAGCTTTTTGATTACAAGTTCTTATATATAAGTAAGTATGGGGCCGCCTACAATAACCGAATTCCTGCGTCAGCAATTCTCCCTTGGGCCGGACGTTGCAACAGAGTTTCAATGTGCTGCGATGTGCTGCGTCAGCAATCGCTGGTCACCGACTTTAGCAGTGACATATTTGATGGCAAATCTTTTAGCCAATTTTGAATCATACGTGTTTTTTTATCACTTATCTTTGGTATTTTAATTGATTGGTCAAAATTATATTTTGTAACAGATTTGCGATTAGTCAAATTTATATTTTTAAACAGATTTGCGAGCAAATCAGAAAATGGTGAGCACAGAACCACAAAAGGAACATATTACACCTGGCCTACTATGATAATAATTTATCTCAAATATTTGTTTGCATAAAAAATATGCAAATTTGCAAAATATGCAAACATTTTTTTAGCGATCTGAGATCGATTTTCAATATAAATAAGATGAATTAAGATCAGAACTTAAATCGGACAAGCGGTTCAAAATATGCATACACGCATAATCCGACAACTAACTTTTAATTCCCAACAATTTCTCTAAGCCTACCTAAAGCTAGGATGGCGAAACAGGGCAAATTCGCAAAGAGCGAAGACAACCAAAAAAGAGCTTTATTGCTCTCCCACTCCGCCCTAACACTAAACTTTAGAACATAACTTCAACCAATTTCAAATGACAAACTAATTAAAAATAATCGTCATCTGCGTCAAAACCGCCCCCATTGAAAAGCTGCACAGGCTTCAACAGCTTGGAAGAGGGGCCAGCTTGTAGATAGCCTTCTTGTAGGTCGCTCAAATAATCGTCTTAACGTCTACGACCATGACCATCCCGTCCTGCCAGGCGTGTGTGGTCGTTACCCTGCCCAGGAGCCGCCACTGCTGGGGGGCAAGTTATCCTCTGCGACGACGACGAGAACTTCCTTTGGCGATGTTCGGCTTCTGCTGTTACCGTTTTTTCCGGGTCTGCAATCCCAGCACGTATTCCCGGGACCAACGCTGCCAAAACATGTGCCTGAGAGACGAAACAAGACAAACCTTTGGAAAGCCAATAAAAAAAGAATCATTTGATAAGTCTGAAACAAGTTCTAAGTGTACCGCCTTGGATGCAAAACACACAAAAGAGCAATATAACACTTATACATGATCGTACTGTCTGACGACAGAGAGAATCACGAATCATAAGAGACGTATTCACTGGGCCACCAAAATCAACGCCACATGTAGAAAACGGGCACGAAAAGAGCACGAAGCCGATCTGCTGGTAAATTTCCCATAATTTGCGTCAACTGCTGATTTGCGTCATCTGCGCTTGAAGCACGGATACATGATCGCACTGTCTGCCGATAGATCTCTTGAGCGTTAACTAGATACAGTCGTTCTCTGAGTTGGCTTACGAGTGCTCTAGGGCCCGAGTGGAAGTTCGTCTGGTGAAGATGACGAACACAGTTCTGCACAATCTACGAGCGCTTTGTCAACAAAATTGAAAACTTGGCATCGTACGAAATAGGAGCATTTACTAGTCGCCCCCCAACTCGCAACAAAGAAAAGGCACACCACATTCCCCGACACTCATGGATGAAGGTACTCAATCGTTGAAGACTTGGGCCTTCACGCGCGCTCTTTATAACTATATCAATTACACCACTTACAGAATGGACCGTCCATCTTTCGCAGGTGGTGTTTTTATTGCTATAAAATATGTTTTCTCGTCAGAGTTGTTTCCACTTGAAAATACTCATGGCATTTAGTTTGTTGCTGTCAAAGTTTGAACCACCTGTCTGCCATTCATCTCGTTGTGTCTGCTTTAGGACACTCAGATCAAATTATAGTGTCAGACGATTTTAACATTCCACGTATCTCATGGCTGCATTGCGAACATGAATTTATAGATGGAAAATAGTGTTCAAGAAAGTAGTGAAAGGCTCCTTGATCTGATCTTAGTTAGTGATGCATCCTTAACAACAGTAGTCAAGACAAATCCAGTATCCCTGCCCGAAGATTGCTTTCATCCATCCCTTTTGATCTCTATTGTCCCTGTAAATAATAAGCAATTAGTGATTTCGCATGACCAATTTTTTTTAGGGAGTTCCAAAAATAATGGTTAAGTAACCAATATTTTTATTCAGTGAATTTCATGTTCCAGAGGTTAAGTTGACTCCATCAACAAAACCAGCATGGCTCTGTTAATCGTCGATCTCTGATAAATGGCACTTTTCAGTCCTGATCTCACACCGATGTCGTCTAAACTGATTTTAGTAAGGCCTTGAATTCGGTTAATCATGCACTTCTCCACAAACTGTCTGTGCTAGACTTCCCCCTCCTAGCCTAATGAACTGGACCTCGTCGTACTTAGCAAATCGAACTCATCGAACGTAACTTCCGGTGTCCCTCTCTTCAATTTACTTTAAATATGAGAGCGAAGAAGTGGCTATTCTAAAAAATGAAAGTTTGAATATTCCAGGTCATGTTCGATATTATGTTCGTATTGTTCGGTGGTATACAGAAAAAAAAATCCGAATTCGGGATTGAAAACGGGGTGATCCCGGGGCATGCTTGAAGTGATCCTGTTTTTCGGGATCAAAAAAAGAAAAGTAGGTTCATTCGCGTTATTGGTAACCAAGATTAATTTGGCGTGGAGCCGGAGCTGTCTGCTCACCACCCGCCTGGACGGAGTCTTTCACACACTGGGACTACTGTTCTACGGGTTTTCTATCATCTGGGGCTGACAAAGTGCGACTGCTGTCCGCCATCATAGCGCGTGGCCAGCATACGCAGTTGGAATAAGGACGCTTCGATTCCAACAGGCACTTCGTGATCCGCCAATAATTAAAGCAGCTCGTGCTTCGTTAGCTTTATAGGTCGGCGTACTGCACGAAATAACAGGCTGTTGGGCAAACCCCACACCTGATTCACGCTTTAAGTAAAACCTTAAGAACTAGTTCATTATTATGATTAGGGTGCTTAAGACTAGTGCTTACAAATGAAACGTTTTATTGATCCTTTCACTTTGCAACGATTTTCCCAATATTTCACGTTGGCTTTTTTAAGCCCAAAATAAGATTTTCGAACTGCTTTTGTTGTTACTTCTTTGGGATCTCGAAATTGTTTTATTAAAGAAATTGGGCTACCGATGTCCTTACATAATAATTTTCGTCAGCACCCTTTCGATAAGATCACTGCCCCACGAGATGTTCGAAATCTCCACTTGAGCCAGGCTCTCAATCTTTGGCAAAATGACTTCTAGAGTCACGCAGCGCAGCTCCCTGATGCCAGTAACTAGTGCTATTGTCACCTGCGATATGTTGAATTTTTTTCTGCACAGCACTGTACGCGTGCTTGATCACGCAACCCTGCTGATGGAATTCCTTCGATGATTTGCTCCACTAGTTCATCCATGTCGATGTTCACCTCATTGGACAATCTCCCTGGATCATGGAAATTGCTTCTGGCCTCCGCTTTGGACAGCTTACCTCCAAACGCCTTAACTATCTGCTCAAGACAGCAGCCGCTGCCTTTGCCATTAATTAGGAAAAATTCCTTCTTGCAGGCACCTTGTGTGCAACTGACTGAATACCCTTTGGGATGCCATCGGGTCGCGGTGACATCTCGTTTTTAAACTTCTATGCTGCCTCTATGAGCTCTACTTCGGTGAGGTCCTTAATGGTTTTGTCGCAAGGTCTACTTCTTAGATAAGCTGTCGAAAACATAGCTTTTTGCTAGCCTCAACGGCCATTTTTAGCTGCTGACGGGCAGTCTTATGAAGCCATGCCTTTGGATCTCTGTGTCACTCTTGTTGCTCTCAGGAAATTGCTTTGAATAGTTGTAATTTATTCAGACCACCAATAGGCTGGAGGTCTGTTGACGGGGTTTCTTTTTTGCATGAACTCATTGTTTTAAGTTAAAAAACGCTTTCCTTATAAATGATTAATTAAGGTTAAGTTTATTTTAAGTTTTTTCTTGCAACCACATGTCGTGCTTCCTCTTCCCGACTTTTTCTAACTTATCGCTATCGATCGATACATTAATGGCAAATCGATCTATTTATTTACATTTAAGTGCTTCATTTGACGCCAAGGCTATTGTTTTACCAAAACATGGCTGAATTCCTCTGTCTCCGATCATGAAATACTTGTCCACAATTACACCATTTACAGAATGGACCGTCCATCTTTCGCAGGTGGTGTTTTTATTGCTATAAAATATGATTTTTCGTCAGAGTTGTTTCCACTTGAAAATACTCATGGCATTTAGTTTGTTGCTGTCAAAGTTTGAACCACCTGCCTGCCATTCATCTCGTTGTGTCTGCTTTAGGACACTCAGATCAAATCATAGTGTAAGACGATTTTAACATTCCACGTATCTCATGGCTGCATTGCGAACATGAATTTATAGATGGTTTAACCAACATTTTCCTTGCACAAATTAATACTGTTCAAAAAAGTAGTGAAAGGCTCCTTGATCTGATCTTAGTTAGTGATGCATCCTTAACAACAGTAGTCAAGACAAGTCCAGTATCCCTGCCCGAAGATTGCTTTCATCCATCCCTTTTGATCTCTATTGTCCCTGTAAATAATAAGCAATTAGTGATTTCGCATGACCAATTTTTTTTGAAAAGTTTCAAAAATAATGGTTAATTTGACTCCATTAACAAAACTAGCATGGCTCTGTTAATCGTCGATCTCTGAAAAATGGCACTTTTCAGTCCGGATCTCAAACCGATGTCGTCTTTACTGATTTTAGTAAGGCATTGAATTTGGTTAATCATGCACTTCTCCACAAACTGTCTCTGCTAGACTTCCCTCCTAGCCTAATGAACTGGATCTCGTCGTACTTAGCAAATCGAACTCAACGAGTTGTGTTTAATAATGTTTTGTCAACAGTATTGAACGTAACTTCCGGTGTCCCGCTCTTTAATTTACTTCAAATATGAGAGCGAAGAAGTGGCTATTCTAAAAAATGAAAGTTTGAATATTTCAGTTCATGTTCGATATTATATTCGTATTGTTCGGTGGTATACAGAAAAAAAAAATCCGATTTCGGGATTGAAAATGGGGTGATCCCGGGGCATGCTTGAAGTGATCCTGTTTTTCGGGATCAAAAATGAAAAGTGGAAATAAAATCATTTTTCCGGGATCAGCTCGAGAATATCCGGGATCACCCCGTTTTTAATCCTGTTTCGGATTGATTTTTTTTGAGTGTAGGTTCATTCGAGTTATTGGTAACCAAGATTATTTTGGCGTGGAGCCAACAACAGGTTGCAATGATTAAATCCATGTTCTTCGATAATGTTTGAAGTCATTTGAAAACAGCCGTTGTACATGTGAGTGTTCGCTAGAAAATGTCGTGAATCTGGAGTTTCGCCACGAAGCAATGAATCAATGGTGTAGGGTTCCCAAGCAGCATTTGGGCTGCTGCATGGTCCAAGTGATATGCCAGCTCAAGGCTGCCTACCACAATCATTCACCCGATCAACCAACAATCTGATCCTAAGATTTTGCAGGCTAAACAAAACCTACAACTTCTCCAGTAAATCAGATTGTTAGTGTGTAGCAAATGAGTTCTCTTTATTAATGACATACGATCCTCAGCTGTCCCGAATATACCCGATTACCTTTGTATATTATTCGACGGAAGCCTCCAAACCATGAATAGAGGGAACGGTTGTGGGTGAAATGTGTTAGGGATATCGTCGTTTTGGGACTCTATATAATAACTATAAACAATAACTATACGACTAGCGAGCAATAGGCTGGGGGGGTTCTTTGACTCAATCCCATAACACTCCCACAATACACATTAAAAGAATCCCTTGAAAGCCTTTGATCACACAGATACAAACTCACAGTATGAGTGAAAGAATATAAAGCAATCGAAAAGTTTTTATGAAGATTCAGAGAAAGGGAGAAAGAGACAGATAAAGAGAGAGAGAGTAAACAGGGCTACATTTCCTAAGCTACTACGATGGTTTTGTAGCTTCGCATCTTCACCCACCCAACCTGTGATTTTCCGACAGCGATCATTTTATTTGGAAAATCCCGAAAACGGCTTACACCGCATTAGTTAACCCTTCAACCTTCAAGGAAAATATTATATTACCATAGCACTTCATGTTGATTTACAATATATTTATCCAAATCCAAAATTCATATTCTATTACATGCTTCATTCCGGAAAACAATATAATTTGATTAGGGTTTAAACATCTCCATGCCTAAGCTGCAAAGCTTAGGTAAAATATAATAAGAAAGTGGCCAATCTAATTTTATGTACTTTAATAGTTCTCGTACTATAGCAAAAACAATATCATTCTTTAGCTGCACCTATGCATATATTGTTGTTGTATTTTAAGAAGAACAACACCGCCAATCTGAGCTTTGTTTTGTCTACTTTAGTTTATACCAGGGATGCAAACCGGCTCTGAGCTGAACCGGTTTTGAACCGAACAGAACCGCTTATTTCCGCTGGTTAACCGAACCGCAAACCGAACCGGCTTCTTTTCAGAATTTCTGAACCGAACCGAAAACCACAAATAAAAACGGTTCGGTTCGGTTCAGTTCTCTGACGAGTTTTAACGAGAATTGCTTTCCTCCATCCAATGATTTAGACTAATTAGGAAATTTGATCGTTTCCCGAAGATAATTTTCAAACATTTCGTTCGACCCTCTACATATTTAGCGTTGTCGGATCGATACATTTTTTAAGGATGATTTGAAGAGAATTTTACAAGTCTTCTGCAATTTCCCTCCGATCTCTTAATAATTTACCTGTCATCAATCTAAATTTGTTTTTTCATTAGACAATATTTACTATTTTCTGTGGTACTTCTTAACCTTAATTCAATCTTAACCTGCCAATAAATAAGGGCATTCCTCCAGGAACTGATAGACGAATCCGACATAATAATCTTTGCAGATTGCTCTAAGGATTTTAAAGATATTCGAATGGATTATAGGAATCAAATTTCAAAAATGGCTGAATAGCCACTTCACCGAAATCATATTTTATGTGCTTTTTTGAACCACTGAACCGAACCGAAACCTCGCTTCACTTAACTCCAACAACCATGTTATGAACCGAACCGGTGGTTTAGAAACTGCGCGAACCACTGAACCGAACCAGTACTTATTTTCGAGTGGTTTGCATCCCTGGTTTATACATATGTAATTTGTGTTTGATGAATTTGCACTGCGAACCAAACCAAAAACCTTTATGGGTTTAGCTTTTGACACAAACGAATATTGCGATCAAAAAAAGGAAATGCAAAATTAAACGGAAGATTTGCTGATTGGTTTGGGACTTTTTCTCTTTACCAAGCTTCGTAAGTGTGCTTATGGGAGGTGAATTTATAAGAGAGATTATTTGATTATCAAAATTACTCTGTTTTGTATTTGTTCTTCACACACACTAATGCACTTGCAGGTTTTTTTTGGTTCGCTTTGCAGATCGCACACACACAAAATATTAAGAGAAAAAAATGTAAACGAAATTAAATTGTAAATTTCTGTTGCCACAAATTAAAATTTAAGAAAAAAAATATAAAAAAGTGATTTTACCTTACTTCTTAGTTTTGACTTTTTGGCCACTGCTCACTCTTAGCGAACCTCGCTCACTTTTTTACTGATTTTCACTGCCACGGTTGATGTTTTAACACTGTCTTAGCTGGTTGATGCAGAAGATGTTGGTTTGAAAATTGAAGCCAAGTCGAGGTAGCAAAACCTAACAGCGTACTTTGGAGGGCCTCCAATTTCGCGGAAGAACCACCACTAGCTTAGTGCTTCTGGGGCTAATTTTCACCCAAGGGGGAGGTGTTATCCGAAGACTAGCTCACGCATACGACTGTTGATAATTTGTGCAGGGATTTTCCTCAAAATACAAGATTGAAGCAAAGTTTTAGCTTATTTTACCTGAAGCACTCGAGCAATTAGACTAGCGGCAAGTCTGGATTAAGCTAGTGGTACTGCATAAGATTTTCGAGCGGTGATTAAAGCCGCAGACTTAATCTTAGTCACTGAAAAAATGTGCAGTTGGGTTTTGGTGTACAGGAAAATTATGAAAAATAATTTTACTTACACCAGACAAATGTTTGTACATCCGAGTTTGGGGCAAAGAAATAAATAAATATATAAAATTCTTGGATTAATTTTTGCCAATTTCAAAAAAATTATTTTCTGTATACTGGACTTGAACTAGACCAGTATATTCAGCATCCAAAACGGAAAGAACAAGGCAGGAACCTGTGGGTAGGTGTCTAACCTAGTTGCAAACAGAAGAAGTTTAATTGATTTCACAATGACAGTTCAAATCGATCAGAGCTTTTGGGTTAAAGCTGACGTCTTTAATTGGCGGTTTTTAAACCGTTCAGATTTAAAAAATATAACACATTTAATTAGGAGCTCATACAATATGAAACGGAATCTCAAATTGGCAGTAATTGTACATAACAGCGGTGTCACTTTGCCATTGAGGCAACACAATCCAGGCGTTTCTCCAGCAAACTTCAATGCGCCACAATGCACGCAAACAACCTCCAGTGGACCAATGCTAACGACAGGACTCGAGCTGTAATCAATTGTGCAATCGTATAGACGTATAAACGCCGCTCGATACAAATCAACACTTGAAGCATTTCTTCTTGCGCGTCGAAGATTATTTCGTTCTTGATCTCTGCGAAAAGCTCGTTGAATTCTCACTTCCATCCGGGCCGTTTCACGGGCTGCCTCTCTTTGCTCTTGTGATTGAGAAGCACGCAATCTGCTCATACTTGCGAGGCGCTTTACCTGTGTTTGAACCATTTATTTAAAAACTTTTTATGAGCGATTGACCAATAGGTCAATCCTAGATGCAACATTGCTGGGGGGATCCAGCAGGAAAATCAGGTCAAGTGATCTGTTTAACGAGTTGCGAATAGGGTTAACCTGTGCCTTTGACAAATCAAGAAGTCAAATCAAAGTCATGAGACTTCGAAGGTAAAAGCGCATTTGATTCATCATTCGGGGACAAAGTCCTCCAAGTACAATCAAAATGTCACTGTTTGATAGCAGCGACGAGACCGACTGGATGGCAGAAAGATGCGAGGAGTAAATTGTGCTATCGGATTGTAATTTCGATGTCAATTTCGATATCATGGGGTGTTGAGAAATGTGTTTGTTCAGACGAAAGGCCAGAATCCACGGCAAACAAAACCCCACCGCCAGCACTGGAAATGCGATCGAAGTGCTGTATTTCGTTGGAAAAACTGACGAATCTGAGATATCAGGTTTTAAGCAAGAACATGAAAATCAAAAGATATACTATCTACAAAAAGGTAATCGAGTTTAGACTTGATTTTGTTATTAGACAAAAACATTTCTCCGGGAATACTAATTTTGAAGGAGGAAATATCCCTTTCATAAGAAAACGTGAACTTTTCTACTAAAATGTCTGTAGCTTGGGTTTTAGCCAAGCAGACAAGAGATATTTTACGTGCAAAGTACCCAGCGAAAAAACTTACTTTTATGGATGGGAGAGTTGTCAGTGGAACCCCAAGAATCCAAAAACAAGGACTTAAAAAGGTATAGATATGCGAACACGTGCAAAATATCTCGACGTCAAGAAAATACAGACCGTTTCAACATGTTGTCGGCCTCCTCTGATCCTCGTATCTCATTGATTTTCTTTCGCTTTGATTGAACCCTAAGATTGGGTTTATTAACTTGGTTGAAAGTTTCAACCCACTTTTCAAAATAAGATTTTAGACCAAAATATTAGATATGATACAAAAAAAAATTTGAAAATTAAACCAGAAAAAAATGTCAAAATATGTCGCACCAAAAAATTAAAAAAAAGTTTAAATTCACTAAATTGTGGTTGAGAAGAAATTATTCTTCTTTGCTCTTCTCCCTCTTCAACCGCACGTCTTTGTGTGGGTGATCGCGAGACAGCTTTTCGTTTTAGGTTTTTATGTTGTAACCTCTCACTTCTATGTAATATTGGCATTTTCTTTCTCACTTGAGCAATTAGTACTCTGTAGTAGGGTATTCAGGTGATGTTATAGCACTTTTCACTCGCACATGGTGATGTATTGAAGGCACCTTGATGTAGACTGTTTTTTTCACTGTTTTTTTACGGTTATTTGGCTGAGGATGAATAAAGCTGAGGTTTCGATGAGGAGCGCCGATTTTTCTGCAATTTCTGGGGCGAACCACGACTGAGCCTAGCACTTGAGACACAAGCTCTCGTCTCTCTCGCATATCATGCGAGGAGGAATTGAATTTTGAGCTTTTTTATGTGGTTTTTGCTCAGCCAGCCAATCCCGTGAGCGAAAAAGCTGTAAAGATGGGAGTGGATGCAACTTAGCTTTTTCTAATTTTAGCTGGGGGTATTTGTATTTACCTAGCAGGCGTAAGTGTGCGACTGAACGAACTTGAACATAGAGTAACGCCTTTCGTACTTCTGGAATCAAATTCTTTTGAAGTTGCTGAAAGAGACGATAGTCTTCCATTGGTATGGTTTCACAAGAAGCCAAAGTCATGATGTCGTCATAAAAAGCATCAAATGACTCCTATATTTTGCTTTCTCGCTCTAATGTCTTCGTATATAAGGTCGTCATCCTTATTGTCATCGTACTGTTCCTTTATGTCCCTTCAGAATTGATCCCACTTAACCTCTGAATGGTCCTTGCGATACCGCCAATACCATTCACTTGCCCTTCCTACTAGAATAATGTGTAAGTTCTTGCAAAGAGAGGAAAAATCGTTTTGAAGGCCATCAGCAGTGAGCACTTTCACTCTGTACAAAAATTCTTGTACGGTAGGGCCCTTTGGGGAGCCATCAAATCTGATGCCCCAACCCTGCACTAATTGCGTTACTTTTTCGGACCGCCGCCCCGATCTAGATGTGGACATGCCCATAGAGGAGCTGTGAATTTCATTTTCTGAGGGTAACGGTGAAGCATGAACTAGAACTTGAGACCTCGAACATTTTGGTAAGCGAGCAAAAGGGAGGGTATTAGTTTTTTGATGCGACATTAGAAGTGGTAGCGCCAGATAGATTAGAAGATAAGGGAGGCAAAAATATAGGAGATCGAATTTTCTTTTTCTCTATATACTCCTTTATTATTAGACGAGCCGACCAGAAATCTTTTGAACAAATTGTTGATATCATATCACCGGAAATACTAATTTTGAAGGAGGAAATATCCCTTTCATACGAAAACGTGAACTTTTCTACTAAAATGTCTGTAGCTTGGGTTTTAGCCTGTGAAAATGTGGTGGGGCGGATTCTTCAACTCTGGGGGAGCTTCCACAGTTACGGTAGTGCTCTTGGGGATAGTAGGGGTGCAGCTGCGTTTAAGTGACTTTGGAAAGGATTGGGGGTGTTTCCTAGCGGATTGAAATACTCGCGCACTTTCGTTTTCACTCGATTTAATAATGATAAACCCATACATATAAACTTAAGGTCTATCGATTAATGTTCTATGACAGAGTTGCTATCGATTGATTTAAACTTAATTAATCTAATCTAAGTTGCAGGGATCTGAGAACGTAGGGAACGGAACACAAACATCCGGCCCCTTTGCACTAGTTTCAATATTATCCAGGTGCATTCTAAGTATAGTGTGTGAGTCTGGACTGGGACGGTCAGACTGGCTAATCTGTGGGTGTTGCACTTCTGTGGTCATCTTGGAGATAGCGAAAAATCTATGGAATCGGATCTATCTATGTACGGATCGGATCAAAATAAGTTCGGCTTAGTTTAGTTCGCTTTAGTGCCGGGAGGTTAGTTGGACGTAAAAAGATTGGATATCGGGTTCCTTCGGAAGTAGAACTACCTTGACTATTGGGCTTTTGACGAGGCCGCGGTAGGTATACAGATCAACCACACGGAACTTACCATCAGAGCCAGGAAAAGTCTTATGTACCCGAGCCAGACGCCATTCGTGGGAGGGGATGTTATCTTCCTTAACGATAGCTAGATCCCCGACCTCTAGGTTCTTCGTAGGATATTGCCATTTATTTCGCTTGTGCAGCTCTTTCAAATACTCTTCCTTCCAGCGTGAGCAAAACTGCTGGTTAAGAGCATTGAGATGCTGCCATCGGTTAAGGATTGAGGCGGCTGGGTCCTTGATCTCTGGTTCAGCAACCGAGAGTAAGGGACCCCCGATCAGGAAGTGTCCTGGACTTAGGGCTAGAGGATCGGTCGGATCTTCGGACATGGGAGAAATAGGACGAGAATTTAAACACGCTTCGATTTTTGAGAGAAGTGTCGTTAGCTATTCGAAGGAGTATTTTATGGAACCCATGGACTTGTAGAAGAGTGTCTTGAAACTCTTTACGCCGGCTTCCCAAAGACCTCCCATATGGGGTGATCCGGGGGGAATAAAACGCCACACCAGTTGTTGATGGCTGTAAGCAGCTGTTATTTGGGTCCCTGTAGCCTGGAGGAAATCAGCTGATAAGGCTCTGGAAGTGAACTTCATGGGGCCCCCTCGTCTAGACACAAATCGAGCGAAGGCTGCAAGAAATTTTTCTGTTGTTAGGTCGAATCTAGTTTCTAAATGGATCGCTTTAGTGCTGAAGCAGACGAAAACGTAGCCCTTCGTAATACGACAGGGTCGTCCTGTAAAGCTTTTGACCTCGAACGGGCCAGCAAAGTCTACCCCGGTTAAAGTAAAAGGTCTTGAAAACGTCACTCGCTCGGTGGGCAAATCGCCCATCAGTTGAGTTTGGTGTCGCTTCTTTTGAATGACGCAGACCTTACACGCGTTGATAACCCCCTTCACTACGTTTCGTAGTTTAGGAATCCAATAGTTTGACCGGATCAAACGAACGACCATCTGGTTTCCACCATGTAGTGATATAAGGTGGGTAGATCGCACCAGCAGGCGCGCCAGCAGAGTTGAAAGAGATACCAGAATTGGATGTCGTTCATTATAGATCATGGATTCGGATGCTCTAACACGGCCACATGCTCTAAGCACACCTCTTTGGTCTTGGAAAGGATGTAGATTCATTATGGAGCTCGTTCTTGGAAGAGGAGTTTTGTTTGAACGGCAAAGGTATTCTTCTGAGTAGTGCGCCTGTTGGGTAGCAATAACTATCGTTCGTAAAACTTCCGCTAGTTCGGCACTACTCAGCTCTTTTGTGGTAAAGAGGCTTGCTCGTTTGCATCGCTTTATAAACCTTAGAACATACGGCAAGACGCGTAGGGCGCGTCCGAGATCAGAGAATCGATCGAGAATATCGGAAGGTGCCTTCAACGCCACATGAGCCTTAATGGTTCGTTTTCCCAGGGACGTTTCAAGGCTTGGCACCATCGGAAAGTGCCAATGCTCTTGTGAAGTTGTCAGCCATGCTGGTCCATGCCACCATATGTCATTCACCACCAGGTCTTGAGAACATATGCCCCAAATAACTAAGTTAGCTGGGTTGTCTTCGGATCGGACGTGGCTCCATTGCCCAATGGACAACTAGCAATCTTGGCAACTCGATTAGCTACAAATGTCACCCAGTCGCATGGAGACTTGTTTAACCAAGCTAGCAATATTGTGGAATCGGTCCAGAAAAAAATGAAAAAAACTGAAGTACTGGACCCGGATAGAGTGTGTCATTTAGACTTACGCCGTTCGTGGATTTGCTCGATGCATTAAACACCACACGCACCTGAGTGGTCTTACTTTCAGGTTTAAGGACAGCGTGATGGGGTAAATAGAAGTTCTGAGGACTACTATCCGCACGGACTTGTCGCATGTGGCCCAGATCCAAATATTCTTGGGCTTTCAAATTGGCATCTTGTTTTAGGCGACTTTCATTTTTAAGGAATAGCGCCAATGCGATTGATCAGGAGTGACCTAGGCGGAGATTTTCTGGATCGCGGAAAGGAAGAGATATATATCTCCCAGATTCATTCCTTTGCGTTGTCTCTACGAAGTACTGTTCGCATTTTTCATCGCACTCTCTCACCGGTCTTACCGGTAGATCCTCCACCTCCCAAAACATTGTGAGAAGTTTCTCTAAAGGATCTTCTTTATTTACGGAAACTTGCGTGGAGAAGAATGAGATCGTTTTGGAAGTGTGCGATGGAACAGGACCTGTTATCACCCAACCAAAGATTGTCTCTTGCCCCATTAGGGTTCCACAAATATTGGAACGGAAGCCGCTTAGAGGAATTGACGGAAGAATGTCGGCGCCAATGAGCATGTTAATTTGAGCGCTCTTAGAGAAGGTAGGTCGGCAAATTGGAGATCTGGCAGGTCTGTGAAAGTCGTAGAAGGAATCGTGCACTACGGCAAGTTCCTTGCCAGATGTGGCAGCACATAAGCTGATGTTTCGACCTATATTCGTGGCCGATGTGGAGAAACTAAGCCGAACTGGCAAAGCTTCTGAGTTTGTGCTGCCACCGTTTGGTTTAAGCCGGAAACCTGCGCTTGAACGTTTTGATATGGGAGGTTTATCGTTCGAAAAAGACGTTCGGATATGAATGTTCCCTCTGATCCTGCACTAGTAAGGCTTGAGCCGTGTACATGGTACCCTTGCGGCTCACGTGGACTAAAGTAGTACCCAAAAGGACACCGTGCGTATTGGAAACAAAAAAGTTCTGAACGTTTGCTTGATAGGTCGAGGAAGTGGACTGTAGATTGGAAGGGACTGTTGCGGAGGGCGCGGGAGGTGTGTCATCACGATGGAGGAGAGTATTATGGCGCCTTTTGCAAGTGTAGCACAAATTCTGTTGTTTTAGTATGAGTAGTAATTTTACTTTTTTTGTTATTTTTTACATTTTCTCACGTAAGATTTTATATCTCGTGACATGTTTTTCCAATAGAAATAACGTTTTATTTTCGACGTAGTTTTTGTTATTCCTCTATGTCCTCCTTGTATTGGACTATCATGATAAGTAGACATTATTTCTTCGATTTGTTTTTAGTTTTCATTTTTTATGTCATATATATATGTCATCAACATTAATTCTCGCAATTACTTTTTTTTCCATGTTTCAAGAAACATATTAATAAATTTTAACATCTTTTTAACATCTTCATTTCGAAAGACGTTATATATTTTGGGCTTCGAAGTGTTCGGTTGCTTGTGCAATTCCGAATCTATTCCTGCGCAGTGCGCAGTATTTTTTATGTCTACTTTCGCTTGTTGTAGTTACTTTTAGGATTTGTTTTGGTATTTCTTTAAGTTGATCAATGGTTACTAGATAACGCATCTGCATCATGATTGTCTTTTCCCTTAAGATATTCGACTGTAAATTGGTATTCTTCTAAATCAAGTCTCATTCTTGTTAATTTTGAGCTTGGATTTGTCATTGAAAATAGAAACGTTAGTGGTCTATGATCTGTTTTAACTGTAAAATATTTTCCATATATATATGGTCTGAAATAATTTATTGCCCAATGTATTGCAGTTAATTCTTGTTCTGTGGTGTTTTATTAGATTCGCCTTTGGTAAATGATCGTGAAGCATAGCTTTCTTGAGCTAATACGGCCCAACAAGCTTGCTTACTTGCGTCAGTGATGATACAAAATTCTTTGGAAAAATCTGGATATTGCAGTAATGTCGGAGACATTAATTTTTCTTTTAAATAATCGAAAGCTCCTTGACATTGAGGTGTCAATTCGAACTTAACATTCTTTTTACATTAGTATGTAATGTGGCGGGAATAATCCGCGAAGTTTTTGATAAATCGACGATAGTAGTTACAAAATGCATCGAATCTTCTAGCACTGTTCTGCGTCAGAAGGTACTGGATAATTTTTTAAGACTTCATACTTTTTGTCATCCGGTAGAATTCCTTGACTAGTGCATTTATGGCCTAGAAATGTAACTTCGTGCATTAAGAATGTACATTTTTCAGGGTGTAATTTTAAATTATGTTTTCTGCACAATTCAAATATGTCAATTATATTTTATAGCATGTGCTTTTCTGAGCAACCGATGACTATTAAATCGTATTAAATCGTTAAAAGGAACGCTTGAGAGGGATTTAATCCTGAAAATGCTATTGTCATCATTCTTTGGAAAGAATTTGATCGCCTTTACATTTATAACGTCGTCCATTGACGTCCTTTTGCTCCAGATTGTCCTTAGAAGGTTGCATCACGGTTCTTTGATGTGAGCGCTGCTCACCCTTTGTTTGTTGTTTTGATGCCATCAATTTTGCCTTTGCAACGCTTTTACCTATATGGCTAAGCCAAATACTAAAATGACTTAGATCAGGATGGGGCAAAATACTCTTAGCATATTCATTCCATAGCATGCGTTTCGACAAAGGTAATTTTCCAATCAGTCGTTCTGACTGCAGATATATAACCAAGTTTTCCACTTCAGCAGCAAACGGGACTATCTTTTCTAAGTTATTTTCGGGATCGTTTGATAACTCATTTACCATCTCCATCTGGCTTTTTATCAATAATTTAGGTCTTCCATATCTGAACTGCAGCCTATCCATATTATGGTTAACATTTCCAGCATTAATTAGCAAACCTTTGACTTCATCTTTTGCAGCTCCCTTAAGACTCTTTTGCAACCTCAATAAGTTTTCTAAGTTCGTGTACCTATAAGCTGTGGATGACTCTGAGAACATAGTAAAAAATACTGGCCAATCTTCTGCCTCACCACTAAATCCAGGAAAATCTACCAGTTTACGGGGTTGCATTGGAACATGACAAGGCGCATATGAAACATTGCTTCTCTCTTGATTCCCTAAAGTTCTCCCACCTCCTCCTTGTACCGTACCAATACCATTACCAATGGCAGGAAAATTTCGTGAAGCATCTTCGCTAGCCAAGCTTCTGTTTACATCCATCGGTTGTATATTGCTGCAAGATTCATGACCGCCTGAGCCACCTTCTGTGGTGAGGTCAGCTGCGCTTCCAGAAGAGACTTGTGCGTCATCGCATTTGTTAGTGACGCCGTCAAAGCCATCCTGTGTGGCTCCAAATGTTGCGCTTCCATAAGTGCCGATAAAAGGTTCATCTTGTTGTGCACCAACATGTGGACTGCCATGTGCATGTCCAACGCCATGTGTACCTCCATGTGCAGCTCCATAAACACCTCCACAGGCGTTGTTGCCAAAGCCACCCTGTGTGGCTCCCAAAAATGTTCTTCCATATGCGCCAAAAGAAGGTATATTTTATCGTGCATGACGATGTGCACTGCCAAATGCATTATATAAACTGGTTCATCATCTTTCAATCTCAATTTTTGCTCATAGAAATTATTTGTTGTGATTGGTTCTTTTTCCAATCCGGATATGTCTGTATACTTCGAACACAGTTCTGTCAAAACGTCTTTGTATTGAGACGGGAAATACTTTTTTAATTGTGATAATACTAATTCTTTTCTTCTTTGATCATTTATCTGTGATATTTTATAGTATTGAAGTGGTTCATATTGGAGGTTGTCTTATTTTAGAACTTGAGTTTTGTTCGTTGTATTTAGTATGCGAACAAATGCATTTTTTGTATGAGAAATCGTATTTGCATTGAAAATACCTTTTTGAATTTCCTGATTTGGTATTAGAATCTCTTCGTCATCTGTATTTAGTGTAATTTGTCGAATTTCTTCGGACCGACATGGAATTACGATTTCGTTGCTGTCTGTATTATGGACAATTGGAATGTGTATTGAAGATGGTAAATTAATTGGTCTTAGTATTAAAGAATCGCTATCTGGAGTGAAGTCGAGTAGACAATTGAATGTTTTTATGAAGTCTAATCCAATAATTCCATTTCCTGGTATTGCGAAATCAGTTGGTACTATATGGAAGTTGTAAGGTATAATGAAGTTACGTGTTCTCAATTCGAGAAATGTTTGACCAATTGATTTTGTTGAACCATTTCATATTCCAGTTATTTGTGTGTTATTAGTGTGATCGATATCTTGAAATATATCGGAATTTTCTTTTCTAATTGAAATATCTGATCCTGCATCTATTAAAATTGTAAATAGTTTTCCTGTGTGTTCATTTTTTAAATTTATAAAAATATTTAAACTGAGGTTGATAGTGTGAATTTTTACGTCTATTGGTTTGGAATACTTAAGGGATTCTGCTGGTTTTCCGACGAGCTTTGTGCATGTCGGACGTTATTATTTCTGTTGTTATTGTTGTTTTGGCTGTTTTGATTACTTTGGTTGCCTTGATTTCCATTGTTGAAATTTCCTCGATTGGCATTATTGTAACTTTGATTGAAACCTCTGTAATTTCCTGAAAAATTTCCACGGCCTCTATTGTTACCTCTGTAGTTGTTATTTTGGTAACCGTTATTGTTTTGGTAATTATTATTATTATGGAAGTTACCCCTTCTACGGTAATTACCTCTGAAGTTATTACCTCTATAGCCATGTCCTCTTTGGGTATATAGTACCGAGCTTGCGTTGCCCGTCATTTCTGTACTACAATGTATATATTTGGTAATGGCTTCGTTCATTGTTTTGAACGTGACTGCTTCCAAAATAGTTTTCAACTTACTTTTGTGCTGAACGTATCAGCATGCTCGTCACTAAGTCCTTCATCGATATACGACGATTCTAACAACTTACGTAAATTTTCCATTTCGTTTGTAAATTGTGTGGCTGTTTTTCCTTTTTGGAAAACGTTTGCCATCTTGGCTTTGACTACATCGGATGTTTCACCGATAATCCTAGCTTGCAATTTTTCGATAATCGCGTCGATTGTTGTTTCATTCTGGACGTTGTATAGAGTTGATCCGACTAATTTTGATTTTATTACTTCTACAGCAAGTCTTTCAAATGGACTTTTTGTAAGGTTTACCAATTTTACTGCTGTTAAAAATCTTTGAATGTGTAATTTTTTTCCGTCGAATTCACGGATTGCTCGGGCAATTTCCCTTATATATATGCCCTGTCAGCTACTGATGTATCTGTCATTGTGCTTGGCTTTTGTTCTATCACGCTAGAATTTGAATCGGAATCTATATCTGACAACTCTGGTAATGTTATTACAGCTGGAATTTTCAAATTATGTATGTCTTTTTCGTCTACTTCGGTATCTGATTCATTTTCATTTTCTTAGGTAGGAACTTCATGAATTTCACTTATTTCTATTGTCGTGGGTGTATTTAAAACTGTTGGAATTGATATGTCTAAATTAAATTAGGTCTTTACAGATACTAAACTTAATCTGAGTTTATTTAAAACTTTCGATACTTGTGACCAATGATTATTAGTCAATTTTTCTCGATGGTCGTATATTAACTGACGTGCTTCATTAAAGCAATCTACTAGTATATTGCGTTGTATTTTGTACGGATCTTTTCTGACTTAAGCATTTATAGGATTTATCAAACATATTTCTAAAACCTCTGATGCTGGTTACTATTTCCTGCCACTCCATGTAAATAAGAGTTTTGCCTTCTAGGTAATTTCATTTTTATTTTTCATTTTATTTTGTTTAAAAATATATATATTTTTTTTGTTGTTGATTTTATACCCCTTCTAAGTCGTTTGCTCTGCTTAGGTAACGTTTTTTAATGATTTTATTGTGTTTGAGGATCAAAAGGAGAATCCACAGAGATTGCATATCATCTGTGTGATCTATTATTTTTACGTTGTTGACAACGTTGGCCGTATTGTCTTTCGACTGCGTGTCGTCTGAACCAAACCATCCGATTTTGAATATTTGTAAATTAATATACTGTCTGAATCTGAATATAAGTCCCTGTAATTTTTTTTTTGTGGTTTAATTTGAAATGTTTGAGTTTTAATTTGTTCCATTTTATTCATATATTTTATGATTTTTTTTTTTTTTTTTTTGTTAACTTTTATTTTTATTGATAAAAAAAATCTTCCTAATTGTATCAATATATATTCGCTATTAGTGTGATTTTGTGTTTTTAAATTTCGTTCTAAGATTTCTATCATTTGTGGAGAGAAAAAAAAATTCACATTTTTCCCTACCTAATTAAAATCTTTTCGGGCCGTTTTCGTGGACAGTTCAAAATTACAAACATTATACAGAGTTCACTTATTTTAAATTGTAATAATTAAAATATTTTGTTTTTGTTTTTCATTAATAAAGTAGTTAGTAGCCGGGCTGGCTGATGATTGTTGCAAGTGTACTCACACGCCGGTATGTACAGTGGGTTTCTGCAACCTGCTGGGCACTTCTTCTGGAACTTGGGCATCGTCTTTTCTGTTGGTGGTTTGATTTTAGTTGTGTCTTTGCTTATAGATTTTATGCATTTAAATTGGCTTTCAAGTGTTGGGTTTCGATTTTGTGATTTTTTGTCTCAAGTTTACTTTTTAAAAATTGTAGTTCTTCATTTAGATCGCATGATGTCTCCCATGCTGGTGGGTTTTGTGCGTTTAATGCCGTTCTTAATTCGGCAATTCGTTTGAAAATCTTTTTGCGCACACCTCTTTCTTTTTGGTTTCATATTATTTCATTATTTTTTTTTTCACGCAAGATTTTCCTCGAAATATTAAACACTTTACTCACTCAGAATTTAATTTTTGTCCAGCTCTCCAGGCCATGGAAAGGTCATATATTCATAATATCTTCATGCCATGTAAAGGTGGTGTGTCAAAGGGTCCTGTCACGGTCGCCATGTATAAAAAGGTCGTCCGATCATCCAACGGACAAGCAAGTCATTTTGTTGGAGAAAGGGCTACCAGGTTGCAGGTTCATTCATTCCGCCCAGTAAGTTGGTAAAAATTGTTTGGTTTTTGTATTTCGGTTTGTATTTTAAAAATCACTTTAAAATATTGCCATTTTATGTGTGGCTTCTTGGTCTCTTCTTTTGGAACTGATCTATAGTCTAAATGCCGCGCAGCTACGCTTTCGGAAACGCCGGCAGCGCACAGTGGGCGATGCCATACAAGTTGGCACACAATAAGTCCAAAAATAAATTGTGGAATTTTACTAATTTTGTTTATGGAATCGATATAAAACATCTCTACTACATTAAAATCGATTTTTAAATATTTTTCCTATCGATACTCACGAAGTTGTAAGCACGCAAAGTTGAAATTTTTTTCACATCTCTAACACTACTATTCCCGCCTTTTTCGGACAAGCTGATTGAATTTGTAAAAAGTTAAGTTCTAATAATTTTGGTGAAATTAGTGTTGCAAACCCACATAGTTGGTATGTATTTGATGTAAAAAATATGTGTGTGTCCAGTGTTTATGTGTATTAGCTGAAAACTATCTTTAAAGTTAACGTTTCCTATAGAATGATCTTTTTCACGTACTAAAACTTTTGAAGTATATAACTTTTAATATTCGCAAGTATTCGCCCAGAACTCTTTTTTATTTATACAAATGGTCTTTTGTGAATCGTCCAGTGTCAAAATGAGCCGCCAATACTTGCCACTCACATGTACAGATTATTTTATAGGTATAATGTCTGCATCAATAAGAGCACTTTTTGCACTATGGTATAAGGAAGCAGAGCAAGCAAAAAAAGTGGAAGCTCTTAAAGCCTATGTTTTCACTGATATAATCGGGAACAACAATTGTACGGAGAAGGAGCGCCTTTCAGTTAATAAAAAACTAGACAACTTTGCTGCCAAGCTTGGAATGAAGTGGAGGAAGTGTAACAGATCACTGGCATATTTTGAAAAATCAAATGCTGAATGGTTAAATGGTTTATTAATGCTAACTGAACCATGCACAATCAATAAGCCTGGACGTCCGGCTAAATCGTTCTCAGATTGCACAAACAATGGACAACTTCAAAGAGTATCTCATATAGTAAAGGCAACACAGTGCGAAGAATTAATGGTAGCCGCTCGGGTAAGCATGTATAATTGTGGAAAAAGGAGTGGTTCCCGAGTACTATCAGAAAGCCCTGCAAAGCTAAATAAGACAGAATCTGCAAACCCAAGAAATTTTACCCAAGAGGAAGCTTTATCCCTTTTTGTTGATGGAGACTTCACTAAAAATTCATACCGTTTGATGCAGAGCTCCGTTAAAGAACATGGATCAAAAATGTTTCCGTGCTACGATATGTTGAGAGTTGCAAAAAAAGCGTGCTATCCAAACGGCATCCAAATATCGGAAACTTCAGCTGAAGTAAATTTACAAACTTTGGTTGACCACACTGTTTCCAGGATAACTCAAGGAAATGAAGCAGCTTTTAATGAAATGGAGAACTTGTCACCTTTTTTTGAATTAAAAGCCATTTATAAATGGGGGTGTGATGGCAGTAGTGGACATTCCACTTACCGTCAGCGATTTTCAGACACCGAAGTTGGCATAGTTGACGACCATATTTTTTCTATTTGCTTGGTACCGTTGCAGATTTTGGGCAGGATTAATAGAATACTTTGGCAAAACGAGCGTCCCTCATCCACTCGCTTTTGCAGACCCATAAAAATAAAATTTCAGAAAGAGTCCGCAGATCTAATTCGAGAAGAGGTCGTTTATGTGGAAAATCAAATTCAAGAGATTCTTCCAACATCGTTAGATCATTTCCAAGTGAACCACGAGTTTCATTTAACAATGATTGATGGAAAGGCATTCAACTCTATTTCAGAAACGCCCTCACAAGTCTGTGCGATTTGTAATGCAAGTCCCAAAAATTTCAATGATCTGGAAATATTTTCTTGTTGTCCATCTAAAGATCATTTGTACAAATACGGACTATCAACCCTTCATGCATGGATTCGGTGTTTTGAGTGTATAATGCATATTTCTTATAGATTGCCAATTAAAAAGTGGCTAGTCCGCGAAGCCAATAAAGAAGTGGTTGCTGAAAGGAAAAAAAAATTCAAACTGATCTTCGAAAAGAAATGGGAATTTTAGTGGATATACCTACGGGAACATCAGGAAATACCAATAATGGCAATACAGCCAGAAAATTCTTCCAGCAACCAATCTTAGCTTCTGATATTACTGGAGTAAGTGTTGATTTTATTAAACGACTCAGCGTAATTCTACGAACAATGGCATGTGGATATGAAGTTGACATAGAATCTTTTCGTCAATATGCATGGGAAACAGCGAAACTGTTTGTAAAGGAGTACCCTTGGTTTTATATGCCATCGTCAGTACATAAAATTCTTGTGCACGGGGCAGATATTATAAAAACAGTATCCCTGCCAATTGGAATGATGTCAGAGGAAGCTCTTGAAGCACGCAACAAGGATATGCGTAATTATCGTGTGAATCACACTAGAAAAAATTCTCGCTTAAACACAATGACAATGATTTAACACACTTTTAGTGACATCAGATCCACTAATATCATCAATATCAAAAAGTACTTCATTGCACTCTAAAAAAATTATTAAGTTAGATGACGAAGTTATTAATCTTTTAAAAAATAATCCTGAGTCATAATTGATATTTAATTTTAAATTATTTTATAAATTATAATTTAATTAATATATAAAAATATGAAGTATTTTTTAAGATAAGGTATAAAGGAGAACTAATTAAGATGATTATATAAATTATTTTTTTGTTTCTTAATTTTAAAATATTATCACATAAAAAATGTATGAAAATTTCACTGGAAAAAATTAGTAGACATATATACTTAATTTTAAAAATTAACTAATAATTTTTTTTCAATAACACATAAAGTTATTAATTATTTTGTGCCAAATTAATAAAATCGCCCACTGTGCAGCGGAGCGGCTGTGTTATGTATATATATAATGCACAAAGTTAATAATGGCTCTGTGCTGGAGAGAAATAACATGCGCACATAGAACGATATATAATGGCTGCGCCGCTGGCTATGCTCAAATATGCTGACGCTTCGTTTCTGCATGGAATGCCCAACATCTACTCATGTTACTTTTGCACTTGAAATGTGCTTGGGTCTTTGAACATTGCAACTAAGTGTTACAATGTGTATTTGTTGAAATATACTGAGTACAGTGAGTACTCTATATGTGTGGCTCATACATATTCAACCGTGATGAAGTGCAAACCTTTACTTGCGAAATATCTTCGATGCTTAATTCTCACCCACTCAACTCCCTTACCGCTGACTCTGAATCATATTCTTATCGGATCAGCAATTTCTGCATTTTGCGAGCCGGAATCTCCGCATCAACCCTCTGAGCCATTGGCAGTGTCTCTGCCAAATGAAACAAATGTTCTGACAAAAATGGAGCATGGCTTATCTGTCGCTGCTGCAGGAGAGGCGAAAGTGGAACTGGAAGAGATGAAGCCGTTCGAGTCGCACTCATTCGCACTGCCAAGGGTCAATTCTAACGCACAGTAGCGAAGCTGGCAGTTCTGCCCCTTTTGGATTGGTCTGTTGAAAGCCTGCACCTTCTATGTTCGGTGCAGAACCTCTGCGCATCGCTTCCCAAATAAACATTCTATAAAGTTCTTATTAAATTGTCATTAAAATCAAAGGCCATCTGCCACCAATATATTTTTGCTTGCTTCCATTCGCGATTATTATTGTATCCCCCTCGCCTGTTCTATATTTAGAAACTGCAGCTGCGTGGACGCCCAAGCTTGTCTTTTATACATGCTTAGCCTTAGCGGAGTCGCAGCAGAGCTAATTTGGCACACATATTATTTGTCCAATTGGGGATGCAAACCAGTATCACCACAGTAGGGTTATCGAGGGTTTTCAGTAGAACTGGCACTTGCTGATATAGCGTCTCGCTAACTATGCGAGTAATTAGATTTATTAATTCCGTGTTCTGAGCCATGTTTATTTGGTCACTATGCTCACTTTTCTTGGGTGTCTGTTGTGGTTCGTCTCCTTCTTTGATCGGTGGTTTTCAAATGGCTTAATTTGGGGCAAACATCGAAGAACTTGGATTTAATCCGACATTCAAGATTCAAGGCCAGATTCACCATCGAATTGGATCACTGCAACCAGTTGAAAAGGCACAGCATAAATTTTTGCTAATATATTTCATGGGCAATTTGGAGGAACAACTTGATCGGCGACAAGAGATCAACACAGCAGTTAAAAGAGTAATTCTTTATGATCTGCAGCAACTACTTCATGAACATCATTCAATGGTCAGGCTATTAAAGACTGCGTTGGAGCGCATGCCAAATGATGACTACAAAGTCGTGACTAGAGCGGATAAACGACCAGCTGGAACACACGAACGCAGCGTTAACGCTCCAACAATAGATGATGTTGCAACCCTAATTGTTAAAGAAAACTTGGAACGACGCGATATTGTACTTGTACACATCGCGATACTGGGCAACAGCAACAAATATATGAAACACCGTTCATATGACCCGTTGCAATACCCGCTGATGTATTGGCAAGGAGACGATTGTTATCACTTTAATATCAAGATGATAAATCCATTGAATGGTGAGGAAACTAACAAGAATCTAAACCAACCAAAGCTATGCCATGGAACGCGTTTGTTGATAAGAAAATTATCGGCCAATATGATTCAAGCGGCGATAATCAAAACAAAATTTAAGGGTGAAGAAGTTCTCATTCCGAGGATTCCGATGATCGCAACCGATGTGCTATTTGGGTTTAAACGAATTCAATTCCGGTTCGACTTGCATTCGATATGACGATTAACAATTCACAAGGCCAGTCCCTAAATTTTTGTGGTCTGAATTTGGAAAATTTTGTTTTTCTCATGGTCAACTGTACGTTGCATGTGTTCACGTGTCGGCAAACCCTCTGCTTTATTTATTTTTGCCCCTGATAACAAAACTAACAAAGTTGTATATCAAAAGGTTCTTCAATGAAAAGAATTAACCAAAGTGCTTCATCCTCGGTATGCACCCGTGATAGTGCATCCGGCACAATATTTTGGCTCCCTTTCTTGTGAAAAATCTTAAAATCAAATCCCTGCAATTTGAGGGCCCATCGAGCTAACCTTGAACTTAAATTTACAAATGTAACACATCACATTCTTTTTAAATTTTCGGCTAATATTTCCAACTTGCTTCTCTTTAGTTTTCTCAATGATTTTTGTTTTCATGACGTCAGTATGCTTCTCTTTCGCTTATAGCACTTTAATTTGGCTTTGAACTTTTTTAGTTTTTATTTTCATCTTTCTCGTCTATACCAAATTTAATCAAATATTGTATAAAAGCGTCATCTGATAATTGTCCCCGTCAAGCCAAATCCATGACTCTATAAAAATATTCAAATACATCTTCTTTGTTTTTGCGTTTACTTTGAGCCAGCTGCTCATGTATTTGTTTGCCACTAACACTTAATCGAAATTCGCTCAGCAGAGCTTTCTCGAGAGCTCCACGAATTCAGCCCTCACTCACTTTGTACGAATAATTTCGCAATGCCACGTGATGCCTTTTGGCAAATATAAGTTTTTGGAACACATCAGACACATCAGAGTTGCCAGCTCATTGAACTCTTGAAGCCTCTTTTCCACGGTTAATGAATCTGTACCGTTGAAACTACGAATGCTCTCTTCCACATCGCTAAAACTGATGGCAAAACGCGGTGCCAACATTCCGTCGTTTTCTTCACTATTTTCCAAACCACTCCACACACTTGATGTTGTTGTGGTGGCTGAATTTTTATTTAAACTATTGAAATCACTTTCAGCATCAGCTTCATCATCTGAATCTTGTTTTTCGTTTTGATTAACGGACAACAGCTTTTCCTATTGCAAATTACGGAAACCAATTTTCGACATTATAGCCAATGCCCAACACGAGATCGACGACATGACATCGAGATCGACGACACGACATCGAAATCATTCGATGTCAAATTCGTGGTCTTTTGCGTGGTATTTTTGGTCTGTTTAACCGAACACAAGACCGGGAAACTCTCGAAGCCTGTGGCGATGGTTTCTGTCGCCCTCATTTTTGAAATCAAACTTGTGCAATGCCTTAATGTTCTCTTTTTTGCTCAAACGCAGACTTGCGTTGATAAACTCGCTCAGGCACGCCATTTTAAAAAAATTCCACAATATTTTAATTAGTCTTGGGGTTTATGTTTTCATTCACACTTCTTTGCTCACTGATTTTAGCCAATTTCACCTTGTTCAAGTTAACCAATCTTTGTCCAAACTCGGACGAGCACCCAAAATGTGGTGTTTTCTTTGTGGCTTAAATATAATGGTGATACTTTATTGTTATCTAAAAGTAAGATGTGACTCAGAAATGTAACGCACCATGACTCAGTGTAAAACCAGCTTGTGTGACGCAGAATTGTGACGCACATTGACTCAGTGTAAAACCAGTTTTCGACATCGATAAGCTATCGATGGTGAAGCTTAAGAAAGCTAAGTAAATAAAGTCCAGAGAAAAATGCGGGGTCCTGACGAGGTGAAACCTCCGGGTTCTCAACACACCGCGAGAACGGATCCGTAAAATGGGTGGTACGCATCTCGGAGGGGATGGTGGTGGCCGTTATACTAGAGTCTTCCCCTTTCACAGGGCCTACGGGTACGTGAATATCCGAGGCAGCCTTCCCCGTTTCTGACACTTGGCCACCTGGTCTATGTGGGGAGGTTCCTGAAGAACCAGAGGCGTATTGCCTCTCCAGTTCAGCCAATCGTGACCAAACCGAATGAATAAACTCACCCGATTTCAGAATCTCTGCGAATTTCTTGCGCAGTTCTTCTACTCATCTCTCCGTAAGGAGTAAACCCATCTGGTACCTACACCTGGATTTGGGAGGTTGGATTGGACTTGGTCACCTTTGTCACTGGACGACATCGCTGATAATTAAAGTCCGCGACCCGTGGTGTTTGCGAGTAGAGCTGTTCTGCTATGTACACGTAAGGATTTTCGACACTTTCCTTCTAAGAGACACGTTTTGCTTGACTGTGCTTCGGCTGGGTATATAGATCTTACTTAAAGTATGGCACTAGACACCGCGGGGCTTTAATCCGCATGATTTTATTTCCTAAGCTTGAAAATCAAACTCCCATCAGGTCCCTGCTCGGGCGCCACTTGTTAAGTAGTTCCCTGCCGAGGTGATAACTCAGGATCGCCAGGGTCCTTACAAGAAATTTGTAAAGTTGATGGGAGCTGGCGGGTAGGAGGATGTGTCGTATTTGTGCCAAACTTTTAATGATTCAGTTTCTCGGTGAAGACCAGAGGAATAATGAAAACCAGAGGGTAAGCCTTGCCTAGAGATCAAAGAGTCTATTGAGGATCCTCGTCAGAAGTTAAGGATTACTTGACCTCGTGATCAGGGAAACTTAAGGGAACCTTGATGGAAATCGAAGGACGAGTTTGACCTTGAGAACAGGGAACGTCTGAGGATCCTTGGTGGAACTCAAACGATGAACTTACTTAGGGGTCGGGGGTACTATGGGGATCCTTGGTGAGTCCCAAAGGATGTAATTTCCTAGTGACCAGGGGCACTATGGAGGATCTTCGGAGAGTCCCAAAGGATATACTTTGCTAGAGATCAGGGGTAGAGGTGGAGAACTATCGATAGTACTATCGGCACTATCGATGGTCTGTCACTATCGAAACGCCATCGATAGTAGGCCTGCACTATCGATGGTTTTCGATAGTTTTGAACGAGGAGTCGCCCATCACAGAAAAGAGCGCAATTGGCAGCGGCAGCTTTCAGAACAGAAAATAAATTGCAAAATAATTGAGCGTCACCTAAATAAACGTGTGTATTTGTTTCCGACATGGATAAGTTCCTGACTAGAGCCGAAAAAGGTAATATTTGATGTACATATGTTTTATTTGAAGTATTCAAAACGTTTTGGTTTAATTTAAGCAACACGACGCAGTTCGCCTGCACCCAGCAGTGAGGCTAACGTGCCATGTGAATGCAGCAGCGGTGACTCGGATGCAAATAGCACAAATAAAAATGAAGCACCCAAACGAAAGAAAGGTATTTCGGTAGTGTGGAAATACTTCAAGAGGTCTGAGGACAAAAAACTTGCCAAATGTCTGAACTGTGGAAGAGAATATAAGACAAGCGGTAACACATCAAATTTAAAAGACCACTTAAAAAGATTTCATCCAGGATTGGATGATCCTGTTTCCCAAACCGATGGTAACATAGATGCAACGGACTCCAACGAATCAAGTTTGGGTGCGTCGACAAGCAGCAGCGCAAGGTCGAGCATGCACTCGATTTCTTCATATTTCAAAAGAGCCATTCTATACGACAGCAATTCAAAGCGGAAGAGGGACATCGATAAAGCATTAACAAAGATGATTGCAACGGATGTGCAGCCGTTCAACGTTGTCGAAAACGAAGGATTCATTGAGTATTCTCAAATCCTAGACCCGAGATACAAAATTCCCAGCAAAACACATATTAGAGATGTGCTGATGAAAGATATGTTTGAAGAGAGTACAGCCAAGTTGAAAATTAAATTAAAAGACACAACGAGTGTTGCTGTCACATGTGATTGTTGGACATCGAAGGCAAGTGATGCTTTTTTAACAGTGACATGCCATTTTTTTGATAGTTTTGAAGTTAAAACAGCGTCACTTGCCACAGTAAAACTTAATGATCCAACTAATCACTCGGCACAAAACATTGCTGACACATTGAAAGCCATTTTAAACGATTTCAATGTATTGGGAAAAACCGTGTGCATTGTAACAGATAATGCCAGCTCAATGTTAAAGGCATGCGACATTTTAAAGATTCGCAATCTGCCATGTTTTGCGCATAGTTTGAATCTAGTTGTGCAAGAGGGCTTAAAAATTGAAAAAGACAATTTATGCTTAAAAACGCTATTTGCTAAATGTAAAACAGTTGTAAAATTTTTTAAGCAAAGCGCCATTGCAGGCGAAAAATTTAAATTAGCCCAAAACTCGGACACGCCCTATAGCTTGTTGCAGGAAACGCCAACTAGGTGGAATAGTTTTTATTTCATGATTGATCGCATAGTAAAAACAAATGCTGTATTATCAAAAGTTTTATTGGCCATACCAAATGCACCGCTGCCGTTTACTGCCAACGAAATAAATATATTAAAGGACGTCAAAATGCCACTGAAAGAATTTCCGGCGGCAAATATGTTACAGTTTCATTAATAATACCAATTGTGTATGGACTGTACCGCAAAGTTGAGCAATTAACAGCAGAGTTGAATACGCCCGAAGGGCAAATGCTGCAATATAATTTACTTCAGTCGATAAAGAAAAGACTTTTTAAATATGAAGAGAAAAGCATAACAAGAATATGCACTTTATTGGACCCGAGGTTTAAAAAAATCGGGTTTCATTATGATTTTAATGCTGAGCAAGCATCAGTGCTTTTAGAAAACGAACTCGTCAATATATCTCAGCAAAATCTGCAACACAATTCGAATCTGGCGGTTGGCGATCAAAAAATGAATTCAATGTTTTTTGATTTTGTTGAAGAAAAAGCTATGGAGAAAACCACCAACAGTCGAAGTGATGCCATACTTTTTAAACGGCAATATCTGGAAAGACCTGTTGCATCACAGGACACGGAACTTGACCTTATTAAAATGTTAATGTTTAAATATTTATGTGTACCTGCTACTTCAGTTGAGTCCGAACGCATGTTCAGTAAAGCCGGACAAATAGTTTCCGAGCGCCGTACTCAATTAAAAGAAAAAAACATTAATATCTTGTTATTTTTAAACAAAAATCTTTGGCTAACAGAATAAGAAACATAATTGAAAGCCAATTTAATATATGACTTATCACCTTTAATATTAACATTATTAGAAATGAAATGTATTTTTTTGCTTTTAAAATGCCTAAAAAGATAAGCAACAATCTTAAAAATTAAAGTTATGACTAATATTTAAAATTGTATTCCTAATGAAATAAATGGAATACCTTTTTTGTAATATATTTGTTGGAATTTTATTTACAACGCTCACAATTTTTGGAACTTAATACACTTTTATGTTCAAATTAATATACTATCGAAAACTATCGATAGTTATCGATGGTTTGTAAAAACTATCGCTGACTATCGATGGTGCCGACTATCGATAGTTCTCCACCTCTAATCAGGGGTACTATGAGGGATCCTTGGTGAGTCCCTAAGGATATACTTTCCAGGGGCACTATGGGGAATCTTTGGTGAGAACCAAAGATAAACATCCCTAAAGATCAGGGGTACTATGGGGAATCCTTGGTGAAAACCGAGGATAAACTTTCCTAAAGACCAGGGGCACTATGGGGAACCCTTGGTGAAAACCGAAGGCAAACTTTCTTAAAGATCAGTGGCTCTATGGGGAATCCTTGGTGAAAACCGAGGATAAACTTTCCTAAAGATCAGGGGCACTACGGGGGAACCCTTGATGAAAACCAAAGGTAAACTTTACTAAAGATCAGGGGCTCTATGGGTAATCCTTGGTGAAAACCAAGGATCACTTACCTAAAGACTTGAACACCAATCACCACCACAAGGAAGCCAACACTCTGCCGCGTTCAATATATTCCACTTTTCACTCTTTTTTTTATTTCAGAAATTTATCTCGAGGTTTCCTTTTTTCTTTATACTTTTAATTATAATTTTGACAATTTTTCCCTATGCTGCACCAACCTTATAAAGAACCAAGTCTCTTACTCGTCCTTTTTCACTCGCTTGTTCACGTGTCTTGCACTTTTCCGCTCACTGATTGAATTTTTTTCTATTCTTTTGCGATGTCTCTGCTCGTGCTAACTTGTGTCTTTTCTATTCACTCGCCTGCCATAGAATGATCTCTGCCCTCGCTCCAAACTTCTTTTTCTCCTATGCTAGCCTCTGCCTGCCCTAACAAACATGCTCTCCTCTGCTAGCGTTAGCAACATGCTGCCTTGCTCTCTTCTCTCCTTGTTCGACCAAACTCAGCCTGCGCTGGCGCCTGACGCTGGGCTTATTGCACAGTTGATTTGGCTGTCGGCGTTGGTTCGATCATGTTACTGTTGTTCGCATGTGCGAAGTAGGCGAGGGGTGGTGGGGGAGAGAGAGCGAGAGAAGCATCGCACACAGGCGTTGCTCTTGGTGGTGGTTTCGCTTCCCTTTTAATTTGTTGGCGAAGGCGATAACGGTTCTTTTGCAGCACAAAACGAAACGGTGAACCCAGTGGAATGCGAAAGCTTAAAGTATTTTATTGTCCGCTTCTGGCGGCCTCTTATGAATGTATGTGTGGTGTGGATGACATATAAATGTTTTACTATGTTGTGGCGTTGCCCATTGGGTGACGTCACATAATCATGTCATTTTCATTTATAGCTTCGATTTTTAAGATGTTTATTTCATCATCGATTGACTCTTTATCAAAAATTTTGCGCACTTTTAACCCGTTACGATTGAAAATAATTTCTGCTTGCACACACAGCTCTTCTCCGATAATCATTTTGATGTCAAAGCATCTAATTGGAACAACGTCAAAATCCAATTCGAACGATTCATTGTCAATCCAAACAACTTGTTTAAAATGTCCAGTTGGTTTAATTTTATTTGAACTCCGGTTTTCACCAAACCCAACAAGAGACAAGTTGCAGCCTTTTAGTTCAGGTTTGCCAATATCAGAATAAATGTCTTCTTGAATGATATTAAACTTTCTTCCGATCACAACTTCTTTACTTGTGATGTCCACCTTCGATTATTTTCTTTTTGCTCTCACTCTTTCGAGATATGACCGAACTGGTTACACTTATAACACTTTCGTCCTTTTTCTTTGTTTTGACAGTTATTTGAAACGTGTCCTTTTTCTCCGCAAATGTAACACTTCTCATCAATTTTATTTTTTTGGTTTATATTTCCAACTTGCTTTTCTTTAGATTTCTCATTGGTTTTGAATTCACTTCTATTTGCCAGTGATTTGGCTAATTTTTCCGCAGACATCCAGAGGCCTCAAAAGTGTGGCGCTCTAGGTAGAATAAATCAGAAGTCAAAGCCTTTATTAATACAAAACCAATGGATTAGATCGAGAGCGTTCATGTTCAGCATTTGATCCTTGAATGTAGCTAGCTTCGAAGCCCCACCCACGAAATTTGTTGCGTAATCGCAACACAGACAGAGAGGAATCCCAAGATGGGCTAAAAATCTTCCGATGCAAAGCAAACTGGCGATTGTTCACGACTTTGACACTAGTTCGATTTGAACAGCTCTATGCTGTTCTGGACTACGGCGAAGATCTCCCTCATACGAACCGCTTTACTTTGGGCCGACAGTTGGGTACTTGCTGTTCCAGGGGTGACTTCGTCATACAAAGAGTTGGGCAATCGTGGTTCACGCCCCTGTACGAGGAAAGCGGGACTAAATGCTGTCGTGTCGGAGACGCTTGAATTGACAGCCAGCGTGATCTCAATTCGTCCCAACGACTCTGTTGACCGTCCACAAATTGGGCCATCATCGTCTTCACCGTCTTCGTCTTTTCATGGGGCGAGTATGGGGCGGTGAACTGCAACTCACAACCCAGCTGTTGCATGAAACCCTTGAAAGCCTGGCTTGTGAACTGAGTCCCGTTGTCGTACACGAAGACCCTGGGAACTCCGAAGTGGCCGAGTATTCTTTCTCGAAAGGCTTTGATAAGGGACGTATCGTTGCCTTGCGGATTGGTACGAGTTCGCCCCACTTCGAGAAAGCGTCGAAGAAGACCAGCATCATGGTGTTGCCTTTTCTTAACTTTGGAAGTGGTCCCACGAAGTCGGCGCACCAAGTCGAGCACGGCTCGTCTACCCTACGGGTCAGCATGTGTCCGGCGGGCTTCAGCTGACTGGCTTTAAGCTTTTGACAAGACTCGCAGCAACGTACGTACCTGCCCACGTCCCAGAACATGCCGGGCCAGTAATACCTCTGAGCGATGCGAGTTATGGTCTTACGTACTCCGAGATGGCCGGCCGTAGGGGCGTCGTGGCACTCGTTAAGGACACGCTGCCGATGACCGCTCGGGATACACAGCTTCCATGGCACATAGTAATCGTGAACCTGATAAGTGGCCGCTGCAATTTGCAGTCACCAAATCAATATCGCTGAGCCAACCTGAGCGCACTGTAGACACATCAGGATGGGTTATTCCTGAAGGCATCGATCTAGCGGATCCATTGTTCTTGAAGCCGAGCAAAATCGATCTTCTCATCAGCATGCACAAGTTCTTCTATTTGCTGCCGCTATATCCAAGTCCAAACCAAGCGAACCGCGTGCATAGAGTACCACCGCGGTGCACCGGGTCGAAACACAGAAACAAGCCCTGACTCGCTGGCTGGCACAGGCGATCATACAGCGTCGTTTGAAGATTGACGAGGCCAGTGGCCTACGTGCTCAACGCGCAGCAGGATTAGAGGGGGAGTACCCACGAGGGCAATCCCTGTCGATGCACACTTAATTAAACCGGGATTAGTCACTACTAGACAGAGGTCGAAAAGAACAGTTAACACTTATTTTCAACGTGTTTCTCACGGACGGAAACCCCAAAATTATGAGCAATTACTGTTTCTCACAGTGCCTTATTTTTTTTTAGAAATGTCTTTGTTTTCTGTTGACTGTTAATTTTTGAGAGAACAAATAATCTGTCCTTAAAAAACACTTTGAAATAACACATAAGTTCAACAGTTAAAGTATAACAGAAAATCAAAAGTGGATGTCAATAAGTGGAATTATTCTATTAGTTATGCTATGACCACTTACTTAGTGGATATAATTGGACAATGATTTACAAAATTTTTTCACTTACCAGCTATCACATATTCACTGTACTGTACAAAGGCAAACCAAGTACAAGATTAATATGTTCAAACGCATTGTCGACCCAATAAAGTATATATATTCTTGATCAGCATCGACAGCCGAGTCGATATAGCCGTGTCCTAGTGTTCGTCTGTCTGACTGTCGGTACGAACAATCAAATCTCTGAGGTAGAAAGAGCTAGAAGCAACCTCATACCTCCCACAGTTTTGCAGATAGATGGTTTGAACACTCTAGAGATATATAGTAGTCAGCATTATTTATTAATCCGTCAAAGAGTTGGGGAAGATCGGATGAACGTTAGTCAAGTTATGAGGAAAAGACACTTTTTTTTTTTCTCTCACTTATATGTGTCTTTGTAACACAGAAACACAAAAAAACGAAAATTTGTGCTTCCCATTGAGCGAGACACGTAAATTCAAAAAGCAAGGCATTCTCTCTATTGTGTGAGATATTTCATAGTGTCCCAAAATAACAGTTGTTTTTGTTACACTTCAACAGTTGAGTGAGATATTTTCGAACTCTGGTTTAAAGTAAATTATTGGCTCATTTTCGAATTGACCTTCTGCCAGCTTTCGGAACTCTTTTCCGTCACATCCGATTATCCACGTGACTGGGTCTGGTGTATGGGCAACTGGGGAAACGATGCATTATCCTTCCTTGGGTGTAACGGTCCGTCTCCGCCTGCCTGGGGCTGGCCTTTTTTCCATGCTGTATTTTTTCTATCCTTTCCGGCTGGTTAAAATCGGCTTTGTCGGTTTTCCGGTGGGGTTGTCTGCGTGGCGCATTGTTTACGCACTTCTTCGTTTACTTCCGGTGCTGTCGGTAACGTAAGAGGTTCCTGCGGTGAAGTTTGGGTCATCTTCCTGTGTCCGTTCCCAATCTTCTTTCCTGCGTCGAGCAGTGATGTGCAGTTCCGGCTTTGAAAATCGCCAGCGGAAGTGCCCTTCTCCTAGTCTTTTTTCATTAGCCTAGAAGTGAACTCTCCTTGCAGTTGATGTGCCTGACAGTTTTAGCTTTTTTATCGGCATAAGTTTGAATAAGCTCTTCAATTAGGACCCCCAGTTCCTCTAAAAGAGCTATGGTGAATTTATGCTCTCTCAGATTTTTGTTGTTCACTTCTTGTGAGCATTTCGGACTCAGGGGTTCCCTACTCCTCTTTGGCGTCTCGACCGTGTCGGTATTGTCAATTAACTGGAACTCAATTAACTGGAACTGGAATACGTTCTCGGTCATCATCGTCGGTGCAGAGGTAGGCTCTGCTATCGGTGGGGATCTTGCGATCCTAGGGCGAGCTTGGAACCTTGCTAATAGCTCGGCTTCTACGCGTTTCGCTTCCACATCTGCCATGCCACTACTGTATAACCTGATGTTCGGGGACGACAGGGTGCTACTTGATTCATCATTGAATTTGTGAAAAAAAAAGACAGCTGTAGTCAGATAACATTCACTGCAAGTCTTGCGCACTATGTGATGTATCGTCGGCTTATCTTGATGGCGAATGGGAAATCCCAAGTACGCTGCCTTTGAATCATGTAGCCTTTTGATTGTTCTTACACAAAATTTAAGTACAAGTCTAGTTGTCCTTCCATAAAAACAAATATGTATTTCAATTTAAACAAGCTGTTACTACGGCAAATATTCTGATGAAAATGCGATAAAATTCACATTATTGGATCAAATGTTTGGCTATATGCTCAAATGGCTAAAATATTAATTCAAAACCAGCGATAGCTTAAAAGTGATGATTCATTTTAAAGAAAAAAGCCTTAAATCGAGAATAGTCTGACTTTAGAGGCCAATTTAGACACTTTCCGCTTCACGTATATAGCGGCTTACATCTTTTAAGGACGCATTGATAAGTGCTTTGTCGTATATATGTTATAAAGACATTATGCATGCTGTGGCATCCGTAAATCCTAGTGTCCAAAGTTCGTCAAAACCGTTTTTCCGTCTAGTTGTCCTTCCATAAAAACAAATATGTATTTCAATTTAAACAGGCTGTTACTACGGCAAATATTCTGATGAAAATGCGATAAAATTCACATTATTGGATCAAATGTTTGGCTATGTGCTCAAATGGCTAAAATATTAATTCAAAACCAGCGATAGCTTAAAAGTGATGATTCATTTTAAAGAAAAAAGCCTTAAATCGAGAATAGTCTGACTTTAGAGGCCAATTTAGACACTTTCCGCTTCACGTATATAGCGGCTTACATCTTTTAAGGACGCATTGATAAGTGCTTTGTCGTATATATGTTATAAAGATATTATGCATGCTGTGGGATCCGTAAATCCTAGTGTCCAAAGTTCGTCAAAACCGTTTTTCCGCCATATCTTGGAAATAAGAGCTGATGGAGCTAAACCGAACTGATTTGGAATCAGTGAAAATAATTTTGTCATATTTTTAAGTCGACAAGGCTGCACCTCACAAATATGGTCATTTTGTCGGCCTGTGTTATGTATGCGGCTGTTTTGTGAGTGTGAACAACAAAAGCTGTTGTCAGAAATCAGACGTAACATGGTATGAATACACTTTTTGTTGCAAGGCCACAACAACACAAAGCGTTCTCAGCTAAGTATGTATGTATTTTTTGCTATAGCGCAGAAAAACCCACCCCCAAATACAAAAACAGAACAAACCTAAATTGACATTTGCGAAGAACCTGAGTACGCACAGCACTGAACGTGAAGGTACTTTGCAGAGAATTCATACTGATAAGGCCTCATCTCTTTTGTTGCATCAGCTGATAGCGCCTTAGGGTCGGATATGCTTTCATCTGCCTGTTACAAACATTTACAAGACTTTAGTTTACCCCTTTAACTCTTCGAGTAACGTGTATAAAAAGTTGAGTATCTCCTTATTCTCCCAGAATAAAAATCAATTGTGCTTACGGTCTCGAACGATTCAGTTTAAAGTAGAGGTCGAAAAAAATGTGTTTCTCACTGACGGAAACACAAAATTCAAGAGCAATTACTGTTTCTCACAGTGCCTTATTTTTTTTTTAGAAATGTCTGTTTTTTCTGTTGACTATTAATTTTTGAGAGAACAAATTATCTGTCCTTAAAAAACACTTTGAAATAACACATAAGTTAAAAAGTGTTTTCTGTTAACAGTTAAAGTATAACAGAAAATCAAAAGTGGATGTCGATAAGTGGAATTATTCTATTAGTTATGCTATGACCATTTACTTAGTGGATATAATTGGACAATGATTTATAAAATTTTTTCATTTACCAGTTTTCACATATTCACTGTACTGTACAAAGGCAATTCTAAGCTTATTTTTAAACAGATCCTGTAGCTCTGGATCAGACACCTGGGCAGTAGCGATTTCTTAGAAGTCAATTTCAGTAATCGTGTTGATCTGTGGGAGAAAATCCCCTACTTCGTTGTTTTTGCCAGACACATGATGAATGTCAGTAGGGAACTGGCTGATAAAATCCAGATGCCTTTTTCATTTTTTGTGAGAAGGCGAAGAACAGTGGCCGTATAAAAAGCCTTCCAGTAAGTGCTGAAAGTGTTGTACTGCCAGATAAATTGCTAACAGCTCGCGGTCATTGGTTCCTTACCTCGTATGCGGTGGATTCAGTTTCTTTGAGAAGAATCCCAATGGCTGAAGTTGACTTGCTATTTCGGGTAGCGGGAAATTTCGTATGGCAGAGACTCGTGCTTCTAACGGCAAAAGTCCATTAGCGTGGATTTGTGACCGAGGAATTGCACATCTGGTTTGCCATATTGACTTTTGCTAGCGTTGATTGTCAATTTGTTGTCTTGAAGTCTCTTCTTAAATGAAGCTTGTGCTCCTTCATATTTGTCGAGGTCCAAGTCACGGAAAACATTGTGCATGAATCTTTGAAAAGTTTGCGAGGCGTTGCGCAAAACGAAGGTCATGTAGCAGAAGTCGAACAATCCGAACGGATTGCAAATCGATGACCGTAAATATGCTTTTGTTGTGCAGTATGTGTGTCCATAGACATTACATCCGGCGCTTGTTTTCCAATCAAATTCAGAGTAAGCTTTGATTTATCCTCGTCCACACCCAGTTGTATTGCCAAATTCTCATTGATTAATGTCGCCGACGAGCCCTCATCTAGAAAGGCATATGTGTTTATTTGTTTATTTGTATAAAAATAGTTGACAATTTTCTGTCAACGTTAAAATTAAGTGGGTACAATATGTAGATCTGCTTTACCGTCCATGTTAGGGGAGTTTTTTTTTTATCGATATGCCCCGACTCACATCAAGTGGACAGGGAAGACAGATTCAAGATCGTAGAGACGACAAAAACAATAAAATATTACACGAATTATTGTACAGTGAATTTTCAGTTGATAACAAATGGTGCAGGGTATTATAATATCAACATATTACGCGAAAACGATCATGTAGAGCGTAGTTAGTCCTACAAGTGTGTTATGCTAGAGGTCATACGACCGCGTGAGTCTTGTTGGAACAGCAAATCGGAGCTGGCTTAGCAGGAAAATTGAATCGATATCACCATGGAGCAGCTTGTGGACGAATATTACGCCATGACATGTTCTTCGGTTCTTCAAAGTTGGCAGGTTTATTAGTCGTAGCCGGTCAGTGTAAGATGGTAGAAGGCGATTATGATCCCAAGCCTCGAATTGCAAACAGAAGAAATTGTTTCTGAATACTTTCTATAAGATCCTGATATTTATCGTACTGAGGAGACCAAACGGAAGTGCAATATTCAAGGATAGGGCGAACAAGAGAAGTAAACAACAGTTTGGTGATGTATGGATCGTCGAATTCCTTGGACAAACGTTTAATGAATGCCAAAACACCCTTTAGATTTGCTTACAGTAATGTCGATATGATCATTAAAGCACAGTTTGTGGTCGAAAATAACCCCTAGGTCTGTTACCGTGTGAATGCGTTCAAGGTTGTTATGTCCAATAGAGTAATTGAAATAGTGAGCATTATTCCGGTGAAATGTCATGGACTTGCACTTTGAATGGTTTAAATAGAGTAAATTGTTTTGGCACCACGATTGTAGGCTAACAAGATCGTTCAGTAACGAATTATAAGATTCTACACCATTAAAGGTTAGACAGATTTTTACATCATCCGCATACACTAAAACTTGTGATGCCGTGATTACCTGGGGAAAGTCATTGGTAAAAAGACCAAAGAGCAATGGGCCAAGATGACTCCCCTGACGGACACCAGAAGAGACATTAACCACTTTAGATGAATTAGAATTAAATAAGACTCGCTGTGTCCGATTCGACAAATACATAGAGATCCATTTGAACAGTAAGTCAGGGAAACCTATTAGTGAAAGTTTATCCAAAAGCAACAGGTGATTAACGGAATCGAATGCCTTGCTGAAGTCAGTAAAGATCACATCAGTTTGCTGCTTTTCTAAAAAACCACGACGGATAATGGAGGTAAACTCGAGAAGATTAGTCGTTGTAGAACTACGCTTCATAGAACGGAGTTGAGTCGGAGAGATTATGGAGCTGCAGAAGTATTGCAACTGAGTGGTGAATTTTTTTTCAAATAGCTTGTGGATTGCACACAGCTTGGCAATACCACGATAGTTCTCGATATTAGATTTGCTCCCTTTTTTGTAAAGAGGTATAACGTAAGATTCCTTCCATATAGAGGGAAGAAATTATGTATTGAGAGACAATTGAAATAAATGCGACAAAGGCTTACGTAAAGCATCTGCGCAAAACTTCAAGACACACCCAGGAGTGTTATCAGGCCCATAAGAAACAGACGGTTTAATAAGCTTTAAGTTATGATAAACGTCGGATTCGTCAATAACTGACATTACAATACCACTAGTGTGAGGAAGTGTATATGGATAAGGTGAGGATGAGTGATAGGTTGTAGATGTGTATGTGGATTGGAAAAAGTTTGGAAATAAGTGAGCAATGTCCGCATTATGTGTAGCAGTATCGTTTTTGTAGTATAGTGAGGTTGGAAATATTGAAGATTTTCTTTTAGAATTTGCGAATGTGTAGAAGAGTTTTGGGTTTTCGCTGACTGCAGATATATAACCAAGTTTTCCACTTTAGCAGCAAACGGGACCATCTTTTCTAAGTTATTTTCGGGATCGTTTGATAACTCATTTTCCATCTCCATCTGGCTTTTTATCAATAATTCAGGTCTTCCATATCTGGTTTACATTTCCAGGATTAATTAGCAAACCTTTGACATCAACTTTAGCAGCTCCCTTAAGACTCTTTTGCAACCTCAATAAGTTTTCTAAGTTCGTGTACCTATAAGCTGTGGATGTCTCTGAGAACATAGTAAAAAATACTGGCCAATCTTCTGCCTCACCACTAAATCCAGGCAAATCTACCAGTTTACGGAGTTGCATTGGAACATGACATGGCGCATATGAATCATTGCTTCTCTCTTGATTCCCTAAAGGTCTCCCACCTCCTTCTTGTACCGTACCAATACAATTACCAATGGCAGGAAGATTTCGTGAAGCATCTCCGCTAGCCAAGCTTCTGTTTACATCCATCGGTTGTATATTGCTGCAAGATTCATGATCGCCTGAGCCACCTTCTGTGGTGAGGTCAGCTGCGCTTCCAGAAGGGACTTGTGCGTCATCGCATTTGTTAGTGACGCCGTCAAAGCCATCCTGTGTGGCTCCAAATGTAGCGCTTCCATAAGTGCCGATAAAAGGTTCATCTTGTTGTGCACCACCATGTGTACCTCGATGTGCAGCTCCATAAACACCTCCACGGGCGTTGTTGCCAAAGCAACAACTCCAAAAAATTTGCTTCCATATGCACCGAAAGAAGGTATGTGTTGATGTGCACCACGTGCAGCTCCAAATATGTTTGTGCTTCCAAATGCGCCAAAAGAAGGTATATTTTATCATGCATGACGATGTGCACTGCCAAATGCAGCTCCATGAATACCTCCATGTGCACCTCTATGTGCATTACTGCCCAAGCCACCCTGTGTGGCTCAAAAGTTTGCGCTTCCATTAGCGCCAAGAGAAGATACATCTTGATGTGCTGCACCGTCAGTGGATAAGCCAGTTGGGTCAAAATTTGAATCCACAATTACTGGATGCGCCAGCTTACTGACCCGATCAGTTAGTTCCTGTGTAGATTTCAACATAACTTGCCATTGAGTAGATAATGAGAAAATGTTGTCCAGTATGCACTCCAGCGCATTTGCATACTATTTTTCCATAACCGTATCATTGTTGTCAGGCTCCGACTCATTATATGACTCCATGTGGTCCAGCCTCACAGGAGTACTCGATCCAGCCATCTCTTTCAACAAAGTCCGCTTTGTATTCCGCAATTCCATATAACTTCTTGTTACATCAGCTTATTTCACCACAACTTCAACCAATTTTTCTGTCTTTTCTGTTTCTCTGTGAGTGTGTGTGAATATGAAACTACGCAGTTCAGTTCGATCGAAACTCAGTTAAAATAAAGAATGTTGCCACCGTGGCAACTGAAGAAGGTTCTGGCATGTCCAGGCCAAACGAACACAAAATAAAACACTCCAAACTTCACTCCAGGTTAATATACAGGGTGTCCCGGGAACTTTTACAAGTATTTAAATGCCCAATAGAACACAAAAAGAGGAAAATTTTTTTTTCTTGCACCATGTGTCTAAATTGCGCCGTTTATGAGTTATAGCGATTAGAAGTAAATGCAGTTTATTTCGAAACTACTTGTTTTAATAGTAAAATTTTTTTTTAAATTACGAGTTTTCTTTCAAAAATTCGAATTTGATTGCATTTTAATCTTCTAAAGTACAAGATTAAGTGCATATGATAAGTAAAGATGCCACGCGTTTATTTTAACGTGTTCGTGCCGCGCGAACTGTCCGAGTACTACCATTTGCCATTTGTCATCATTCTTTGGAAAGAATTTGGTGCTATTTTTTATCCATAGGGTAATCGTGTGAAACGATAAGAGCCGTTGCTTGTTGAAAATGAAGTTGTTTCTTGAATCTTCGTTTAATTCTATCTGATGGAATCCAGACATTAGATCTAAACATGAAAAATATTTAGCTCTTCCCAATTGGTCTAGAATGTCGTCTATTCTTGGTAATGGGAATTTATCTGCCAATAGTTTCTTATTTATCTGACGGTAATCAACCACTAAACGCCACCTTTTTGTGTTTAAATTAGGTAGTGATTTTTTTGGTACTAAAAGCAATGGGCTGTTATACTCTGACACTGATGGTTCTACAATGTTATCTTTTATTAATTTCTCAACTTGTTTTACAATTTCATCTTTCTGACTATGGGGGTTTCTGTAATTTTTTATATAAACAGGTTCATCATCGTTAAATCTCAATTTTTGCTCATAGAAATTATTTGTCGTAATTGGTTTTGTTTCCAATCCGAATATGTCTGTATATTTTGAACACAATTCTGTCAAAACGTCTTTGTATTGAGAAGGGAAACTCTTTTTTAATTGAGATAATACTAATTCCTTTCTTTGTGGATCATTTATCTGTAATATTTCATAATTTTGAAGTTCCTGATTTGGTATTAGAATCTCTCCGTCATCTGTATTTAGTGTAATTTGTCGAATTTCTTCGGACCGACATGGAATTACGATTTCGTTGCTGTCTGTATTATGGACAATTGGAATGTGTATTGAAGATGGTAAATTAATTGGTCTTAGTATTAAAGAATCGCTATCTGGAGTGAAGTCGAGTAGACAATTGAATGTTTTTATGAAGTCTAATACAATAATTCCATTTCCTGGTATTGCGAAATCAGTTGGTACTATATGGAAGTTGTAAGGTATAATGAAGTTACGTGTTCTCAATTCGAGAAATGTTTGACCAATTGATTTTGTTGAACCTTTTCCTATTCCAGTTATTTGTGTGATATTAGTGTGATCGATATCTTGAAATATATCGGAATTTTCTTTTATAATTGAAATATCTAATCCTGCATCTGTTAAAAATGTAAATAGTTTTCCTGTGTTTTTTAAATTTATAAAAATATTTAAACTGAGGTTGATAGTGTGAATTTTTACGTCTATTGGTTTGGAATACTTAAGGGATTCTGCTGGTTTTCCGACGTGCTTTGTGCATGTCGGACGTTATTATTTCTGTTGTTATTGTTATTTTGGCTGTTTTGATTACTTTGGTTGCCTCGATTTACATTGTTGAAATTTCCTCGATTGGCATTATTGTAACTTTGATTGAAACCTCTGTAATTTCCTGAAAAATTTCCACGGCCTCTATTGTTACCTCTGTAGTTGTTATTTTAGTAACCATTATTGTTTTGGTAATTATTATTATTATGGAAGTTACCCCTTGCACGGTAATTACCTCTGAAGTTATTACTTTTATAGCCATGTCCTCTTTGGGTATATAGTACCGAGCTTGCGTTGCCAGTCATTTCTGTACTACAATGTATATATTTGGTAATGGCTTCGTTCATTGTTTTGAACGTGTATTGAAGATTGTAAATTGTTTGGTCGTAGTATTAAAGAATCGCTTTCTGGAGTGAAGTCGAGTAGACCATTGAATGTTTTTATGAAGTCTAATCCAAGAATTCCATTTCCTGGTATTGGAAAATCAGTTGGTACTATATGGAAGTTGTACGGTATAATGAAGTTACCTGTTCTCAATTCGAGAAATGTTTGACCAACACAGAAAAAAACTGGTTAGTAAATTCAACCAATTTTATGGTAAAAAATGCTCCAGCCAACATCGTGGGTTGAATTTACTGTAAACTACAGTAAAAGTGTCGTAACACAACGTAATGATTACTGTAGCACAGAAGAATCAACCAAAATTACAGTTGAAAGTGCTCCAACCAACAAAAATAGTAATAATTAGTTCATTTTACTATTGTTACAGTAAGCTTATGTGTACCACAGCACCAGTAGAAATACCACGAAGCAGTACCATTACTATACAAAATTGTAAATTGACAATTTTTGAGGTAGAACTACCGTTGATGCGGTAATAAAACTATTTTCCAGTAAAAATCAAAGAATACTATTTCATATTATTTGAAGACAGAAATAAACCAAGTCTGTAATATTTTAATGTTATTTTATTTTTTTTTATAGTAAAGTTTTAACAAAATTATTTAATAATATTTTGGCCACTTAAGAACGCAGGATCGAAAAATATAAGCGAAGTCAGTCTCGGTAAAAAGTTTTAAATTTTCCAGAGTTATAGCTTCAGCTGGTCAAAGAAAAATAGATAAATGTTAAATATCAAAAAATATGTCGAGAATATTTCAAATTGTGGCTGATCAAAAATAAATGTGCTTTTTGGCAGCGGTGGGACCTAAATTATAGATTGGTGCAATCCAAAAACAACAAGAGAATAACAACCCTGTAAGCAAAAACAATACAACGCACAGTGGTTGCTGCCATAGGGTGAGCGTGGATGTGTCCAATCACGCCCATTTTTGCATATTACTGTTTTTACTGTTCACAGATCTCACAAATAAAATTTTAATCCGAAATTTCCATAAAATACGTTACTCTTTAACCTTGCAGAAAATGCTCGTGCAAACAAAAAAGAATTTTTTTTGGACACCCTAATCTCCATATAAATAAATGCCACCAATGTGCAACGGTTGTTGGTCACGGCATTGTGATTGTATTTTTTGCCGGCCGGTGTTTTGAGGTTAAATACCATGCGGTATCTGGCAAAGCAGAATCAGCTTAACAGCTCCTTGCCTAACTTTATTTGAACCTGCTTTTGCAAGTAAGGGAAGGAAAACTACAGGACTACAGCTAAGGATTCTTAGAACTCGCCAAAATTGCAACAATGCCCGCGCCGTGGCAGAGCTTAGCCCTAACCGCTGTCACTAAGGATTTTAGGAACCAGCCGAAAATCTGCAACGCAAGTTCCTAGAAGAAACCGATGCTGTCGCTGCCGCAGTTGCCGAGCTTTGCTGGATAGGTTAAGATTAGCATATAGTTCAGTCTGAAATGAAGAGCTCAAGAGCACAGACGTGCTTAATAAACAATACAGGGTTGCCCATATTCGACGGACCCATGTTTTTTTTAAAAAAATCAAAGAAAAAAATAAAAATTTGGCGGTTGGCAATCTTAATCATTTAATTTGTTCCAAGTAGATTTGTTTACATCAATTTTTGAATATGATATCTCTCAAATGGCCGCCTCTGGCGTTGATGGCGTATTGTGCCCTTTTTGCAGCATTTTCCATCGTTTTCGCCAACATTTCGGCCGGAATAGCGGCTATTTCTTCACGAATGTTGTCCTTGAGCTCTTCTACGGTCCTTGGCTTGTTAACGTAAACCTTTGACTTCAAATATCCCCACAAGAAGAAGTTAGGCGGCGTCAAATCGGGCGAACGCGGTGGCCAGTCCAAATCACCACTTTTCGACATCAAACGGCCAGGAAACAATTTCTTCAGAAAATCGATTGTTATGCGACTTGTGTGCGGTGGAGCGCCGTCTTGTTGAAACCAGAACTGCCTCATACGCTTTCGACGAATAATTGGCATCACAAAATTGGTCAACATGTCGCGATAACGCTCCTGGTTGATGGTAACAGCATGGCCATTTTCATTATGGAAGAAAAACGGCCCAATGACCGTTTTCGCACTAACGCCGCACCAAACTGTGACTTTTTCGTCATGAAGAGGCACTTCTTGAATCTCATGAGGATTTTCAGTGGCGTTAATACGGCAATTTTGCTTATTTACGGTCCCATTCAATGTGAAATGGGCTTCATCGGAAGCACGTTGAGTTTTCACAATTGACTTGTTTTGTTGAATGTAAATTTCAACTATTTCAGAGCGCTCGCGTGGCGTGTATTGTTCCATGGTAAAAATCTGCTTGGACTGACGCTTCAAACGCGGTATGTCATTAAGCGATCTGACATCTCTGTCAAAAGTTATGGCGTTGCCAGATGGGTCCGTCGAATATGGACAACCCTGTAGATAAAACAAAGGAATTTGTTTACTTACACAACAAATACTAAGCGCCAAATGATTCCATTAGCGGCAGAGCAACGCGAAAAATATATTACACACAGTTGGACAAATAAGTATGTCCACAGTGTAATAGTCAAACATTTTTCTTGTTTTTATGCTGTGACAGCAGAAGTATTTTATAAGAACAGCGATTGTAATATAAGAACCTAAATTAATTTGTAACGTAAACTTTTAACAATCTTAAGCAAACTAAAATGAGCTGCGGTTTAGCAAAAAAAAATTAAATTTCTTATACTGTAAAAATATATTTTCGACAAACTGTATTCCAATGCAACACTGAAACTGTGTAAGCAATACACACAATATTGGGTTGGTGTTGGTGCGCTGTGCGTTCTGCGCTTTCGCAAGAAACTTTACGTACAACGTTTCTGCAAGCCGCAGTTCAAAAAGCAACAACAAAACGCATACACAAAAATCTTGTAAGCGTTACTATTTGCATGGTTATTTTAACCGAAAATACAGTAAAAAAAATAAAAACAAAATACATGTAACAATATTCTGCAGTAAATTTACTGTTGGGATGGGTTGATTCAACCCACCATATTTTTTTCTGTGAAGTGATTTTGTTGATCCTTTTCCTATTCCTGTTATCTGTGTTATATTAGTAAGATCGGTATCTTGAAATATATCGGAATTTTCTTTTATAATTGAAATATCTGATCCTGCATCTATTAAAAATGTAAATAGTTTTGGGCAAAGAATAACACGCGTTCACTTTGGTTGCTGCAGCCGAACTGATCTGTATTTCGTGAGTTTTGCTGCGCTTAGCTTAGGTTACATTAGTGTTAGTGTGTGTGTGCAGCGTTAAGCTAAGCCATGTATGATGCTAAGAGTATGTGTCAATATGTGTATAGGGTATGTGAGTATGTACATCATAGGGTATGTACAGTGTGGAATATATACCTAGGTGTACCGTACAGGGTGTGCCTGCTACATAGTTTTCCTGTGTGTTCATTTTTTATATTGATGAAAATACTTGAACTGAGATTGATAGTGTGAATTTTTGAGTTTATTGGTTTGGAATACTTAAGGGTTTTTTTTTTGTTTTCCGACGTGCTTTGTGCATGTCTGACGTTATTATTTCCGTTATTGTTGTTATTGTGGTTATTCTGATTGTTTTGGTTGCCTCGATTTCCATTGTTAAAATTTCCATAATCTCAAATTATTGTAGTTCTGATTGAAGCCTCTGTAATTTCCTGAAAAATTTCCACGGCCTCTATTGTTACCTATGTAGTTGTTATTTTGATAACCATTATTGTTTTGGTAATTGTTGTTATTATGGTTGTTACCTCTTCCACGGTAATTACCTCTGAAGTTATTACCTCTATCCATATACAGATACCTCCATGTCCTCTTTGGGTATATAGTACCGAGCTTGCGTTGCCCGTCATTTCTGTATTTCAATGTATGTATTTGGTAATGACTTCGTTCATTGTTTTGAGCGTGCCTGCTTTCAAAATAGTTTCCAACTTCAGCTCACAGTTTTTGATCATGGTCGTTATGGCCTCTTGTGCTGAAGGTATCAGAATGCTCTGCACTAAGTCCTTCATCGATATACGACGATTCTAACAATTTACGTAGATTTTCCATTTCGTTTGTAAATTGTGTGGCTGTTTTTCCTTTTTGGAATACATTTGCCATTTTGGCCTTGACTACATCGGATGTTTCACCGATAATCGTAGCCTGCAGCTTTTGGATAATCGCGTCGATTGTTGTTTCATTCTGGACTTTGTATAGCGTTGAGCCGACTATTTTTGATTTGATCACTTGCCGACCCAGCACATATGAAGTTTGAAGAATCATATTACTTTGACTTTGAGCGTGGGACTTGAATGTACATAAACATTGCAACAAAGTGTAACAATGTGTGTAAGTTAAAATGTACTGGGTACAGTACTATATATGTGTGCATACCACATAACATCGAACTTCAAATTATTACCCATACACCAAATTTCAAGATCTTAGATTAAATAACTTTTGAGATATGGCTCTGAAGCACTTTTTCACCGTTTTTATCCGCTTTCGAACCGGAACAAACTTGATACATAGCCCATGATTCCAATTCCCATACCTAAAAAGTATGCCAAAATTTGTAGTCCCTTCATTACCTGAAAATCTTATTTGTTGACTAAATTTTAAGCCTATTTATAACCTAAAAACGATTTAAGGTCATATGTACCCTAAATTTTTAGGTTACATTACCTAAAAAGCTTTTTTATTGCCTAAATTTTTTTTAGGTAACAGAGGCCAAAAATTAAGGAAAATATTTCTTAGTTGTCATTTTAGGTAAAATGTCCATAAATTTCAGGTAATTTTGAGCATTTTTAGGTAATGTTTTTTTCTGAGTGTATCAATCGATTAATTGCCGATATAAAATATGTCTCTTGGAGTCGACTTAACAGTCCTCTCAATTACAAAGTCGTTTTTTAGGACCCTTTTGGACAAGCGAAACTGGGAAGCTCCAGACACTATTACTTTCTTCTATTACGCCGAGTCCAAGCATCCTGTCCAATTCCTCATAAACTAATTTTTGTTTCGCTGGCGATATCGGATAATGCCTCTGCTTGATTGGAAGCTGTTCATCGTGGACTTTAATAATTTGCTGCTCCAGAGTCGTTTTCCCTAATGCTAAGATCCCAGATGAAGGAAACGCGCGTTTGACTTGCTGCAAGGAATCCACCTGTTCCGCTTTCGAACCGGAACAAACTTGAGACATTGCCTATGATTCTTTCTTACTTCTTACCTAAAAAGATCGGCTTAAGGCAGACTCGCGAGTCTGGGAGTTATTCTGCCGGCGCTCTGCCGCGACACCGACACAGTAATCCAGTGGCAAGTCACTTCTCACATGCAAGTCTTACATATCATTGTATTTGTGTGCCCGCCACTGCTTTAAGGTCATACATTGCCAAAATCTGTAGTCCCTTTTTTCCTGAAAATCTTATTTATTGACTAAGTTTTAAGCCTATTTATAACCTAAAAAGACGATTAAAAGTCATATGTTGCCTAAATTTATAGGTCACACATTACCTAAAAAGCTTTTTTATTGCCTAAAATTGTTTAGGTAATAGAGGCCAAAAATTAAGGAAAATATTCCTTGGTTGTCATTTTAGGTCAAATATCATTAATTTCAGGTAATTTGTAGCTTTTTTAGGTAATTTTTTTTTAGAGTGCGGGTGACCGTTGTTATCTGGGTTGTGTGACTTAACCATGCTGAGAGTAGTTATTGTGGCAGGGCTTCATCCCGGGCAAGCTTGTCTTTCCAAAGAACCTGCATGAATATTTTTAGCTTGGTGATGACTGGAGCTTTGAGTCCGATAGGATCATAGAACTTAGCGATAGCCGATAATATGGTGCGCTTTGTCGCTGGCTTACCTGGTATGATCTCCGAGAATCCAAAAACTAAATTGTCCAAATTGGTATCCCATACCAATCCCAATCCCTTGGTGACCCGAATATCTATGAAATTAAAATTTCCTGAAACCCACCCCAGTCGACCAGAGAAAAAAGCCGAAGCCAGCGCGTGCTCTGCCAGAAGTTAGCTACCATCTGCTCTAACAAGTTTACACGTTACATGCTACAGTTATATAATATTATATGGCGCCCAACGTGGGGCCCGATTCGGCTTGCCCCGTCCAAGAAATTATAAATAATTAAGTCAACAACAACTTCCGACTTAAAATCCTTCCATTTCCTTGTCTTCCTGTCCATTTTTTTTGCTTTAGAGTCTGCTGCAATCATTACTAGTTTCAATTATAACTGACATGCCCGCGCTCGATACAAATCAAGATTAAAAGAAGAAAGTTTTGCATAGTCCCTATTTCAATGCCCCATTTGCTATACATTGTGATGCAAGTCACACCGGACTGGGTGGCGTACTTATGCAAACTGACTGCAATGGTAACGAAGTTCCTATTGCGTTTATGTCACGCAAATGGAATCAGAGCCAACGCAACTATTCGGTAACAGAAAAGGAGTGTCTGGCTGCCGTGATGTGTGTAAAAAAATTTAGAGCATATGTCGAGGGTCATGATTTCTCCATTATAACCGACCATGCTTCGCTAAAGTTGTTAATGTCGCAATCAGACCTGAGTTCAAGACTAGCTCGATGGGCGTGCATACATAAGATCTGTCGGCAATTAGTATAGACAGTTTGGTTGACTTGCAATCCAACCAATTTGACTCTCCCGACTATCAACAACTTAAGGACAAAATTCTGGCCACTCCAAATCGGGTACCAGATGTTAAAGTTATAGATAGATATTTATATCGTCGCGCTGAGCACGCCACTTATCAATTATTAAGAAATCTAAACTTGTTAGAAGATCATTTCGTTCGCTTTGAAAGAGACGACTCCTTTGAGTTGATCCGCAAAACTGCTCGAAATTGCATAAACAAACAGCATAACCGAAACT
>JAWNNM010002479.1:0-22403 GCA_035044965.1 Lordiphosa andalusiaca | reverse complement strand
GTTTCATCAACCCATCGGTTTAGTCTCTCAAGAAGTACGGCAGAGAAAATTCTGGAATGATATTGCCCTGTAATTGCCAACTACTTGCGGGTCGCCCTTTTTGTATATTGGGAATATTATTGCTTTTTTAAACCCATCCGGAACACTTCTCGTTTCCATGATTTTGTCAAATCCTTCTGCAAGCATTTCCAGGAACAGCGGAGTGGCAAATTTAAAAAATTCTAAAGGGATTCTGTTGAGCTCAGGTGCTTTCCTCTTCTTTAGTTTTAATACTATATTGGTTACTTCTTGCGTGGTGACAGCCCCATCTAATATTTCATTTTCTATATATGGTGGTGCATAATGGAAAGGGTATACGATATCGATTGGTGTCAGCAAGTCTCTGAAATAGTCCCCCAGTTTTACTGCATCGACTGCTATAGCTTTTACGAAAGTTTTCCCGTTTTGTTTTTTTACGGCTTCCCAATATGTCTTACTGTCGCTGATGAGCTCTAGTGACTTCGCCAGGTTTGAGAAATACCGATTTTTTGAGCTACTGCAAATTGTCTTATAGGATGCGTTCGCTTGTTGGTACATTCGCATAGCTTTTGGAGAGTATTCTCTCTTTGCTTTTCTTAGCGCTCTAAAGGAGAGCTGTCGCCCTGCTTTACATTGACTGGTGTACCATAACTGTTTGTAGTGGCCACTGTTTCCGGATCTTGGTGTGATTGCCGAGTTCGTGATACAGTTTGTGAGGTGCTCAACTACTTCATTTGGCTTCGTGCTGGTACATTTTCATATTGAAGTCTGCGGTCTAGATTGCTTCTATAGCGAAAGAGAAAGTTATTTGACCATCTTAGCTTGGGCAGAAGTTTAAGTTGCTGGGTACAGGTCGCTTGACTTATAGAGAGGCTATGAGTTATCTCCAATGGAAGATGGTCCGAGTATATAATTTCATGCACTTTGTCATCTTGTAACAGTTCCAGCCAATTCCCTTTTGCCAGACAGAAATCTGTTGTGGATCGAGATTCGCCTCTCAAAAATGTGTATTCTCCGGGTGCATCGCTGGCTGTCCTCCCATTCACCACCGTAAGTCCAAACATTTCGATTAATTCGCTCAGTCGACGACCATTCGAGTCTATTATTCTGTCTTTGGCTTCTCTTCTTCTCTCTATGAAGAACTCCGTGAAAAGTAGTTTTTTTTGCCAATCCTGCTACATTGTAAGACATTGCTTTATATAATTGGTAGCATTGGTACTATTAATACTATTGTTGACGCCTATACTTCTTATCTTAAGATTATCTCGCATGGACTTATTTCTACTACAATTGTTTTTTAGTTTGCCTAGTTTTTTGATTGAAATTTTATTTCTAATTGCTCGTAGGTTATTGTGGACATATTCAGTAGATCGCCAAACAAACCCTTAAGCATTATTTCCGCTGGTGTCCCCTGGCACATAAGCACTTTGTTGTAGTTGTACGACATCCAATATCCATCGACGTTCAAACTATCGTTCTGTACTTTTATTTTCCGGCCTTCATTAATACTTGACAGCATTTTTTTTAATTCAAGGAGAACTGCTTGGTTTTTTTTGTTTTTCTGCGGTCAAATCCTTTTCCAAAAAATCCGAGGAGCCCCTCAGCTGTGGGCCTTTTTAGCTCCTTAATTTGTTGCGATACACCCAGAAAAAAGTGGAACGAATAATATAAGTACAAACGCTATTGAAAAAAAATTTATTCGTTCTTGAATTTTCAAGAATTTTAGACTTGAAATCGAGCTAAATTCGTTCTCAGCTTGGTGCTTTTAGGCGCGGGGAGTGGGGTACAGAAACTGAGAGAGGAGAGCAAGCACATTTGAGAGAATAGCGTTGAAGCTGCTCTCACAGTTTCGTTTCTTATGGGAGAGGGGTGTGTGAGGAAACTATCGAGCGGAGAGCGCAATCGATAGCATCCGTAAAAATCGGCATAATAGTGCGCAGTCGGCCGCGCTTCACTTTACATTTTTATTTCAAAGTGCGTGCAGTGATAAAAAAAACGACGGACGAACTAAAAACCGCGTGCGAGGAAATGCAATTGGAAGAAGCTTTTCCTTTATTACAAGTGTAACAGTATAGTTCTTTAGTGTAAATGTATAGTTCTTTAGTTTATTTAGTTAAGTTTAGATATTTATTATACAGATTGTAAGCGGTAGCACTTATATTAATTGCTTATCACAAGTTGGCTTCTGCCTCTGTCAATCGCTCGATCTAGACTAGCCGCTGCCAGCGTTGTCTGTCTGCTACAAACCCACCCTGCTTATGCTCTCTCTGAGAGTCAGAGAGTGTGAGAGCGAACTCCTGAGAGTGACTCAATAGAGAGTTAGCCAGGGTTGCCTACTACAACTCGGCCGTCCTGACAATATAAGATCCCCTGATCTTACATGGTTAATGTTAAAATCTATGTTTACAATGGTTCTCAAGTTTACAATTTACTTACATAACTAACATAATATTAATATTAGACTTAAATTATCTTTTTCCTATCCAATGCCTTATGTTCTGGCCACTCCAAACACCTTGATACGGGTTACGTGAAAGCTGGAATCCTTCTACATCTTTTAATAAAAACCTATTGTTCTTTAAAACTTTATCAATAATATAAGGCCCTTTGTTCTTTGGAATCAGTTTCTTGGACGCCCCTACAGTACTGTCAAAATTCTTGACCATTACATAATCTCCTTCTTTGTATTCTGTTGACTTTTTCTTTTTGCTATTGTAATATTCTTCATTATATAATTGTGCCTGTCGTTGATGCATTTCCCCTTCTTTTCGTATGTCTGCTAAGTTTGGCGTTTCCTCTGAATTCTCAACTTCCTCTAGCTTTTCTCTTAGTTCATCTCTGATCTGTCCTCTCTGATCCATACCAAATAACATTTTGCTGGGACATTGCTTAATGCTTCTCTGCTGAGTATTGTTTAACGCATATTCTACCTCTTCTATTACGTTATCCCAATAAATTCCTTTTTCAGGCTCAGTCATTTTCGCTATCATTGGTCCGAGACTTCTATTTATCCTTTCCACTTGTCCGTTGGCCTGAGGCGAACCAGTCGCTATCTTAACATGTTTTACATTGCACTCTTTCATAAAAGTTTCAAATTCCGCTGAAGTGAAACAACTTCCTCTGTCCGAAATAATACATCTTGGCCTGCTGTAAGCCCTAAAATAGTCTTTCAATGCTTGCACTACTTCTCTGGTATTTGTTGTCTTTGTGGTGTATAACCTCACATATTTGGTAAACGCATCGACAACCACAAAAATGTGCTTTTTTGATCTACCAGAATCTACTGGTCCATAGTGATCGATATGCACAATTTCAAAAGGCCTGTTTCCTTTTGGAATACTATTTAGAAATCCTTCTCCTTTTCCATTTTTTGGTGAAAACGCAACACACCTCAAACAATTTTCAATATGTTTTATAGCCTTTTCTTTGATACCTGGAAACCAATAACTTTTGTGAATCGCATCTATCATCTTGTCCCTGCCTATATGACCCAATTCATCATGGTACTTGTATAAAACATGATCCTCCATTTCCCTTGGCACATAGAATAACAGTCTTTTATCATTTGTTTTCCTGTACACTACTCCATTTCTCATCTCAAACCACTTATGTTCTGACGTTTCCAACAACTCCTTAATTTTCAGTAACTCTGAATCTTTTCCTTGACAAATGGCAAGATTGTCTTCAAAACTGTTGGTCTCTATTATCATTATGTTGGTTGATCTACTCAATGCATCCACATGCTGCATCCGTGTTCCCGATCTGTGAATTAACTCATAATCACATTCCTGTAGCTCCAATGCCCATCTCGCTATCCTTGGGTTCAACTCTATTTTATTCAAAGTGAGCGTCAGCGAATTGCAATCAGTGATGATTTTAAAACGTTTTCCTTGCAAATAAACCCTGAATCTGCGCAATGCATATATGTTTGCCAGCGTCTTAAGCTCAAAACTATGATATTTTGATTCCACCTCCGTCGTTCTCTTAGAAAAATAAAACATCGGGTGCATTTTTTTATCATCTTTCCTTTGTAGTAAAACCGCACCGAAACCCATTGAACTCGCATCGCAGTGTAGTTCTATGTCATCTCTGTGATCATAAATTGCTAACACAGGTGCTTCTAACAACTTTTCTTTGAGGTTCAGGAAACACTCTAGTTCATTTTCTTCGAATTTAAATTGCTTGTCCTTTTTCAACAGATCATATAACGGCTTAGCGATTCTTGAAAAATCTTTTATAAACCTTCGGAAGTACGAGCATAATCCTAAGAAACTCTTAACTGCTTGCGTCTTATCAGGCACCGGAAAATTTCGAACCGCATCCAAACCTTTATCATCAGCTCTTATACCATTGCCTGTTATCAGATACCCCAAATATTTTACACTTGACTGTAAAAATTCGCATTTATCCATGCGAAGCTCCAACTTATTCTGCACTAATCTCTTGAATACTTCTTCCAATGTTTCCAAATGTTCCGTAACATTCTCACTTGCCACCATAATGTCGTCCATATACACAATAACCTTATTGCTTCTTATCATGTCCTCAAATATTTTGTTAATAAATCGTTGAAAAACCGCTGGAGCATTTTTCAGACCCATTGGCATCCTTAAAAACTCAAATTGCCCTAACGGGGTCGTAAACGCAGTATACTTTATCGATTCCTCATTTACGAATACGTGAAAATACCCATTTTTTAAATCCAACTTGGAGAAAACCTTTTTGTTAACCAACTTATCCAATAAGTCGTCAATCAACGGTAGTGGGTAATTATCTTTTATCATTCTCTTGTTTAATATTCTGAAATCAACACATAATCGTAAATCTTCCGTTTTCTTTTTCACTAGCAATACTTGAGATGCATACTCGGACTCACTAGGTTGAATAATTCCCTTTTCCAAAAACTCATCTAACAGTTTCTGCAACTTTTCTTTCTCTGTGTAGGATAATCTTCTCGGTGAACAACTGAACGGTTTGTGTTTCTCTAAACTCAGCTTAATTTCGCACCTGATTAACGGTTTATCTGGTCTCTGGGCGTTCACATATTTATCCTTGATCAATCTCTCAAATTGACATTTAACTTTGTAATCAACCTTATCACCAACACTGTATTCAAGTTCTTTGTCATCGACGTTTATGTGATATAATCTTAGCAATTCTCTTTCAACATTTTCCAATTGCTGTTCCTTCATACTTTCATTAACCATCTTAATAGCATTTGCCTTTTTACATTTTATTATCATTTCATTCCTATTAACAGTTGTATTCAAATCCTCAATAACTGTTTCCTCATCCATTTTATCCGTCTTGATTCTATTCCCATCTGGCTTTAACTCCAAGACCATTTCCTCTTCAGCTATTCCATATTTTTCATTAACAGTCTCACCAACACTAACAGTTTTAATTTCTTTGCAACCACTAACAATTTCCCTTTCATTACCAACACTAACGGTTTCTTTAACATTACCAGCATTAACAGTTTCCTTTACCTTATCAGCATTAACGGTTTCCCTTACATTACCAGCACTAACAGTTTCATAATCTTTATCATTTTCATTTTCATCTGCCTTAACAACTTCACTTTTCTGCTCATTTCCTCCAATAACAATTTCATTAACATTTTCTTTGCTAATATCCTTATTAACCATTACCTCACTTATGTCGCTGCACAAACTTTCTTTAAAACTTTCTGGGTCCTTTAACGTAACCATTTTCAAGGCATTTAAATCAATCTTTAGGTCGCATGCCTCCATAAAATCCCTTCCCAGGATCACTTCATGGCTCATAGATTCGTTCGCCACAACAATTAAATGAAAATAAATCTTTATTGTCTTTTTCATAACATAACACAAAATTTTTCCAAAAGTTTTAAGCTGGCTTTCATTTAGCCCATAATATGATTTTTCAACTGGATGAAATTTCGCCTCCTTGGGCAATTTATTTTCTTTGATTAATGATACTGGACTCCCCGAATCTATGAGGCACGCTGTAATCAATGAATAGTTAGGAATGTCCCTAAAATGGATTTTAAATTGTCTTACATAATTGTTGTTGTCAATGTTTTTCTCAGCACTGCCCTTCTTGAGAGGGCACTTCGCCACCCAATGATCCATCGCTCCACAACTGTAGCATGATCCGGGCTCACGTTTCGGCTTCTTGCAATCCTTAATGACATGACCTCTGCTGTTGCAGTTTCGGCAGCGCAGTTCCTTGATTTCAACTGCTTTGTTGGCTGCCACTCCAGCACTCTGCACCTGTTTTTGTTGATGTACTGGCAGACGTACTCCCGAAAACGCACGCAATATCTGCCTGGGGTTTGTAAAACACTGGATACGAGCTTGAGTACGTAGTGATTCTGCCGGAATGCCTTCGATGACTTGTTCTAGCAGCTCCTCCTCGTCGATGTTGATGCCTCCTGCAAGCATTATCTTCTCTTCGAAGTAGGCCGCAAAATTCTCGCCAAACTGCCACTTGCGAGCCTCAAATTGTCGTCTCATCTCTACCTTGGAAGTCTTCTTGCCAAACGCCTCGATCAACTGATCGCACAGCTTATCAATTGGCTCGAATATTCGCGTTGCTTCAGCGTGCAACCAAGATTGTGCAACTCCTTTCATTTTACATATGAACAACATATGTAAATAAACATTGTTCAGGTTATAAATTTCGCCAATGTTCTTTAACTGCACAATCCATCTGTTGGCACATGCCATGCCGTTGAAATCGACTAAAACTTCTTTAGCCATTGCGAAATTCGCGCTGCAATTTACAGTATTGCCAACTGCACTATTTTCGACGTTTGTTTGAGCGCTGTGTGTATGTATGTTGTCAGCATTGCCAGCTTCAAAATTTGCCTCGTTGTCATTGCCTTGTTCGCTTTGTGTGTGTATTTCCGCGCCAATTGCTGGATTCGTTGACGCTCGGCGAGTTTGATCTTGCCCATACATTTGTAGTTGTTGTATCAGCTCACGTAGCAAATTTTCGTTGTTGCCGACGTTCTCGAACGGTTGTTGCCTTTCGTCTTCTGTATCCACTCGTTGACTTTGTTGTTGCTCGCTGCTACTGCATGCTGTTTCAGCATTCTGATGAAATTCGGCGGCGCCACCATGACGCGTCGGTGAATTTTCTTCTAGCTGGCTTGGCATGCTCCCTTGTGTTCCCTGGTCTAGATCCTCCTCTTGTACAGCGATTGTTGGTCCATTGCCTCGTACCTCTACCGGAATTTTCTCCAATCGAGTTACCAATTCGGCCTTTGTACCGCTTGTCTGCATGTTTAATGCCGCTAGCCAAAGTTTTAGCGATTTAACACTTAATTTTGTTGGATCAGCCAAAGTGTCCATCGCGTGACTACTAACCACTTCTGATATTGTAAGAGTATAGTTCTTTAGTGTAAATGTATAGTTCTTTAGTTTGAGATATTTATTATACAGATTGTAAGCGGTAGCACTTATATTAATTGCTTATCACAAGTTGGCTTCTGCCTCTGTCAATCGCTCGATCTAGACTAGCCGCTGCCAGCGTTGTCTCTCTGCTACAAACCCACCCTGCTTATGCTCTCTCTGAGAGTCAGAGAGTGTGAGAGCGAACTCCTGAGAGCGACTCAATAGAGAGTTAGCCAGGGTTGCCTACTACACAAGGTAGGTAAAGTGCTAAAGATGCCATTGTATACATACATATGTATGTACGTTCATATGTACATGCACAAACGCAACACAGCAATTGCTTTCCAAGATTATGGATGTACAAATGTACATACATACATACATATGTAAGTGCGCAGTTATTTTCAAAACTAATTTTTGTAAGTGCGTATATACATATGATTTTGCGTAGTTGTTTACATACGTATGTACAGTGTACATTGTACTCACATGCATACATTTGTGTGTGTTCTTACGCAGGTATATAAGTATGTATGAATGCATATACAAAAAGTTGTATGCACACGCGCATTGCCGCTGCATTAATGCCGTTTCCGTTTATGCTAACACACATATATATATTAGCATCTAAGTATGTACATAAGTATGTATTCGTACGCACATTCGAATGCATAAATACATACATACGATCACAGCAACAAACTGCGCATTTTTGCGGGCAAGAGCAAGTTGTACTTACAGTGACGCTAGAAAGTATTCGCCCCAACTAAAAATTATTTTGTATATTCAATTAAATTTTTGGGAGTATACTTTTATGCCTCAATGTGAACTTTCAGGAAATTTCTTTTTTTAATAAAGTGTTATTTTTGTGTAATTTTGTAGATGCTAGAATCACTTTTAAGTGCCTACCACTAATGATTGCGGATGACATAATGTTTCGGGAGAAGCTCCACTCTTGGAGAAAGAGAAAGGTAAAATATGAAATAGTACTAGCTTCTTAACTAATTTTTTGTGTTTTATAGTTTCGAGAAGATGCAACTTTGCCAGTGCCTTCAAAAATTTGCCACTGCCTTTTGGAGTCCGAGCCATATAAAAAATTCGTTCTTAATAAGGTAATTATTTAATGGATAATAATGTATCTGATCTTATCGTATAATAATAATTTTCTTTCCAAACAGAGCTTGGATGCCCTTCTAAAAAAGACAGTAAAAGGCACATATCTGTTGGAACAAAAAATTTTGTCTGCAGAGCAGCGGAACGATTTGATAAACATTATAATAGAGGAAGTAATCAACAACAACATAAACATTCCCATTCAAGACTTTTCAAATCTGGTGGATGAGCTGTGTGAAATTTTTCCGAGCGAAGCCAAGAATCGGGTTTGTAAATATTTCAATTGGTAACACTGATCGATATTCGGTCTAACCCGTTCATTTTTTTCTCGTCTCCAAATTTATTTTCTTAAGGATTATTATTATATTCCCCGGACGAAATACAAAAATCCATGTGGAAAGTTGTACCAGAAGTACAAAAACAAGCGCTGCAAAGTTAACCTGACGGATTCCACACTGGGCGATGGCAGCGTTAATGCAAATCAATCTGCGGAAAATTCCATCAGTGAAATTGACGATGGGGTTGCCCTAGTATTAAAAGCCACTCTTAAACGAGACTCATCTGATTGGCTGGATGTGTGCCTTAAGTGGAAGCAAACTTTCCATATCCGTCAGAGGGATCTCAAATGTCTAAGCAGTGTGGATTTTCGTGAAGCTTGGCCGAAGCTATCTCACTCGCAAGCTGCTGATTTGGTAAGCCACACATTCCATATTTATACACTTAAAAAGAGTATTATACTTTTGCCCAGAAAGATGTAGCGCATAGAAGGCAACATCTTCGACCACATATAAAGCATATATTAACTCTTGATCAGCATGACGAGCTGAGCTGACGATCTATTGAGAACATTATCATGATTTATAATTTATCTTTACAGATTGGAATTGATTTTGATATGACTTATCCGTGCAAAAGCCATTTGCTGTTTTTAAAGTGGGAAAGCTTTAAGCAGAAAATAATGGAATATTATGATTCATTTATACAAAATGACGCATGTAAGCAACTGCTTTCGCAGGCAAAGTTGGCAAAATCAAATGGTAAGTTTAGTTTGAATAATTTTAAAATGGAAAACGAACAATAATTTTTTTAATTATAGATACCCAAGATAAACTCCTCGTAATACCGTGTCCTCGAATGCCGTTTTGCCCCCGCTGCAAGATTTAAAAATGACGTTGGAAAAAAACACAAAAAGGTTACCATAGCGGATGCACAGGAGAGCATGGTTCTTAGATTGTCATCGTTAAACAACTACAAACTTCAGATTGAAGACCTCGTTAACAAAAATTATTACGAAGGTTTGACCGTCCAACCATTTGTATTTGTTTACGGTCCTTCACAGGTAGATCTCAGGGAGTTTTTTGTGTATTTTGACGAAAATTTGATCAAATGTGATTCATTTCTTCATAGCCTTGATATTTGCTTCAAAATATTTAACAGTTATTCGTTGAAATACCCAAAACCTTGTCAAGAAGCGTGGCTTTTTTTACAAAAATTTATTTTCGAAATGAATACGGAATTTGATTTTAAATCTTCAAATATAACATCAGTCATAAACTTTCTAGACCAACAGTAATCTAAATATTGTAGATATGTATATTTGCTTTAGATGCCTCAGGTCCTTTCAAAGGCCTGATATATTATTAACACATCTAAAAGTGAATCATCTTCTGTCAAGGAAATTTTTAAGACTGCAATGCAAGCAAACAGACTGTAAACAAATTTTTACTAATTTTTCAAACTTTCGATTACATTTACAAAACACGCACAAGGTATTGATATCAAATGATAGCGAAGTTCCTTTTTTTAATTCACAAGCAGAGTTCAAACCCATTCAACAATTAAATTTGAACACCAAACATGATGAAAAACCATTAAGCCTTAGCATAAACACTTTAAAGAAAAAATCGATTGAGTTGTCACTAAGTTTGTATGACTGTAACTATATGCCTAGGAAGTGTGTAGTTAATATACAAAACATAATATCCTCATTAATGAGTTCTATATCAACGGCTATAGAAGGCCATTTAAATATCAATTTGAATGAAGAACTACAGTCAATATTAAGTTTTTGCAAAGATCCTTTTCAGGAAATTCGATCCGAGCACAGATTTTTTAAGACGTTGAAAGATTTAAGGCTCTATGAAGATCCAAAAATCTTTTCAATTAATAAAAGAATAACAGAAATCATTTCGCATGGCAATCCAACTTTAGGACCAAAGTCAAATGACTTATTTATAATGCCATTATCATTTGCTTTTAAACGAATTTTTGAAATTCCTTTTATTTTAGTTGTAACTTTAAGAAATATTGAAGCAAGTTTAATCAAAAGCGAGATATGCAATTTTGCCAATGGAGAGATTTTCAAAAATGTTGTAAAACAATTCCAATCGAAATTAGTTATACCATTTGTGTTATATTTCGACGATTTTCAGATTAACAATCCACTGGGGACCCACATTTTCTCAATATGCGGTTGCTATATTAATTTCCCTTTAATGCCCCAATATCTCCTTTCGCAGCTCCAATATATTTTTCATGCTGCTTTTATTTCTACTGAAGATCTGAAAAAATGTGGTAATGAGCTTTCCTTCTACCATTTAGTCGAGCAGCTTAAGGTATTAGAGGCAGGATTGGAGATTAAAACCGGAAACGAGGTTCGTAAAGTTCATTTTGTGTTGTCTTTAATTATAGGTGATAATTTAGCCGTCAACAGCATTCTCGGGTTTGTTCAGTCGTTCAATTCAAAAAGATTTTGTCGTGCTTGCAAACGAACCAAAACTGAAATGCAATTAGATGCATCTGAAAAAATCAAAAGTTTAAGGAACGAAGCAACTTACAAGGCAGACATAACACAAAACAATTTTCAAGAAACTGGCCTAAAACAGGAATGCATTTTTAATGAGTTAAAAACTTTTAAAGTATCAGAAAATACTTGTTTCGATATAATGCACGATATATTGGAGGGAGTATGTGTGTATGATATATGTATGCCACATACTTCTTGCATTAATTGAGAAAAAAATAGTATCTCTAAATAATATTAATAGCAGAAAATCTTTATTTCGATATGGAGAACCCGAGATTGGAAATAGTTCTGTTCGCATCGAGCTTAATCGCTTAAAGTCTTTTAACCTAAAAATGACTGCAAGTGAAGTAAGTTGCTTTGTTCACTTTTTGCCATTAATGATAGGCGATTTGATACCTATCGGTACTCAGGAGTGGCAGGTGTTGCTAACTTTACTCGATATCATAGAATTGCTTTTTAAGTCCCACTATAACTCCTCCGACTTAAAAAAACTTCGTGAGTTGGTAAAAGAACATCATGTCTTGTATACGAAATTATTTGGTCCATTAAAGCCAAAACACCATTTTATGGTACACTATGCAACTGCAATCGTAAAATGCGGACCGCTTAAATATGTGTGGTGTATGAGGTTCGAAGCTAAGCACAAAGACGCCAAGGCTTATTTTCACCACATTAATACAAGAATCAACCTTCCATATTCACTTGCTATGAAAAGCGGCTTAAAATTTACCTTTCAAGGTACAAGATATAAGAAAAATAACTACTTGGGTATGAACTTATCTGCTTTTGATTTATTTAAAATTAAGAATTTCATTATTAAGGCGAATGAAACGTCCAAAAAAAAAAAAACGATATATTGTTTTTTTATTAGTTCAAGAATGGAACGAACAATCTTGAGTTTGAGTATATGAAGCTCTTAATTCAAGAATAGTCGATCTCGATTTTGAGGTTGACAAGATCTTGATTCAAGAACGAACAATCTTGGATTTGAGTATATGAAGCTCTTAGTTTAAGAATGTTCGATCTTGATTTTGAGTCCGACAAGATCTTGATTTAAGAGGGAACGATCTTAGTTTTTAACCTGTGGAGCTCTTGATTCAAGAATGAGAAATCTTGGATTTGAGTTCGTTAGACACTTGATTCAAGAACTTTTCTACTTGATTCGAGAATGTTTCGTACTTAGATCAAGTATTGAAGCTCTTGGATCAAGAAAACCGGGATCAAAAATTCATACTTGGATCAAGAATTTCACTCTTGGATCAAGAATTTTCAGTCTTATCGAACTATTGATCTCGAATACTCTTGATCCAAGTATGAAATTCTCTATTTTTTCTCTGAGTGTACGTTTCCAAGCTCTTCCCTTACGTCCTTTCTAATTTCATCTATGTCAGACTTCGTTGCCACATTTTTCAGTACTGCCATCAGATCGTACAAAGTTGGTTCTTCCGGTGTGCTTCCAGAACTGACGTCCAGCCGACCTCTTTTTACGTTCTGAGATTCAGATGGTGTGCCTGCATTCTGATATGACCCAGTTGGCGGTGTGCGTATAAGCCCTCCTTTTCCTGCCATGCTATTAATGCTGGCTTAAGAGCGATTACTTGTCTTAATAATTTGAGGTATACTTTTCGGCTGTTGCCGTTTCTAGGGCGAGCTTTTGCAGAGTTCTTAAAGCTGTTACTAAAACTTTTTGGGGGTCAAAGTCCAGTGTGATAGCTGGCTAGAGGAGTCTCAACTTTTTCGGAGTTCTGCTTGCTTGTTTATATTCCGCTTACCCAGATTGTAAATCGCAGTCAGGAGTTCTGGGGGGTAAGACAGCCTGCCTCCAACAGTCTCCGATGAAGCTATGTATCTCGAATTCAGTGGTTGTCAGCTGGTGGCTCTTGCACTTTTTATTGTCATTCCAAAATTATAGTAACGAACAGTATTGGCAGTGGTGGACAATGCATTTTCAAGGAACTAACTTGTGGAAATGTTGTTTTCTCCGCACTAATAATACTGGCTGTGATCTTTGTCTGATACGTGACGATGTTGTGATGTTGAAAGCTAGGAAAAGTCGAGCTTAGAAATGAAAAACACTGCCTTGTCGGAATTTGTAATAGCGAGCTTAACACCCTTGGTTGTTTTGTTATACAAGTTGAGGTAGATGGCAGTATGTTAGAAATTTCTTTCCATGTTACTAGCAAGAACGATGTTAAGTACGAAGCTGTTATCGGAAATGACATTGTAAAGATTGTCGATTTGATAGTATCTGAGAATGCGGTAGAGTCTCGTTCCAGATCTAATAAAATAAAAAGCAATTCAGTCGAAGACTTAGCTACAGCGGTAACAGGAGAAACTCTAAATGATAGTGAGCATGAATGTGAACTCTTACGGGAGTGTAGAGAGTTATGCCTATTCGCAGGAACAGAGGAGTCGGTGATCGATTTATCTCACCTAGAAAAGCCCTTTGCTGAAGCAGTAGCAGCTTTGATTAAGAACTACTCACCGTAAACGAAAAAGAATTGTCCCAGTGAAATGAAAATTATGCTAAAGGACAAGAATCCGGCGTTCGAACGCCCGAGGCGCATGTCTAATGCAGACAAATGTATTGTAGACTTGCAGATCAAAAAGTGGCTAAAGGAAAAAATCATACAACCGAGCACATCGGAATATGCATCTAATGTTGTATTGTTTCCGAAAAAAGATGAGAGTAAAAGAGTATGCTGCGACTATAGAGGGTTGAACGCAAAGATTGCAAGGGACAACTTTCCAATGCCCTTACTTGACGATGTAATCGAGAGATTGCAGGGTCATAACGTGTTTACAACACTTGATCTTGCTAATGGATTTTTTCACGTTCCAATCGAGCCGAGTTCAAGGAAATGTACAGCGTTTGTTACACATGCAGGCCAATTTGAATTTCTGTATGTTCCATTTGGAATATCGAACTCGCCAGCTTTATTTTCACATTTTATTCATGCTATTCTAGTGGATATGATACAAGATGGGACAATTGTTACTTATATGGATGACCTCATTATTCCCTCCAAGGACATAGACGAAGGCATTCGAAAGCTAAGACGCGTACTAGAAAGATCAGCAGAGTATAATTTGCAGATTAAGTGGAGTAAGTGTCAGTTTCTTATGGCAAAGGTTGACTTTCTAGGGTACATTGTGGAAGAAGGCACGATAAGACCCTCAGAGACAAAAACAAAAGCTGTTAAAAGTTTGCAACGTTTTCTTGGTTTGACATCCTATTTCAGACGTTTTATAGAATCGTTCGCTTTGGTAGCTAAACCATTGTCCGATTTGCTCGGCTTGAGCAGCTTGTTGCATTCAATCAACTGAAGGAAGCATTAGTCAGTGCTCCAGTATTACGGTTATATAATCCGAAGCCTCAGACAGAAGTACATACGGATGCTTCAATGCATGGGTATGGCGGAGTGCTGTTGCAAAAAGATCCCGACAATCAGTTATTCCATCCGATTCAGTATTTCAGTCGAAAGACGAAGCCAGCAAAAGAAATATATCATTCATACGAGCTCGAAGCGTTAGCCATAGTTGAAGCTTTAAGGAAATGGCGCATTTATCTACTTGGGATTAAATTTAAGGTCTTGACCGACTGCAATGCATTCGCTATGACCATGAAGAAACGAGGTGAAGTTCCTTTAAGAGTTTCAAAGTGGGCACTATTTCTTCAGGATTTCGCTTTTGACATTGAGTATCGAAGCGGTAGTAAGATGAGACATGTTGGTGCTTTAAGCCGCGTATCATGTCTTATGCTAGAAGATTCATTGCTCCATAGATTAAAGCATGCTCATGCTACAGATGATTGGGTCAGAGCAGTTATGGCTGTCTTGGAAAAGAACACTTATGATGATTTTTATGTGAAGCACGGTATTGTTGTTAAAGATCCAATTAAGGAACTTATAGTTGTACCATCACTAATGGAGGATGAAATTATCAGATCAGCTCTTAAGGAAGGACATTTCTCAGCAAAAAGAACTCCATTAAGGAATAAGAAAATGAAAAGGAAGTACTCCGCAAAGAAGCACAAGGAAATATTCTGAAGATTCAACAAGAGAATCGTAAAACATTCAACAGAGGTCGTAAGAAAGAGTCCAAATATAAGGTAAATGAGTTGGTATCCATCAAGCGGACTCAATATGGCACCGGATTGAAGTTAAAACCTAAGTTTTTTGGTCCTTATAAGGTAGTGCGAACACGAGCTCATGGTCAGTACGATGTAGAAAAGGTGGGTGATCACGAAGGTCCAGGGAAAACTACAACAGTTGCTGAGTATATATAGAAATGGGTAACCCAAGCTGAATCATTGGAAGATCCATCATTCGAGTCGAATGAAAGATGAGGACGGCCGAATGGGGGATTTGAAAAAACCACCAGAAGTATCGATAAGCCTTGCAATGCAGCACTGTTCCATCGACTTGGAAGAACTAGCTCGCACTGGATTGAGTTGAGTCGAGAGATTGCGTCAGACAAGCGAAGAGTATAGAAGTGTTTTTAGAGTAGTGCGTTCGCAGTTGCTCGCTGCTTAAAACTCAACCTAATTAAGTTAATACTATATTCACATTAAATCCAATAAACAATAAATTACACGTGCTCAAGACTAATTATTGGAGAGCATTGAAAGGCCATCCTACATATATTCTTGATCAGCATCAACAGCCGAGTCGATATAGCCATGTTCGTCTATTCGTCTGTCAGTCTGTCCGTCTGTATGTCCGTATAAACGCACAGATCTAAGAGATGGTAGGAGATAGAGGTTTGATATGTATGGGACATATGTTTCTTATGTCTGCATGCAGATCATGTCCCCGCCCGCCCACGCAATTCAGCAAAAACGTCATATCGCCCACATCTTTAAAGATTAATGGCTTGTTCCTTCTAGACATATTTAGTAATCAGGATAACTAATTGATCCGCTATAGGTGAACGGTTTTCGAGTTATGATCAAAAGACTGTTCGCTGCTGCTTTTAGCTGCCACTGCAGCATACAAATTTATGCTGATCGTATAATTTCCTTGGTACAGAGTATGTTATAGTCGGGCTTGACCGACTTTCTTTCTTGTTTTGTTGAATTTTATGTCATCCCGACAACAATTATCACAATCATTTAGAAAGGGTCGTCGTGTAAGTGGATATTGAATCGCAAAATGGTGGTATTTTTGCCATGCATGTAAGCTGAGTTTGGTGAGTTCTGCAATGGCAACGGAAACAGTAACACAATACCGACCATCAATAATGAAATTGCATAGTCCGAAGTTTCTAGTCCGGTTCTTAGTTTGCCATTATTACTTTATTTTGTACAACTCAAAATAAATGCGCACAGATTTCTGAAAAACCTAAAGTAATATTAAGCAAATAAGATGTATGTATTAACACTTGGTTTGTAATCACGAATGATTAAAGGCCGATTTCTCATCTTCTACATATCTGCTATGTGTTAAATAAGCTCAGATTTTGCTCTGTTATTTGTGGGCTTATGTAGTAGATTTGAAAACGGCACTAAGAGATTTTAAGTATTTAAGAAAATTTTAAAAATATTGTTGAAGCAGATGAAGCGATTATTTTTAATTAGTTTAATTAGTTTAGTTAGCTATCGAACAGAGCGCACCAAGTAGGTATAAGTATTTTCGCCTATTCTAAAAATATTATCCCACTTAAACGCGTCTCAGAAACACTTCTTTCTATACAAACTCTTATAGATTTTCATGGCGCCAGAGCAGGGACAAATTTAAACTGAGTTAATAAACAAACACAAGTGAACAGTGGTAAAACACAAGAAGTGACAGTGACACATATTAAAATACAAGCGAACCAAGTTAAATTAAAAAAAATAAAAGTGCAACAGCAGTGAATACAAATCTACAAACACATACATATTTGCCCGCGACGGTTGAAACAATTAAAACACACAAGTCAACATTTATTCGCGTTGGCCGTGTAATGCCAAACAATAACCAAAAACCCTGCGATTGCTTGGACTGCATGAGGAAAGTGACTGCTGGACTTAAGAGCCCAAACTACATCCCAGAGGTATTGTGCTAAAAATTGAAAGGTCAAGGAAAATAAATTGATTTCCCTTTAATTGTTGCTGACTTTTAAGCACGACCCTTTCAATTCTTGGCACTTAAGTAGAAATAGTAGAGCTAGGCTAAACTAACAAGTTGAATGATATTTATTTGTTTATTAGCAATTATAGCTTTGGATGTAAAACCGCGTGTTCCGTTGCCCCTTCACCCCTCTCGCACACCAACACAAACACTTGAACCGTACTTTTTGCCACAAGCGCACACACATACATACATACGTGTTAGCAACTGCAATCGGTGTCTCTCTTCGTTTTCGCCAACGGCATCGTTGTTGTTGCTAACGCTTAGCCTGTGCAGCTGCAGATCAAGTGACGCGCGCTCCCCTACAATAGATCATGCATATGCGATTTTTTGGAATTTTTTGCCACCAATTCTTTTCGCTTTTTATCGTTTCGATTATTGGTTCAGCGGGAATAATAAGTACCCTACACCATAATTTTTCTGAGCACATTAGTTTCCAAGTAAACGCTTATTTCCAGAACAAATACAAATTTATGTCACGAAATTGGAAATTATTATGGTCATGTGGACTGAAAGCTCTGTTAGGGTCTCAAAGTCCTAAAAAATATCTAAAATTGCTGCCGATTAGTAGGGTCATACTGATTTGCCTGCCGCTAATATTCAAAATGCGATTATTAAATTTAAGTTTAAGCAATTATAAAATCACCTCACAGCTTTCCAAGTCGCAAGTGATACCACTACGAATGTGGGCGACCTCGTGAACTCTGCAGCGGCAACTGATTCTTGGCTCAAACTAATAAGGTTATTGGAATAATATTTAATAAAAAGGTCTATTTTATGTACTAATTCATTTATTACTTCTTGTACCTTTTTGTTGAGACCTTATGTTGCTTCCAATTTGTACGATGTTGTCCGAAAAAAAGTGCTGCAAGTTATTTACTTTCAATTTAGTTTCACCAAGTCGGCTGTGCAATCTATCGATGTGGCAACGCTACGCATATTTATGTTCTCTTGTGGAAATGAAGATAATTAATGAGACTCAATAAATTGCTCATCAGCTGTTCAAAGCTATTTTTATACTCTGTACCGAAGGTACATAGAGTATTATAAGTTTGTGCAAAAGTATGTAACATCCAGAAGGAAGCATCTCCGAACCCATAAAGTATATATATTCTTGATCAGCAACAACAGCCGAGTCGATATAGCCATGTTCGTCTGTCCGTCTGTCCGCCAGTCCGTCTGTCTGCCCGTATGAACGCATTGATTTCAGAGATGGTAAGAGATAGAGGTATGACATGTATGGGACATATGCTTCTTATGTCTGCAGGCAGATCAAGTTTATTTTCAATTTTGGCCACGCGCCCTCCCGCCCTCGCAATTTAGAAAAAACGCCATATCTCCCACAGTTTTGAAGAAAGATGGCTTGTTCCTTCTGGACATATTTAGTTATTAGGATAACTTATCGATCCGCCAAAGAAAAGAAGAAGATCGGATGTACATTTTCTTGGTACAGAGTATGTTATAGTCGGGCTTGACCGACTTTCTTTCTTGTTTTATATGAAGTTCGACATAAAAGTTTATTTTCGTGCGTTCTCCAGAACGCAGAATCAAGGAATAATATTTTCTTTTAAAATGTTATTCCATCCAGAAGATCAGAGGAAATCCAAGGCAACTCTTGAGGAGTTCAAATTTAAAATCAAAGGTCCAACTAGAAATATTCTTAGGATCAAAAAACAATTGGATGCAGGAAGCTTGGCCACTTGGCCACTTAGTGCAGAATTAGAAGTATTATTTTTTTTGACAAAGGCCGGTCTTCTATCTCTAATTACTGCTCTCAACACGGCAAGTGACACAACAATAATAGATCCTACAAGTGCCGTACAAACGCGTTCTCGTCTTCCAAATCGATCGTTGCCGAAGTTAAGTGGAAAATATTCGGAATATAAAAATTTTATTAGCCTTTTTGAGACTTTGGTTCATAACGATAGTTCTACTCCATCTTTAGAGAAATTCAAACATTTGATTTCTTACCTCTCAGGTGGAGCTCTTGAAACTGTAAGAGCGTTTCAAGTCACCGAGAGCAATTATGAAAAAGCATTAGCCAGTTTGAAAAATATATGACAATGACTGCCTTATATTTAAGGATCATATTTCAGCGTTGTTCAGTTTCGGCAGTGTATGGGTCATTGCTGTCAATTGGCGATGATAAAAAGATCGCAAATGCTATGCTTATTCATTTAGTTAGGAACAAAGTGGATCCAGTGACCAAACGAAAATGGGAAGATCAACTCGATTTGGATAGGCTTCTGCTATGGACAGATTGCGAAAAGGTTTAAAATCGGATATACCAGCATATGTCAGCTGAAGAGTCTACCAAACCAACATCTGAAGCAGAGCTAGGTCAAAGTAGGCACAATCGTACCTCATTTTCGTGTTCGGCGGCTCAAGCCCCATCAAGAAGTCTAAAATGTGTTTACTGTAATTCAGAAGGGCATTCAATTGCGATTTGCTCTTCATTTTCCTCGGTATCAGCCGCACAAAGGTTTGAGTACGCAAAGTCAGCTCCCTTATATATAAACTGTCTACAAAGGGGTCATACTGTTGCAAAATGCAAATCAGCAAAGTGTCGAGTTTGTAGACGTTTAAAAGATACATATCTCCTCCAAACTATGAGCTGAAACTGTCTATCCGATTCATGTACAATTACTTGGCGATACATTTTAATCTGAATCGGAGTAGAGTATAGCTCCTCCTGGATCGTAGGACCGACCATCAGGATGTCACTCAACGCAATCTGAGTAGACGTCTTGCATGACGCATCAAAGACAACGCGATTTCTACATATAGAGCCTACATCACCGATTCAAATTCATGCCTTCGCCGATGCTTCTATGAGATCATATGGTGCGTGTATTTACGTTTTTTTTTTTCTATTGTTTGACTGCAGAAGGTTTTAAAGATTTATTGTTGACTTCTAAATCTAAAGTAGCGCCTCTCAGACCAAGACGGAGTGTCTGGAGTTATGTGCCGCTCACCTTTTAGCAGACCTCTGTAATCGAGTCAAGTCTTGGATTAAGGCTCCGATCTAACGCATTGTGTTCTGGTCAGACTCAGAAATAACACTCCATTGGATTCGGTCACATCCCTCTTTGCTATCTACTTTCGTGTCGACGTTGTGACGTTGATGGAGTCAATTTGGTTGACATGTCCATCATATTTACTTGAACCGGAAGAAAATTGGCCTAAAAACGCTCATTTTGAATTGTCGAAAGAGATACTTGAGATGGAAGTTCGAAAATCAGCTGTCGGGCTGACAGTTGCAAGGAAGAATCCAGAGTTGTTGGACATCATCGAATGATACTCGTCACACCTCAAACTGCTGAGAGTAAATATAAATCAATCCAATTTGAAAATATTCCTTCAGCACTTGAACTTAAAGAGGCATTCAAGAATATAGTCGAAATGGTACAGAAACATGAATTCGAAGATGAAATTGAAAGGGTTAGAAAGAGCGCGCGAGTAGGCCCAAGTCTTCAGCGATTGAATCCCTTCATGCATGAGTGTCGGGGAACGTGGTGTGCCTTTTCGTTGTTGCGAGTTGGGGGGCGACTAGTCAATGCTCCTATTTCGTACGATGCCAAGTTTCCAATTTTATTGACGAAGCGCTCGCAGTTTGTGCAGCGCTATGTCCATCATCTTCACCAGACCAACTTCCACTCGGGCCCTAGAGCACTCGTAAGCCAACTCAGAGAGCGCCTGGGGCTAGCTAACGCTCAAGAGATCTGTCGTCAGACAGTACGATCATGTATAAGTCTTATATTGCTCTAGAACTTGTTTCAGACCTATCAACTGATTCTTTTCTATTAGCTTTCCAAAGGTTCGTTGGTCGCCGCGGCGTTCCCCAAGTCGTCCATTGCGACAATGCGACGAACTTCGTCGGAGCAAGTCGCCACTTCGACGACCTGCGAAGGATGATAGAGGCCGTGAAGAGGCGGATGCACGTTTGCGTTCATACCTCCAAGAGCGCATCACTTCGGGGGTCTATGGGAGGCGGGTGTAATAGCTCCCAAGAGCCTACTTCAACGGACGGTGGGCAGCGCGCTCCTAAGCGCAGAGGAGCTTCAGACGGTGCTGGTGGGAGTCGAGGCAGTAATGAACTCTCGACCTCTGTGATCGCTGAGCCAAGACCCAAGCGATGGAGAGGCTCTCACCCCAGCGCACCTACTGATAGGCGGGTCGCTGATCGCTCCACCAGTAGTCGGGATCACGGACCAGCAGGGTCTCCGCTGCTTGAAGCGATGGCGACTTGTCTCGTCTCTCAGGCACATGTTTTGGCAGCGTTGGTCCCGGGAATACGAGCTGGGATTGCAGACCCGGGCCAAGTGGCACCAGCAGAAGCCGAACATCGCCGAGGGAGATCTCGTCGTCGTCGCAGAGGACAACTTGTCCCCCCTGCAGTGGCTCCTGGGCAGAGTAACGGCCACACACGGCGGGCAGGACGGTATGGTCAGGGTCGAAGACGTTATGACGACTAGTGGAGCGACCTGCAAGCTGTTGAAGCCTGTGCAGCCTTTTAATGGGGGCGGTGTTGACGCAGATGGCGTTTATTTTTAAATAATTTAATTAGTTTAGTCATTTGAAATTGGTTGAAGTAATGTTCTGAAGTCTAGTGTAAGTTTAGTTTAGGGCGGAGCGGGAGCGCAATAAAGCTCCTTTTCGGTTGTCCTCGCTCTTTGCGAATTCGCCCCGTTTCGCCATCCTAGCTTAAGGTAGGCTTAGAAAAATTGATTTAAAATTAAAAGTCAGTTTTCGTAAGCTATCGAACAGAGCGCACCTACTTATTTTCGCCTCGTCTAAAAATATTAACCCAATTAATCGCGTCTCAAAATTAGTTCTCTATAAAAAATCTTATAGAATATCAAATATATTTTTATACAGAACTAGATGGCCCGGCGAACTTCGTACCGCCTAACAATAAATAACTGTAGTGAGTTAACTTAATAAAATGAGTACAAAATTTATTAAATTCAGTAG
>JAWNNM010002476.1:0-58138 GCA_035044965.1 Lordiphosa andalusiaca | reverse complement strand
GCTCAGAGACAATGGCACGTTTTGCACGGTAGTGTGAATTGTTGGCAATAATTTTCCAAGCATTTTGCTACATGTTTCATCAAAATCGTTCGTAACGTTTTTGAGAAAATTCAATTTTCCTTTTTTAGCAATTATAATTGCCTAACGCCAGCAGTGGCCATTATTTCCTAGTGCCTTGCACAAATGCCAGCAGTGGCCAGAGTGGCCATAAAAATTCGACGCTAACGTATATTGTTGCTCAAAGACAATGGCACGTTTTGCACGGTAGTGTGAATTGTTGGCAATAATTTTCCAAGCATTTTGCTACATGTTTCATCAAAATCGTTCGTAACGTTTTTGAGAAAATTCAATTTTCCTTATTTAGCAATTATAATTGCCTAACGCCAGCAGTGGCCATTATTTCCTAGTGCCTTGCACAAATGCCAGCAGTGGCCAGAGTGGCCATAAAAATTCGACGCTAACGTATATTGTTGCTCAAAGACAATGGCACGTTTTGCACGGTAGTGTGAATTGTTGGCAACAATTTTCCAAGCATTTTGCTACATGTTTCATCAAAATCGTTCGTAACGTTTTTGAGAAAATTCAATTTTCCTTATTTTTTTACATGATCATTTTTAGTTCTCTACATACGAATGTACTTTACATTGGGTCACGGCTGCTACTGCAGCCCTAGAAATGGACACAGCGCTGCCACCCTTTTTGCTATTCTTCGAACCCCGGCGCGCAGACGAACTCCCAAGACAAGATCAATTAAAAATGCCGTTCGTTAATTTTAATATTTCCAATGCTGTAAGTATATATAGAAGTTAATAATACATAATAGATAACAGATTTATTTTTTCAGACCGTTAACGTGTACAACAAGCGCGGTGCCGAACCTGACGGTGACGCCGTGGAGCCGCCAAAGCACGGCATTAAAAAATTTAAATCTGCTGCAAATCGTCGCGCTGGCAAGCCTGCAGGTCCCGCTGGCAAGCCAGCAGGTCCCGCTGGGAAGCCTGCAGGTCCCGCTGGCTCTCATGTGAAGGCTGGTGGCGACGCTGGCAAGCCTCCAGGTTCGCCCGGGAAGGCAGGAGGCGACGCTTCCAAGCCTGCAGGTTCGCCCGGGAAGGCATCAATTATAAGTTATAAGTTATTAAAAATAAAATTTGAAGTTAAAACAAGTAAGGGCGCTGTTCATATGTTTTCATTTATTTGTTTTTGAATTTTTGGAGATGAATGTAACAAAATTATTATCCCAAATGGAGGAAACACTTTATTCTAGTCCTGACCAACAAATGGGGGTTGGTGCTCTTATCAGCTCAACTGTTTCGCTTATAACTCCGGTGTTTTATGTCCGATTTGATTGTACTTTTCAGAATATACAGATATTGGGCCTAGCTTAGTGTATACTAAACCGCGAGGGTCTAACTGAAAATTGTGGATCTGACGGCTATTTAGGTCTAGGATTTCTAGAGAAGGTCTAGGTTTTTTGGGGATAAAAGGGGGACGGGGTGGAATTTTTCAAATCTGAAACAAACTTGATCTGCGTTCATACAGACAGACGGACGGACGGACAGACGGACATGGCTATATCGAATCGGCTGTTCATGCTGATCAAGAATATATATACTTTATGGGGCCGGAAAATTTTCCTTCTCCTTGTTACATACATTCGCACAACTTCATGATCCCCCGTTTCCCATTTTCAATGGGAACAGGGTATAAAAACAATTTTTTTTGGACACCCTATTCTAAATATTGGATGGAAACTATTAATCATTATTTGGTGATAGTTTCTACTTGGCATCGGCGACTGCGGTTCGTCCCAGAATTTCAGCAAGGCGAATATTTTGTAATAGGCCACTCTGTTTGGAGAAATTAACAATTAGGTACGACTCCTTTATCATTATCATAAATCACTCACCTTTAATTCCGATTTCTGGCCGCATAGATAATGGGATTAAACACACTGGAGGTCCAGATCATGATCGAGGCAATGATATGCAGCCAGGGATATGACATTTTGCATCAGAAACAGAAAACGGAAAAATATGGTGACCATCAGTAAGGCGATTATCCTCACGCGCCTTACGCGTAGTCATTGTGGTCACATAGATGAACCTGCTGCTCCTTTGCCTGTTGTTGTTGCCTGCGTATCTTCATTCTCCAATGAAGTCTGTGATGTAAGTGCAGCAATAGGAAATGATGACCAGCAGGGCAGTAGAAAACCAATCAAAACGAACGTCTTTTTGATGGATTTACCTTCCTTCTTGAGAATGGTTCAAAAGAAAGTGGCCTCTTCTACGCCAATTTCGCCCCAAAAGGCTGAAACAGTGGGAAGCTGGAAAATTAAAGTTTTGAGTTTACGGGGAAGCTTATTAGAATTCGATATACTTACTAGCAGGGGAAAGGATACACCACAATTGAAAATTAATTGTTATGGTATTAATTTGGACTTCCATCTGTGAGTACCTGCTGTGGCGAGCACCGCCTATTCAGGGTTATGACCAAATTAAGCAATGAGACGGCCACAGTGCCATAGAAGATTTAGGTTCAGATAAATTTTTCCCAAATTTGTATACTCTGTACCGTAGGTACATAGAGTATTATACTTTTGTGTAAAAATATGTAACATTCAGAAGGAAGCATCTCCGACCCCATAAAGTATATATATTCTTGATCAGCATCAACAGCCGAGTCGATATAGCCATGTCCGTCTGTCTGTCCGTATGAACGCACAGATCTCAGAGATGGTAAGAGATAGGGGTGGGACATGTATGGGACATATGCTTCTTATGTCTGCAGGCAGATTAAGTTTATTTTCAATTTTGGTCACGCACCCTTCCGCCCCCACAATTAAGAAAAAACGTCATATCTCCCAAAGTTTTTAAGATAGATGGGTCGTTCCTTCTGGACATAATTAGTAATCAAAATAACTTATCGATCTTACAAAGGAATGTTGAAGATTGGATGAACCGTTGTCGAGATATGATCAAAAGACTGTTCACTGCTGCATCGCAGTAGCAGCGCTGCATCAAAATTTATGCTGAGCGTATAATTTCGTTGGTACAGAGTATGTTATAGTCGGGCCTGACCGACTTTCTTTCTTGTTTACACAAAAAAATTCAACTTTGAAATAATTTTAATTTTGAAATTCGCGGTCCATCGATGATATTTTTTTCAGAATATTTGGTGAGGGGTAGCTCTACTAAACAATTCCGGTTTTTATAAGAAAATCTCGCCGCAGGCGAACACTTTTTTCGCAGAAAATCGCGCGATTTTCTGTAAAAGCTTCCGCCTGCAATCCCAATATTAGAATTATAACCTTATTGCTCAAGATTCCGATGCTGCGGCATAAAAAGCATAGCTGAGAGCAGCAAGTGTGGAGTAGGCCTTCTGTGGAAAACTCAATAAAAACAAGTAGGCGCGCTGCAGTCGAGTGCCCCGACTACAAAATACAATGTTCATTTGTTTTTTTATTTTTGAATTTGAATGTAGCCGGTTTTTGTAACTGCTGTTAAAGGCTCATCCTGAAGGATCGTCAAATTTCAAAATTCCTTTAAAAAGTATCCATGGATTTCTGCACGATCAAAAATTATTCCCGAATTTTTGGGGAAGAAGAACATATAACAATTACAATTACCTTGATTACCTTGCATTTTTTTTTTTTACAAATTTGAACTTTGGTAACCCATAGGTAAGCATCTATAGGGCGAAGCACCATTTAAATTACTTGAATATCTTATTAGTGCACTACCCTCATGATGGAATAAGTATAAGTATAGCTCGTCGGAAAAATGTAGTCCGTTGACTATGCCATAATAAGTGCGAGTGGAAGGGTTCACCGTAGCAAAGAGAATTAAATACGAAAACCGTTCATCCAATCTTCACCATTCCTTTGGCTGATCGATAAGTTATCCTTATTACTAAATATATCCAGAAGGAACAACCCACCTATCTTTGAAACTGTGGGAGATATGACGTTTTTTCTAAATTTCGGGGGCGGCAGGGGGCGTGGCCAAAATTTAAAATAAACTTGGTTTGCCTGCAGACATAAGAAGCATATGTCCCATACTTGTCAAACCTCTATCTCTTACCATCTTTGAGATCTGTGCGTTCATACGGACCGACAGACAGACAGACGGATGGACGGACGGACAGACGGACATGGCTATATCGACTCGGCTGTTGATGCTGATCAAGAATATATATACTTTGTGGGGTCGGAGATGCTTTCTGCTGGATGTTACATACTTTTGCACAAACTTATTATACTCTATGTACCTTTGGTACAGAGTATAAAAAATATTAAAAGCCCACCAACTTTGCAGAATAATCAAGTCAATTCGGAAGTCGGAAAAGACAGACTGACCCAGGAAGAACTCGATGGCAAGCTGTTAGAGTTATTTTCCAAAGGATTTCAGCCATTTAGCCTTGTTGAAGAACATGATTTAAAGAGTTTGTTGCTGCCCTCAACCCAACATATAAAATGCCTTGTCGATATCTAGTCTCGCGTTCTTTAATACCAGCTTTATTTAACAAATGCCAGGAACACATGACTATGAAAATTAGAGAGGCACAGACGGTATGCTTAACTATGGATTTATGGACATCTGTAAATAACGATAGCTAAATGGGCGTGACAATCCATTATGTGAACTCTAATTTTGAACTACGATCAATGTTATTGAGATTTTCTTCCATAACTCAATCCCATACTACCAATAAATGGGGAGTCAGCGATAAAGTAATTTTGGCTGTGTCAGATATCGCGGCCAATATACAGCTTGCGCTGGAGCGTAAAAATGGTACGAAATAAAATGGTCGAAAATTTACATCATCGTCTTGGCAACATTGGATCTAACTGGATACTCTGGGCCAGTACATTTTGCGACCCGAGATTTAAACACATGCCTTTCACGCAAGACGATAATTTTGTTCAAATGAAGAATAAAGTTATTGGTATGGTAGCGGAAATCATAACATCTAATGAAAATAATGTCACAAGCTCCATGAATATAAATACCGAGCAGCAAACCAAACGCTTTTGCATATTTAAAGCATTTAGGCAAAAAGCTGCACAAATTTCATCTCAGCGCACATAATTTTCACGAGTTCTAATTGAAGGGAAGCGTTATTTAGAGGGATAAGAGGGATCTACTATCTTGGTGGGGAGAAAAAAAGCATATTTATCCTAACTTGGCAGAAATTGCGCAAAAATATTTGGGCATTATGTGCACATCTGTGCCATGCGAGCAACTATTCTCTAAGGCGGGAATGATTATAACAGAGAGACGATCACGACTCAACCAAGCAAAGGCAGAAATGTTATTATTTTTAAATAATAATTCTAAATACATGCCCTTATGTATTAAACGTAAACCTGTTATTATATTTATTTTGAAATTTTTTGAATCATAGAAGTCTTTGATTAAATAACCGTTAGTTATAACTAAAAATACCAATATTTTTTACATCTATAACGATTACTAAAAAATAACCAGTTCGCCAACCCTAATGTGAAGGGTATATAAAGGTGCCGAGCGAAGTACTGGGTCTCACTTGCAATCAGAACCTAAATCGAGTAACATCGAAACTCGCTGCGCTCCTACAATCAAATGATGAAACAACCTATGGACAACAAAGCCGCTCAGCCTTCGAAAAATATATAAATCAGGGCTGCAAACCGACTTTGAACCAAACCGGTTCGAACCCGGAATTACGACTCTTATTTGAACCGAACCTCTATAGAAATTAAAGCTGAACCCGAACCAGTTCGGGCCCAAAATTTCGGTTCGGTTCAACCAAACTGACACAAAAATTTTACCTCTGTCTACCGACTTCATTTGTTATTTGGTGCGACTGACTCCTAAAATGGGCAGGAGAGTGGGAAAAAAATTTGGCAAAACGATTAGATTTCCTTATAAAATCCGTACCTATAACAGAATCTGTTTTTAAAGCTCCTCGACTCTAAAGCTTCTTGAATAATTCTCAAAAGCAAGAGCCTAACATTATTTCGGTAATATTTTTCTATGTAAACCACGAAATGGAATTTCACTAAACTGTAAATAATTTATTGAATATTTTCTACTTACCAATTCCGACCCAAAAACCACTAGGTTCCCATACATTTCGGGGAGTTTTTAGAAAGCTGTTTTTAAAACACATAGAAGACAAAAATTAGTAATATTGTATAAAGCATGGACTGAACCAAGGTTCGAATCAAAATCTTCTCCTAAAAACCTCGAACCAGAAATTTCCGAACCTTAACCATTCCTTAATTTGGGTTCGAACCGGCGTACCGGAGATCCGAATATTTTTTTTGGTTTGCAGCTCTGATATAAATATGTTTTAGAGTAAGAAGTAAAATGAAACGAAACGACTACTGAGTTGATAGTCAAGTCAAGTCAAATCAAGTCAACTGAAACCACTAAAAAGTCAATAGTCAAAAATAGTCAATGTAACAAAACGACTAATGACTATCATTTTGTTTAGTTTTTGTTCATATCTTTAAAATTATTTGATCAAATAATATTTCATGAAATCTAATTCATTATTAGTTTTTTTGATTTGTGCTTAAACTTTAAAGTCAAGTTCATGGTTTTGGTCGATTTACAAATATTAGCTAAATGAAAGTTAAAATTCGAACCCTGTAAACTATTTTAATATTTCGTTTGGATAAAAAGTAGCAAAATCGTGTAGCAGCTAGAGATTTCGATTAGCCCGTTATTTGATATATCACACTAAGTTGATTAATTGTCAACTGCTGGGCAAACCAGTTCGCAAAGCAAGTTTGCTAGTCTGAACTATAAGAGAAATTCAATGCAAACTTTCGAAGTTCCGACAAACCAATTTGCAAACTAATTTTTTTTTTTTTTTTTGGCTTTGATCACCGCGTGTGTGATGATTTGTTGGTCACAGTCTGGCAACCGTATTGACCAGGTACAAAGTGCGTTCTTGGCAAGGCGCGCGGCTCTTCCAAGGCATGTGAGGTTGGTAGTTGATATCGGTTTCAAACCGAGGTTTATTACTTTTTCCTTTTCGTCTTTTACGCTAATATCATTTTACTCAAAAGTCAAAACCGGCTTCTTTTATAAATCTAGCTAGCTCTCTGAAATACAAAGGCTCCTTCGAAAGCAAAAGATCCTTTGTGTTTCCAAAATAATTAAAGATTTTATATTTTCTTCTTAATACAGCAAGTCCTTGGCAGGTAAAAATTAAATGCTCTGCAGTTTCGGTTACATTGCATATACCACACATGTTGCTAGGCACTTTTTTAATTGTGTGAAGGTAAGTTTTGTCGTACGTGTGTCCCGTCATTAGTCTGTTGATAACCTTAATGTCCCTAGCTTTCCATTTGAGCTGGGAATGCCACGGTTTCTCGGGGATTTCAGGGAAAATTTCCGCAAAAAACCTACCTTTTTCCCTTGATAGGTCCTTGTAATGGTCGTTCCAGCTGGAGAAATTACGTTTTTTGATTAGTCTAATGGCTTCTCCATAACTTAACTGTATGTTGTACGGTTGTCCTTCTGTCGTAGCTTTTTTGGCTGTTTTATCAGCCCTTTCGTTAATGTTTATTCCCTTATGTCCAGGGATCCACATTATATCCATCCTCTCTATTCTGGAGCAGTTTAGTGTTTCATGAATGTCACAGACAATGTATGACTTTGACTTCTTATCCTTAAGCATGGATATAGCCCCCATACTATCAGAGAATATCACAGTTTTTTTGTACTCATGGTTACATGCTATCTTACACGCTATTTTTATGGCAAAGAGTTCTGCATTTACTGACGATAGTTTTTGATCTATTTTGTACATTATTTCTCTGTCTCTGTTACTGTCAAAAATTCCTAAGCCTACGCAGTCTTCTGTTATCGATGCATCGGTGGCAATGATATTCCAATTGTTACTCTTATAATGAGCTAATTTTTCGCCGTAAATGGCTTTCAGTCTTTCTGGGGCCATTTCGTTCTTGCTCAGTCTTATAGTTTTAATACATAAAGCTAGTTTGGGGCATGGTATGTACTTGCGTGCCATTTTAGTACGATCTATTACGTCCTTGAACAGATTGTAGATGAAGGTGTAGCTGGTTTCTGCAAACGCCGTTGTTACATTATCATATAGACTCTTGTTTGCTTGTTTCACCTTGAGGAGCTCTTTCGCAGCTAGCAATTTCGCTCTCCAAGCAGGAGGGATCGTCCCAGTTAAGACGAAGGGTATATGTTGCGGGGTGTCTGGTGTAACGCCGGCACATCTTCTGAGCGCTTGCGATTGAGCAATATTCATGTCCTTGGCAGCTCCTATTCCCATATTTGCAAAGGTGGATATCGCATACTCTTGTTTCGATCTGATGAAAGCTTTGAAGATGTTTGTTGCCACTTTGGGTCTGAGCCCCGACTTGATGGTGGTAGCCATTTGAAGCAGTTTGATGTTGTTTTTGCTTTCTTTCTTTAGATTTTTAATGTGAGCCGTGTTTGACATGTTTGCGCATATCTTTCTACCCAAAAACACTATTTCCTTTTCGTTTTTTATCGACACTCCCTCTAGATTGATTTCTATTTTCCGTTTGCTGCTTGAGCTCATGGATAGAATGTGCGTTTTAGCCGGATTGAAGGTTAAACCAATGTCCTGGCATAGTAGATTGAAATCGCTTATTTTCCTTTTTAGTGTGTCGACTGCCTTCACGAAAGTGCGCGCGTGGGCTACAATGATGAAGTCATCAGCATACTGGAAGATCTTTGTATTTGTGTCTTCGATCTGATGTAGTCGTTTTGTGTATATATTGAAGAGTACCGGTGATAGGCAGCTACCTTGCGGTAGGCCACCGTTCACCTCTTCCACAGCATTTCCTAGTCTGAGGTATCGTACCGAGAGGAAGTTGGTGATCCATTGGACATATTGCTCTGGGATTCCTTCATAAAGCATGATTTGCTTTAGGTAAATCAGATTAACGCAATTGTAGGCATTGTTGATATCAAGCGATACTAGCACCACAGCTTGCCTTTGATGCCTTAGGCATCCAATGGTATGTAGTAAATCATTTATACACATAGACGTGGATTTACCTTTTCTGTACGCGTATGTTCTTTGTGGTAGTGTGCCTTTATCGTCTATCAGATCGTTCAGCCTGTTCTTGATCATGGCGTTGAGGATTTTGGCCAGCACTGAAATGAGTGATATTGGTCTAAAGTTCCTATGGTCGTTTAGGTCTTTGTTTCTTTTTGGAATAGGTGTTATTTTGATAACCCTCCAATCCATAGGTATGTTATTCCTTTGAAAGACGTCGTTAAACTGCGACAACAAATGATTCTTTGCTTCAGAATTCAGGCTTTTTATCATCTCGTATGTGATCTTGTCGATTCCTCCTGCTGTTTTTTTGTTTAGGCTTAAAATTTCCTCTAATTCTTCTTCCTGAAAGTTGTCTTGATGTTCGACAGGTGACACACTCCTAACTATGCTTCTGGCTTCTGGTGGAACTTGTTCCTTAAGGTAGTGCAGATACTCCTGATTTAGGGACTCATCAAGTCGCCCGAAGTCGCTGTTCTGTTGATTCTTGAGACTGTTCAGAAAACGCCAAGCACTTCTTGTGCTCGGTTGTAGGTCTAATTCTTCTATTCTACTCATGTAGCTGTCTCTTTTAGCTTTCTTCACCGCTTCCTTCCATTTCCTTTTCATGTTAACGGCCAATATGTATGCATTTGTGGATGGATGAGTGTTTGCAGCCAGCAGGGCTTCATTGTACTTAGCATTGAGTATTTTGAGGTCATTGGACCACCAGAATTTAGGTGTCTTCTGATCCCTTACTTCATATGTGGATGCCTTGATGTGTCTGTTTATTTCGTTCGCTATGCTTCTGAAGTCTCCCGTGAGGTTGGCATCCTCTAAGTTATGCAATAGGCGATTTTTGGCGAGGAATCTGGTTGATTTTGTCATGCTGTCAAATAGCTCCAAGGAAATGGGGTGATGGTGGCTTCCGCCAACAAACACATTTTTGACGTTCCAGACGTAGCTAGAACAGGTGTTTGTGAAAGTCAAGTCTAGCACGGACCCAGACTGGCTGTCTATGTGTTGCCTAAAGGTAGTTCTTCCATTGTTAAGACATCTGAAGCCGGCACTAGCCATAGATTCAGCCAGAAAGCGTCCACGAGCATTTGTTACAGAATCTCCGAACTGTACGTGCCTTGCATTGAAGTCTCCTGCTATGTATCCATTATCTGCGTTTTCAAATTGCATCAATAACATACTTATTTCGTTTTTGAAAATCTCCGTCGCGATTGTAGGCGGAAAGTACACTGATGCTATTTTGATGTTCTTTGTCAGATTGGTCGTAGACCCAATCACTACATCATATTGCGTTCTATATGATATTCTTTTTGCTTTAATACTTGTTTTGAAGGCAAGCGCGACCCCGCCATAGCCATCTTCTCTGAACTTCTCTATTAGCTTGAAGTTTGCTATTTTCCTTCTGAGGGGGTTTTCATCACGTGAGAAAACCTCAGATAGAATTGCTATATCGTATGACTCATTGTTTAACACAAATTCTAAGTCTGCCTTGTTTGCAATCAGAGATTGAATGTTTTGTTGGAATATTCTAATACTCATCTTCATACTGGGTGACCACCCTGGGGTCGTTTAAAGGTTTGAATTTTGAGTGAACTGAATTACTTTTTGTGAGGAACTTGTGTTTCAACATGTTAACTATTTCTAGGACTTCGCCATTACCTCTGGATAGAGGTGTCAGACTGTCTACAACCTTGTTAATTACCGATGCCATGTCTTCGGAGGTTTTCACCGGAAACTTATATTTTGAATTGCTGGAGTCATGGGTGTATGACTCTAGCTGGTAGTGGGGTTTGGGCTTGGGTGGAGCCACCGCCCTTTGTACAAGTTTGGTTTTGTATGAATGTTTGTTGACAATTTGGTTGACGCTCTGGTCATTGCTGACTGTGGGCTTGGATTTCATATCCAGAGCTGGGAAATTCTTGTCGTAGTCTCGATGCATACTAAACTCGTTGCTTATGGACGCATACATTGTGAGCACTTCTCTTCTGGCTAGTTTTTTGATGGTCATGATTTTCATTATGTCGCGTTCTTTTGCCCACACTGGACAGACGTCTCGGCTTGCCGATGTGTGCTCGTTGCTGTTGCATAGAGTACACTTCATGATCTGACAATTGCCATCACACTCGTAGCCGCCACACTTCCTGCATCTTTTGTTAGACTTGCAGCGCACTGTGGTATGCCCCAGGCGCCCACAATTAAAGCACTGCCTAATCATAGGAATAAAGTGCGTAACACGTAAGTTACACATGTGAATATATACAGATTGAGGAATTTCATTGCCAGCAAATGCTATTTTAACCGTTTCGGTTGGTTCTAAAACCACTTTTCCCTCTCCCTCACGTTCAAACCGTTTCTTCCTCATGATTCTTTCGACGTATTTTACCTCGACATGAGAGTCAATGTTGTCGAAAATGTTCTTTTCAGTGAAGCCTATGGGGACACCTTTAATCACACCGTACGTTTCAACATAGGATTTCGGTATAAAAACCTTTATGTTCATATCTATTAGCGATTTGTTTTCGACTGCTGCATTGGCTTCTTTTCCATTTTCAAATTGCATTTTGTACAACGAAATGCCTAAAGGAAGGATGTTTCTTATCCCTGTCAGTTTAGCGTGCTGAATTTTTTCGAACAAATATAGTCCATTTTTAAAACTCTTGTTTTCGAAGGCTTTACATTCCTTTGTGTCCATTAAGACACTAGCCATTCCTATATGATTGTCATCATACGTAGCAATTTCCCTTTTGTTTGTCGTGTCAACTGCCTTGTCATTCTTGTCGTTGTTGGGTAACCCTATTTTTTCCGAGGTGTTCAAAACTTTTTGACGTACAGAGCTACTGCCTGCCGCATTATTTTGCATGACCTCGCCATCTCTCCCATTCCCGTCAGCCGACGCCACGGTTTTTTGAGACCCACAGCTCTGCTTTGATGCGTCGCTGTCTAGGTCCATGCTACCTTCTGGTTCGCTATCACTTGCTGTATTTTGCCTTTCTTCATTGTCGTCTTCATCCATTTTGTCAGTGTTGCGATTTGTCGTTCTGCTCTGCTCTGCCTTTTTGTTGGCCTTATGAATTTTTTTGTCCAAGTGTCTTGTTTTAACGTCAGTCGTTTTGTCTGTCATTAAGTTGTTGTCAAAAATGTCCATCGTGCCAGCACAACGCTTGATGGATGTTCTTGCGAAGATTTCATCGTTTTCTGCATGCCTTTTCTGGGCAGACGCCGAGGGTTCGGCATCGCCCATTCTGCCTGTGCCTGGTTTAACCAGCCTGCCAAGGACCTACCTGCACCAATCCTCAGGAATTAGGTCGCTGCCTTTATCTATAAAGATTTCCACCGGTCTTGAACAATTTATATTTTTTTTTTCACTTGTCACTTTTCTTTTTTTTCACTTAGACGGAGCTCTGCTAGGACAAACTGCCTTACTCGGCTGTCAACTAGAGGTGGAGAACTATCGATAGTCGGCACCATCGATAGTCAGCGATAGTTTTTTACAAACCATCGATAACTATCGATAGTTTTCGATAGTATATTAATTTGAACATAAAAGTGTATTAAGTTCCAAAAATTGTGAGCGTTGTAAATAAAATTCCAACAAATATATTACAAAAAAGGTATTCCATTTATTTCATTAGGAATACAATTTTAAATATTAGTCATAACTTTAATTTTTAAGATTGTTGCTTATCTTTTTAGGCATTTTAAAAGCAAAAAAATACATTTCATTTCTAATAATGTTAATATTAAAGGCGATAAGTCATATATTAAATTGGCTTTCAATTATGTTTCTTATTCTGTTAGCCAAAGATTTTTGTTTAAAAATAACAAGATATTAATGTTTTTTTCTTTTAATTGAGTACGGCGCTCGGAAACTATTTGTCCGGCTTTACTGAACATGCGTTCGGACTCAACTGAAGTAGCAGGTACACATAAATATTTAAACATTAACATTTTAATAAGGTCAAGTTCCGTTTCGTTAACCTAAAAATACAAAAATTTTAGTTTTTTTGAATAAGAAAATTCGAATATAAAAAGACTTACTTTTATCCACTGCAGTGGATTAGTGTCCTGTGATGCAACAGGTCTTTCCAGATATTGCCGTTTAAAAAGTATGGCATCACTTCGACTGTTGGTGGTTTTCTCCATAGCTTTTTCTTCAACAAAATCAAAAAACATTGAATTCATTTTTTGATCGCCAACCGCCAGATTCGAATTGTGTTGCAGATTTTGCTGAGATATATTGACGAGTTCGTTTTCTAAAAGCACTGATGCTTGCTCAGCATTAAAATCATAATGAAACCCGATTTTTTTAAACCTCGGGTCCAATAAAGTGCATATTCTTGTGATGCTTTTCTCTTCATATTTAAAAAGTCTTTTCTTTATCGACTGAAGTAAATTATATTGCAGCATTTGCCCTTCGGGCGTATTCAACTCTGCTGTTAATTGCTCAACTTTGCGGTACAGTCCATACACAATTGGTATTATTAATGAAACTGTAACATATTTGCCGCCGGAAATTCTTTCAGTGGCATTTTGAAAATATGCCAATATATTACAGACGTCCTTTAATATATTTATTTCGTTGGCAGTAAACGGCAGCGGTGCATTTGGTATGGCCAATAAAACTTTTGATAATACAGCATTTGTTTTTACTATGCGATCAATCATGAAATAAAAACTATTCCACCTAGTTGGCGTTTCCTGCAACAAGCTATAAGGCGTGTCCGAGTTTTGGGCTAATTTAAATTTTTCGCCTGCAATGGCGCTTTGCTTAAAAAATTTTACAACTGTTTTACATTTAGCAAATAGCGTTTTTAAGCATAAATTGTCTTTTTCAATTTTTAAGCCCTCTTGCACAACTAGATTCAAACTATGCGCAAAACATGGCAGATTGCGAATCTTTAAAATGTCGCATGCCTTTAACATTGAGCTGGCATTATCTGTTACAATGCACACGGTTTTTCCCAATACATTGAAATCGTTTAAAATGGCTTTCAATGTGTCAGCAATGTTTTGTGCCGAGTGATTAGTTGGATCATTAAGTTTTACTGTGGCAAGTGACGCTGTTTTAACTTCAAAACTATCAACAAAATGGCATGTCACTGTTAAAAAAGCATCACTTGCCTTCGATGTCCAACAATCACATGTGACAGCAACACTCGTTGTGTCTTTTAATTTAATTTTCAACTTGGCTGTACTCTCTTTAAACATATCTTTCATCAGCACATCTCTAATTTGTGTTTTGCTGGGAATTTTGTATCTCGGGTCTAGGATTTGAGAATACTCAATGAATCCTTTGTTTTCGACAACGTTGAACGGCTGCACATCCGTTGCAATCATCTTTGTTAATGCTTTATCGATGTCCCTCTTCCGCTTTGAATTGCTGTCGTATAGAATGGCTCTTTTGAAATATGAAGAAATCGAGTGCATGCTCGACCTTGCGCTGCTGCTTGTTGACGCACCCAAACTTGATTCGTTGGAGTCCGTTGCATCTATGTTACCATCGGTTTGGGAAACAGGATCATCCAATCCTGGATGAAATCTTTTTAAGTGGTCTTTTAAATTTGATGTGTTACCGCTTGTCTTATATTCTCTTCCACAGTTCAGACATTTGGCAAGTTTTTTGTCCTCAGACCTCTTGAAGTATTTCCACACTACCGAAATACCTTTCTTTCGTTTGGGTGCTTCATTTTTATTTGTGCTATTTGCATCCGAGTCACCGCTGCTGCATTCACATGGCACGTTAGCCTCACTGCTGGGTGCAGGCGAACTGCGTCGTGTTGCTTAAATTAAACCAAAACGTTTTGAATACTTCAAATAAAACATATGTACATCAAATATTACCTTTTTCGGCTCTAGTCAGGAACTTATCCATGTCGGAAACAAATACACACGTTTATTTAGGTGACGCTCAATTATTTTGCAATTTATTTTCCATTCTGAAAGCTGCCGCTGCCAATTGCGCTCTTTTCTGTGATGGGCGACTCCTCGTTCAAAACTATCGAAAACCATCGATAGTGCAGGCCTACTATCGATGGCGTTTCGATAGTGACAGACCAGCGATAGTGCCGATAGTACTATCGATAGTTCTCCACCTCTACTGTCAACACAATTGTGTGTGCAAACTAATTTGGGGTGTGTGAACACTTTGACATATTTGGACACAAATCAGACAAACTCAGCCATGACAGTTTGTGTAAACTAATTTGCTCTTTTAAAGTTAGCTTAAGACGGCTACCGTGAAACTTTTGTGTTTGCGAGCGGTTTTTGTAGGTTACTATAGGTTTTTTCAAAAGTATGTAAGAGCCACAAGGAAGCTTCTCCAACCCCATAAAGAATATATATTCTTGATCAGATCAGATGGATAAAAACTCCCTATATCTGCAGGCAGATCAAGATCCCGCCCCGCAATTTGGAAAAATGAATGGAGTCGGAGATGCGGTAATAGCCAGAAGTTACATACTTTATTTGATTTTGTGTGGCGCTCTAGAAGGATGAAATCAATAGACGCAAGAGACGACAACTGACACTTTTAGAAAGCTTGTCGGTTTTGTTCTTGTCCCTCTAGTACTGGGCACTAGTTCGTAAGTAGCGAATTTACTACCCACTAGAAGACCACCAGTACTTACCCGACAAACCCATTCAAGTGCTTTGCATCATTTCCTTTTCTAAATGAAATGTCCGCCTCCATGGGGACTAGTGACACCACATCGTTTACCGCGAAACTAGTAAAATGGGTACCCATGAAATGGGTGCAGAAATGGGTACCCATGAAATAGGTGCTGAAATGGGTACCCATGAAATGGGTGCTAAAATGGGTACCCATGAAATTGGTGCTGAAATGGGTGGTCATGTAGGAAAATATAAAGACTAGCTGCTTTAATTTAAAAGGTAAACATTTTTATTTAGACACTCTTGTTAAACATTATTATTATCTACGTTTTCGGCTGCGTTCTTATTTATAATTTTAGTATTGTTATTATTACTGTTATTTTAAGAAAATCTCTTTTTCTGCAGCTGAATGGCCTTACGCAGCTGGTCTTCTGCTGATCCGACTCCACCGTCCAAAGCAATTGCATCTAGAAATATGAAATTCAAATAAATCGAAATATTGCAGACGATTGTAAAATTGAAATCAAATAAACCCACGAAGCAAAACTCCATAAAAATTTGTATGGTTTTTTAAAGCCAGCTTTCCTTGAACTCCGTCTACGTTGTAGGCCAATGTAACAGGATTGGCCAGCACATTTTTAAAATTATTCAAAATGCCGCCAGGCTGAAGGAGCGACTTCATAACATCAATCTGTTAAAGGAGAACACAATTAAAATATATAATGGTCCTTTTTCCGAATTCCTAGCCGGTTTTCGTGTAATCGATTGCATCTATAGTTTTAAAATTGTCTATTTCCTCCACAAGTTCTTCTTCATTGTCAATTTGTTCACAAGCTAAATTTTCATTTTCACTCTCCTCTTTGCTCGCCGCGACACTATTTAATTTGTATAAATATTTTTTTTTTTGTTCTTCTCTAAGCCTTCTAATATGCCTTTTGCTATACATTTTAAGTTTATTGTTATTAGATTAATTAAGTGCTTGTCTTACCTTTAAAATAGTTTTATTTTGTTTATAATTCACTTAATTTCACTTGTTCACTTTTTTCACTTAGGGTACGTCAACTGCAAATGCTGTCACAATCTGAAGTAAACGGCAATAGCAAAGAATGTTCCAGCAATGCAGAAAACGCGTGCAAGCTAGAAAAAACAAGAAAGAAAGTCGGTCAAGCCCGACTATAGCATACTCTGTACCAACGAAATTCTACGCTCAGCATAAATTTTGATGCTGCAGTAGTAGCTGAAAGCAGCTCTGCTTCTGCGCTGCTGCAGCGAACAGTCTTTTGATCATAACTCGAAAACCGTTCATCCAATCTTCACCATTCCTTTGGCTGATCGATAAGTTATCCTTATTACTAAATATATCTAGAAGGAACAACCCACCTATCTTTAAAACTGTAGGAGATATGACGTTTTTTCTAAATTGCGGGAGCGGCAGGGGGCGTGGCCAAAATTGAAAATAAACTTGATCTGCCTGCAGACATAAGAAGCATATGTCCCATACATGTCAAGCCTCTATCTCTTACCATCTCTGAGATCTGTGCGTTCATACGGACAGACAGACGGACAGACGGACATGGCTATATCGACTCGGCTGTTGATGCTGATCAAGAATATATATACTTTATGGGGTCGGAGATGCTTCATTCTGGATGTTACATACTTTTGCACAAACTTATAATACTCTATGTACCTACGGTACAGAGTATAAAAATTACGGTGCTAGCATTGCATTTGTTTTTGCTATTTAACGAACAATGCGTGGACAACAGTAAAGTATCCAAATTTCGCTTACGCTTTGCGCTTTGCTTTTCATTTTTTTCGTACACTGGTTCGGCGTTCGTTTACCTTAGGGCTACTCAGGAAAGTACCCATGTACCCGGTTCGTTGTGGGTTACAGAATATACAGGCCAAAAGTACTTTTTTTTTCAGTGGTTCGACGTTCGTTTACCATAGGGCTACTGAAGAAAGTACCCATGTAAGAGCCAGCCGAGTAGGTAGTGCGAGCATGGCCAATCGCCAGCTTCAGTACTAGAGGGGTAGCTTCCACGCAAAAAAACAATCTCTTTCACAATCCGGCGCTGAAACATTATTTATTGGTTATTGTTGCTAATTGCATCCAAATGCTTGTTGCTGTTGGTCAAATCCTATAAGATGGATTGCAATTCAACCGCTTTGCTTAGCGAGACATTTTTGTATTTTGGTTGCTATTTTTAAGGGCTTAGAGAATCAGAATCGGAAAAAGAACTAATTTACTAGTTTTGTTTACCTTACTTCCTCGTCTGGGGATAGAACTCGTGACCTTTTGTATTCAATACGATTAGAACGGAGTCTTATCGTACTCACACAACGGATACGCGAAGTGTTAGACGCCGCAGAGCCAGCTTAAATTTTTCAAAGCGTTGTTTGTATATTTGATAGCTGACACTTTTTGTCTTTTCCTCCTCACATTTTCGTTTAGTCTCCTTCTCTTTATGGTCAAAACAAAATGTTATATATGTAAGGTGAACCAGCTGCAACTAATCATCCACCGCTGGTTTTTGGCAGTAGCAGTGAACGTTGCCCAACACTACGCAGCAGGCGGTAGAGGCAGAAAGAAGCAGAGAGACAGTCGTCACCAGCAGCCGTATAAAGTCGTCGTGAAATTTAGATTTAAAGCGTTGTTTTGCATTTATCCCTATTCTTTTACTATTGTTCACTGATCCTAATCATTAATAAACTAAACACTTTACATTTGGGGGCTCAGCCGGTCGTGATCATAAAAGAACAAAAACTGAGTGCATACAAACCGACAGTGAAAATTTCAATATAAAAAGCAGTACAGTTGTTTTAAAGTCGTGGAAAATAGCATGTTGGACAGTTTTTGAATACGGTATAAGCTGTAAAAGTCGTCTTTAAAGTTGTGAAAGTCGAAAAGTTGGCCAAATTCAAAAACGCCTGTGCAGATTTCTTAAAAAAAAAGCAATTCTTAAAAGGCCTGTGTGTGTGTATTGAGCGCAAAAGCAGCAGTCGTCGCGTGTGTGTGCATACACAAATTTTCGGTATTCGATCGAACGCTTTGGTTGTTGTAGTTGCAGCTGCAAGTTGGACCTTGTTGTTTTTGTAGAATTTTGTTCGATGCAAAGCAGAATCCGTGATGAAATTGTCACTTACGCCGAATAATAAGAAGAAAGAAGAAAAATACGAAACACCGAATCGAGTTACAAGGCAACAACGTAAAAACAGTGCGAAAAAAAAGCAAAACTAACAAAAACAGCAAAGTAAAGAAAATTCTGGAGAAGAAAAGCAGGAAAGTGAGAAAAATTTTAAAATTGAAGAGCAGCAAAGTGAAATAAAATCGGTAAAACAGAATCGTGAAAGTGAAATAAATATGCCTGATCAAGAGCACGACGGAGGTGCTGGCTTAAGCGGAAAGTTGGATCAACTAATAAAGTTGTTTGTGCTTAAAGCGGAGCTGGATAAAAAGCGAGCAACGGAGTGAAAAATTTCCGTAGACAATTTTGAAAAGATTCTGAATGACTTTGATGGAAGTTCAGTGCCAGTGCAGAAATGGTTCGAAGTTTTTGAGAAAAACGCCGATGCATATAGACTATCAGACGAACAAAAATATGTACCCGCGGAAAAATGATTGGAGCAGCCCGATTGTGTCTAGAATCTGCAAGTGTTAGTGACTATGCGGAATTGAAATTTGTGTTGTACGATGAATTCGAGCGTGAAGTGAATAGTGCAGATATTCACAAGCAGTTGAGTGAAAGGCACAAAAATAAATCAGAGACTTTCCACGAATATATGTTGAAAATGCGAAAAATTGCGGTCGTTGGTAATGTCGAAGAAGCAGCTGTCTTGCGGTATATTGTGAACGGACTTCAAATAAAATGCGAGTACAAGTTTTCTTTGTATAAGTGCAAGACATTTAAAGAATAGAAACAAGAGTTTGACGTATACGAGCAAGTCTTCGCGGAAGAACAGAAAAGCTGTGGTCAAAGCAAAATAAGTGGCAGTACGAAGCATCAGTCAACAGAAAAGGCAAAATTAAAAAAAGAGTATTGTTTCAATTGTGGCTCAGCTGATCTTAAGAGAAAAGAATGCAAAGAAGCCACGAAATGTTTCAAATGTAATCAAAACGGACACATATCGCGTGAGTGCCAAAACAAAGTCGAAAACGTGCGCGTTATTGCGGATCAAGCTCGAATGAAAACAATTTCTGTGTACGGATTGGATATTGACTGTCTAGTAGACTCCGGATCCGATGTTACAATCGTAAAAGAGAGTGTGGCCAAAAATATTGATAACATTGAAATTCATGAAAGTGCCTCAACTTTGTGTGGTCTGGGTAATAAAAAACAAAGCCGATAGGATTCTTTAACGCTGAAGTAATTGTTGATCAGTTGTCTACTACAGTTGTCTACTCTAAACCATTTTTGGTTGTAGATGATAATAAAATCGATTGCGATGCTTTATTGGGGTATGATTTTACTCAAAAGTTTGCACTTTTCGCTAACTCTAAGGGATTTACATTTTCAAGCCTCGATTCTCAACAAAAAGACATTGAAGACGACATGTGGTGTGGTGTGTACAACGTTTTCCAAATTAAAAATGAAAGTATGAGAAAATTGTTGAAGGCCTGATAAATGAAAGCTGCTAGACGACTGTTGCTGAAAAGATGCACTGCCCAATTGAATTGAAGATTGTCCCCGATGGGGTAGTCAAACCATTTCGTCATTCCCCTAGCCGTCTCTCTGTGGCAGAAGCAGAGGCTGTAAAGAAGCAAATCGACGAATGGCTTAAGCAAGGCATTATACGCAAGTCCTCATCCAATATAGCAAACAGAGTTGTGGTAGTAAAGAAGAAAGATGACACCCTAAGGGTATGTGGAGAATACCGCCAGCTTAACTTAATGGTTCTGGCAGATTGTTTTCCTGTACCAGTTATGGAAGACATTTTAGAGAAGCTGCAATGTGCCAAGTTTTACACTGTAATGGATCTCAAAAACGGATTTTTCCATGTTTCCGTGGAAGAAGGAAGTCGTGCTTATACAGCTTTCGTAACCAAAGAAGGGCAGTTCGAATTCAACAAAGCACCATTTGGATTCCGAAACTCTCCAGCAGCGTTCATCCGTTTTGTAAATCACATTTTCCAAGATCTCATTAATGACGATATCATGCAGCTGTACATGGATGATTTTATAATTTTTGTTAGCACAGTTGATGAGGGTATTGGAAAAACAAAACTGGTTCTTAAAATGGCGGCGCAGTATGAATTAAAAATTAACTGGAAGAAAAGCTCATTTTTGCAGACCCGCAAACATTTTCTTGGTCATATCATAGAAGATGGAAAAATATGGCCAGGAACAGAAAAGACAGTAGCTGTAAGCCGTTTTCAAGCGCAGAAAAACATTAAAGCAGTGCAAGCATTTTTGGGCCTCACAGGTTTCTTTCGAAAATTTATACCGAACTACGCACAAATAGCACGTCCATTAACCAAACTGCTAAAGAAGGATGTCGAGTTCAGCATGGGTTCACCATGGAAACGGAAGCAGTCCAACGGTTGAAGCAGTTATTAACAAGCGAACCTGTGTTGCATTTATACTCAAGAGAAGCAGCAATAGAACTCCACACAGATGCATCAAAGGAAGGTATTGGCGCCGTGTTGTTACAGTTGTTTGACGGTGAGCTACACCCAGTATATTTCTGGAGTAAAAAAGCATCAGAAGCGGATTCAAAGAGACACAGTTATATCCTTGAGGTTAAAGCTGCATATTTAGCTCTGAAGAAGTTCCGACACTACTTATTGGGAGTTCCATTTAAGTTAGTAACGGATTGCATCGCATTTAAACAAACAACGAGCAAGCAAGATATCCCCAGAGAAGTTGCTCAATGGATATTGTATCTGCAAGACTTTGATTACACAATTGAGCACGGGCTAGCGATAAGATGAAGCATGTGGACTATCTAAGCCGATATCCGGAGAAATGTTTGCTAATAACTACAGAACTGTCAGCAAATTTGAAGAGAGCACAACAGAAAGATGAGCATATTAAGGCCATAGCCGAAATACTCAAGTCACAGCCGTACGAAGATTTCAAATTAAAGGGTGGTATTGTCTTCAAAGTGGTAGAAGGCATTGAGCTTTATGTTGTTCCGAAGTTAATGGAGAAAGATGTAATTCAGGAGGCACATGGCGTGGGTCATTTCGTAATCCGTAAAACGTTGCACACAATTCAACAACAATCTGGAGAGCAAAGTATCCAAGGTAATCGCCAATTACATTAAATGCATAATTCACAACAAAAGGCTGGGTAAAGCAGAAGGTCTCCTAAGTTGCATTCCCAAGGGAGATGTTCCGCTGCACACGTTGCACATTGTCCATCTCGGTCCAATGGATACCACATCAAAACAATACGAATACCTTCTGGTGGTTGTCGACGGCTTTTCAAAGTTTACCTGGATATATCCAACAAAGACGACTAGACAAGACGAGGTAATCAAAAAGATGACAGAGTGGTCGGCTATATTTGGATTCCCCAGACTTATAATAAGTGATAGAGGTGATGCATTTACTGCAAACACGTTCGGTGAGTTTCTAAGCAGAAACGGGGTCGAGCACGTCTGGTCAACCACTGGAGTACCAAGAGGGAATGGTCAGGTTGAAAGAATCAACCGTTCGATCATTGCGAAGCTGTCTGCTGATGATCCAACGAAATGGTTTAAATATGTCCCTGACGCCCAAAAAGCCATTAACTTTCATGTGCATTCTTCAACTAAGTTTTCACCGTTTGAAGTTATTTTCGGAACCAAAATGCACGGTACGGCGAATCATAACTTGCTTGAGCTGCTAGAGGACGAGTTAACCACACAGTTTCAGTTGGAGCGCCAAGAGTTACGCAAGGAGGCACGAGTACATATTGAGCAGGCGCAGGTAGCCTATAAACGAAATTTTGATAAGAAGCGTCGAAGCGAGCACATATACAACTTGGGCGATCTTGTGGCCATAAAGAGGACTCAGTTTGTGGCAGGTCGCAAGCTTGCAAGTGAATATCTGGGGCCCTATGAAATTACCAAAATTAAACGAAATGGACGAATGTAAGGTGAACCAGCTGCAACTAATCATCCACCCCTGGTTTTTGGCAGTAGCAGTGAACGTTGCCCAACACTACGCAGCAGGCGGTAGAGGCAGAAAGAAGCAGAGAGACAGTCGTCACCAGCAGCCGTATAAAGTCGTCGTTAAATTTAGATTTAAAGCGTTGTTTTGCATTTATCCCTTTATCCCATTGTTCACTGACCCCAATCATTAATAAACTAAACACTTTATATATTTGTTATATCAAATTAACCAGCTCATATCACATTAATATTGATCTTATTTGTTTTTCTGTGCGGGCTTGACCGACTTTACTCGTTCTTAATTACTGCCCGACTTCGAAATACCCGTTACTCAGGACAATTTGTGTTTAATAACCCTAAGCGGCTCTCCTTCTGTCCGCCCGTTCCACTATGGGCGAAATGGCCAATCTATCGGCAGAATTCTAACATCTAACTTCTGAATTAAGCCAAAATGACTCTTGGTTTCGATGGGTAGGACTCCGACTAGTTCATCGATAATAATTTTGTCACCGTTGCGATACCTACGTGATCAGTTGTTGCCTTCCAAAGTTGACAAATGATCTAGTAAAAGCATTGAAATTCTTTCCTTCCGAAAAATCGACAAATCAAATTTAAGTAAAGCCAAGACTCGTGAAATTTGATAAAAGACAAAACAGCAATTTCATGTGTCGCCTTTCCCAGAAATGGTCAGGTTGCGGAAGAAAGCGAATATTTTTCGAGGACAAACAAAAGAAGTGGTTAAATGACCCAATAATAAACAAGTAAGGGCGCTGCAGTCGAGTTTCCTGACCACAAAGTACCCTGACCATTGGTTTTCATTTATTTGTTTTTGTAACAAAATTTTCATCCTAAATTTAGGCAACACTTTTTTCTAGTCCTGACCAACAACTGGGGGGTGCTCTTATCAGCTCAACTGTTTCGCTTAGAGCTCCGGTGTTTTTTGTCCGATCTGATTGTACTTTTCAAAATAGATAGATATTGGGCCTAGCTTAATGAATACTAAACCACGAGGCTCTAACATAAAAGTTGTGGATCTGAAGGTATTTTAGGTCTAGGATGTCTAAAGGAGGTCTTGGCTTTTTGGGGATAAAAGGGGGACGGGGTAGAATTATCCAAATCTGAAACCATATTGATCTGCGTACAGCATAAGTCTACTTTCATGCAAAAATTTGTGGCTCTATCTCTTATAGTCTCTGAGATCGACGCGTTCATGCAGACAGACAGACGGACGGACGGTCAGACGGACAGACGGACATGGCTGTATCGGCTCGGCTGTTCACGCTTATCAAGAATATATATACTTTATGGGGTCGGAAATGTTTCCTTCTCCCTGTTACAAACATTCGCACAACTTCATGATCCCCCTTTTCCCATTTTCAATGGGAACAGGGTATAACAAGAAGTGCACTGTCTATAAGTCGAACATTAAAGTACTTCTCTAGTTGCTAAGACAAATGTCAAAAACTAAAAACTTTTAATCGTAAAAATCTGTTATTCGACCTATTTTAAAAAATTTTGTGAAATCACATTAAATAACAAGAAAGAAAGTCGGTCGAGCCCGACTATAGCATACTCTGTACGCTCAGCATAAATTTTAATGCTGCAGTAGCAGCTGAAAGCAGCGCTGCTTCTGCGATGCAGCAGCGAACAGTCTTTTGATCATAACTCGAAAACCGTTCATCCAATCTTCACCATTCCTTTGGCTGATCGATAAGTTATCCTTATTACTAAATATATCTAGAAGGAACCCACCTATCTTTAAAACTGTAGAAGATATGACGTTTTTTCTAAATTGCGGGGGAGGCAGGGGCACCAACAACAGCAACTTCGCGCACTTGGCGCGGTCCAGTTGCAGTATGACCATTGACCACACTAATCAAAATAATATAATTTTAACATCAATTTTCTCCAATTGTACTGGATAAATTCAATTGAAATTCAGCATGGATATTAATTGAAGCCTTCTTAATCGCTGGGGATCTCCTCACTACTTCCGGATGGGGATACAGTGCACAGGGCTTAGCAGTAGCGACACCATGCCAAGGTGTGCCCACTGTTATGCGAATTACTCGAAAACGTATGGATTAATTTCGATCAGATTTTGAGGAAATGTTCTTGAATATGTGCCCTTTCAGCTGATAGCATGTCGGTCCAGACTCTGTGAGCGGAGCAATTAAGAATGTTTTGACAACATGATTTTTTTGCTCGATTTTATATGGGAAAATTGTGAGGTTGGTTCACTGTTAAGCGGATTGCTCGAAAACGTATGGATTGATTTTGATAAAATTTTGAGGATATGTTCTTGAATGTGTGTCCTTTAAGCTGTTATACCGTACATGTCGGTCCAGACTCTGTGAGCGGAGATCTGACCGATAATGTGAGAGGGTGATTTTTCAACTTCAGTTTTTTAACACCTGCAATGCATAGATTCGCCCACAAGATAACTTAAACAAAAGCTTATGAAATTCTTAACAATTTTGCATTCAAAGTTTTTTAATTTGATTACTTAATAAAGCAGAAATTCAAAAACAAAAAATGTTCCAGTGTTCAACATTTCGTCGTTCCAAATTCCACGCTATCTCATCGACGCTATTTTGACGGACATGTGAAATGACACAAAACATGTTGGGAATGGAACGTTATCGATAACAAAAACGGGCGAATTTTGGAGCGCTCTAAATTGAAATCGTACGAATTTGCTGAAATCGCAATTCACAAAAATAAGTGAAAACCGGAGCATGGCTGATAATAGTGATTTTTTTTGTTAACCGAATCAACGAAAGATAAGGGAAGAATAAATGAATTACATTTAGTTACAACAAACACTATAAAAACAGAGGAAGTTAACTTCGGCTCAAGCGAAGTTTGTTTACCCTTGCAGCACGTTTTTTAACGAATTTGAAGGACATATCCACTGAAAACATACAAGTGTTTCTCAATAAGACTACTTTTCTGACTCTACTTTTGCATGACAGCTATTCTATATAGAAGTCCGATTTCAACCAAACTTTGTGGAATCATGGAAAAGCAAAGGTAACTGAGAAATAAAAAGTTGGGAGGCGTTTTCTTTGAAAACAAAAAAGTTTTTCACACTTAAACTAGTTTCTCGACCGATCATTCATATGACAGATATAACCTATAGTTTCCAAAGATTTCCGATTTCTGAAAGATATTCAACTTCTACATTTATTATCCGATCTTTATAAAAATTTGTGATTTTAGATATTGGGCACATACAATTTGCAATTTGTTACATATTCACCACCATATTTTATTGCGGGGCCGGAGGGGGTGTGGCACAAATTTGAAACAATCTTGATCTGCGTGCAGATAATAGAAGCCTACAATTAAAATTTGGATGCTCTAAGTCTTCTAGTTTTTGAGATCTAGGTGTTCTTACAGACAGACGGACAGTCGGACATGGCTATATCGACTCTTCTATTGATGCTGATCAAGAATTTATATGCTTTATGGGGCGGGAAATGCTTCCTTCAGCCTGTTTTATACATTTACACAACTTTAATTTACCATTTTTACACTTCGCGTTACGGGTATGAAAAGTTTTTCTTACCCAGACTTTATTTTAGATCTAACTTTACTATGGCAGCAATATTGTAGTCGTCCGATTTTGACCAAACTTATCAAAATCATAAAAATGCACCGAAAACTAATAAATACGAATTTTGTAGACGTTCAAACGAAAAAGTTTGTCTCACCAAAACATTTTTTTCGACGGATCGTTCCAATGGGAGCTGTTTGATATAGTAGTCCGATTTTGATCTAAGGTAAAAATTTTGTATTTATACAGTAAAAGTAGTTTAACATAGCTTCAAATGTACGCTTGTTACGAATTTATTACCGCTAAATAGGCCATATCGTCCATAGTGCGACTGTCTGGCCTTCTGTTTCTATGTTATCTCCTCTGTCAGTTTTAAAGCTATCGCGACCAAACTTTGCACGAAGTCTTCTGGTACAAATACGCTGCACACTTGTCTTATCAGGCCGGAACGGATGACTATAGCATTTAGCTGCCATAAGTATGATCACTCGAGAATCTAGTTTTAGCAAGCAATACTTTTTTGTTTTCAAAGAAAACGCCCCCAATCTTTGTATTTCTTAGTTTGCTGTACTTTCACACGATTCCACTAAGTGTTGTCGAATTCGAACATCTATATAGGATAGCAGTCACAGAGAAGTAGAGCCAGAAAAGTAGTCTTATTAAGAAGATCTTGTATGTTTTCAGTGAACATGTCCTTCAAATTAGCAAGAAAACCGAGCTGCAAGGGTATGCAAACTTCGCCCGAGCCGAAGTTAACTTTCCTCTGTTTTTAATTTGACAGAACCGCTCTTGGAGCCCAAAAAACATCTTCAAATAATATGTAAATATTATTCAAATATAAGCATTTCTGCAACTTCTCAGGAACAGTGCAATGCGCCACCTCAAAACTTTGCAGGTCTTTTCCAGGACTTTTCTCGTCGGCAAAAAGTAGTCCGTTAACAATGCCAACAATAACAACAAGCGAAAAAAAACGAACGCGTCGGCAGCAGAGAGTGCCAGTGCGGGAGAAAATGAGAGAGCGCATATAATTAGCTGCATACATGAAAGTTGCATACATACAAATACACGCACGCACTGAGTGAGCTCACACACAAACGCTGCTGACTTTGCAAAGTCAAAAGCGTAGCCAAAGAAAACCGTCGCAAAGACAATCGTTTTCTGGATTTACCCCCCAGTCTACCGTCCGTAAAAGAGCTTCGCTCTAATAAAATAAATGTTGAATATCTCCTACAATTTGTAAGCTATCGAGCTCAGATTTTGCAGTATAGTGCATGTGGCCAATATGTACAATCTTAAATTATCTTAATCTTAAATTTTCATAAAGATCGGATAATAAATGACAGAGTTAAAAAACGTTGCATACTTATATGAGCCGCTTGAAATTATTAAACACTAATTGCCTTGAATAACGGGTATTTCGAAGTCGGGCAGGGCCGACTTAAGCTTACGATCTCGTTTTTGATGATTTTATTTCAGTTACGAAATCGTATCTTGACTACTTGTGACTGGTTCTTCTGTGACCTTTATACTGAGTAAACCTGCGGTTTTTAGCCGGCTCGAGGTCATGTGATGCTTTCGCACAACTTTAAACAGAGACACAACACCACATAGGAGACTGGTAGATCGTTCAGCTGTTTAGGAGAAACCACCCTCTATCATCAGCGATCAGCGATTCTTGAGTATTTAACTTTAAAGTTACCATTTAGGACCTTCAGCTAAGGATAACGCCCATACACTGAGATTCCATGCTGAGATCTGGAATTACTTAGCACTGGATCAACACAAAATTTTGACAAAGACTGTAAAATGGTTTGAAGTACGGTTCTTCACTCTAATTTTCGCCATCTCTAATCTCCATCGATTTCTCAGAAACAGGAAACATTTCCGACCCCATAAAGTATAGATATTCTTGATCAGTGTGAACAGCCGAGTCGATATTGCCATGTCCGTCTGTCTGTCTGAATGAACGCGTCAAGAGACCCGTAGCATTTCACGCGAAATCGTAAGATTGCACTCAAAGTGGATGTCTTTGAATAAGGGTAAATAAAGGAAAACAAAAAGCGGAATATTTGAGAAGTCAATTCAGGTCCTGAAGATCAAATCAAAATCTATTAAAAACGAAGATAGCTGCAGCGTTAATAGCAATGATTCGGACGGTTCAGACTATAAATCAGCAAACAAATTAGTTCACAAAGAACATCTAACTTTGCAATGTGCAAGTCTTGACAGAGCCGGAAATAGTTGCCGTAAAGCTTCGCTTATATTGAAATCCAGCCTAGACCCTGAACAAAGAAGCGCAACAGTTGCATGCTCAAAAAGTTCGATTTGGAGGGAACGAAAGAAACAGCGACTGATTGTTGCAGAGTCTATTAAAAAATCGTTTGTGGGCTCAAATTATATAACAGTGCATTGCGACGGAAAAATAATGCCCGACTTAAAGAAAAAAAAGAAAAAAAATGGATCGGCTCTCCATCAGTGTCACCGGAAATTCAGAATCCAAGCTTCTGGGAGTAGTACCACTTCCGTCAGGAAAATGAGAAGATCAAGCCGAGGCAGTATTTCAAATACTAAAAACTTGGAATCTAACTCAAAATATCAAAATTTGTGTGCAGACACAACAACCTCCAATACTGGACGTCGAATTGGGGCAGGTGTATTACTTTGCCAAAAACTAAAAAAAGACCTCATATTTTTGGCATGCCGCCATCATATATGTATGGGTAATTATTTCTTAAGTGAGCAACATTTTTGTATAGTCTCCGAAAATTTTAATTTTTTTTTTTGGGCAATAAACGCAACTTTTAAAGATTTTGAATAGTTTTTTTTAGAATTTTATCTTTACCAGTAACAAAGATACAGCAATTAAATTTTTTTTTTTAAGTTTTGGCGGTTTCTTTATCCACTTCAATAATCGTCAATATTTATTATATGAAGCAAAGGGAAAACCATATTTTTGAAACATTTTGATTTATTTTTTGACCCATCAAATACTTAGCTATATGCAAATTAATAAAAAAAAACGAAAAAGCTAAGCTAACTTCGGCTGTGCCGAAGTTTTTATACCCTTGCAAATGCTCGCTTAAATATTTTCAAAAATACCCTATTTCCCACTTTCCGACCGATCGCTCGTATGGGAGCTATACGATATAGTCATCCGACTTGGCCAAAAAATTTTAAAATTATGTGAAACAAACAAATACAAAATTGCAGGATGCTACCATTAAAAACAAAAAGGATTTTCTAACTATAACTGTTTTTCAGACTAATCTTTTGTATGGCAGCTATACCATATAGTTGTCCGATTTCAATAAAACTTGGTAGAACTATAAAAAAAAACATAGAAAACCCACGATTATAAAGTTTGGAGACGTATCCATTGAAAAGAAAAAGTTTTTCTCACCAAAACTAGTTCTCCGACCGATTGTACCCATGGGAGCTATGAGATATCGTCATCCGATCCGGTCGGTTCCGACATATTATTAGTGTACAGCAAAAAGAAGACTTTGTGCAAAATTTCAGTTCGATATCCTTAAAACTGAGAGACTAGTTCGCGTAGAAACAGACAGACAGACGGACGGACAAAAGCTCAATAGGCTCAGCTCGTCACCCTGATCAAGAATATATAAAAAAAAAGTCTTGCGGTATTTTTTATTGAATTTTAAATTGTTCATAAAATTGGTTATAATAATGCGATTTAAGTCAAATATGCGCCGTTTTGTTCGATGACGAGTTCCCAACGAGATGCCAACTTCATAATGCCCCTCTATAGAAGCTCGCTTCCCTATTGTCAAAAAAGCTCGGAGAGCCAATTTTCACAGGACTCTCTTGTGGCCAACTTCCGACTACCAAGCTCGTTCGCCATGGATGGTAATCACTTGGTGCGAGATCCGGACCATACGGTGGATGCAAAAGAACCTCCCATCCGAGCTCCCGGAGCTTCTGGCGCGTCACCAAAGATGTGTGTGGCCTGGCGTTGTCCTGATGGAAGACAATTCGGCCTCTGTTGATCAAAGATGGCCTCTTCTGCATGAGTGCTGCATTCAAGCGGTCCAGTTGTTGGCAGTACAGGTCCGAATTGAGCGTTTGGCCATAGGGGAGCAGCTCATAGTGGATGATTCCCTGCCAATCCCACCAAACACAACGCTTCACGTTGTCGTAAGTGACCCACTTTTCATCGCCAGTCACCATCCGCTTCAAAAACGGGTCGATTTTGTTGCGATTCAGAAGCGATTCGCATGCATCCATACGGGCCAAAATGTTTTTTTGCGTCAAGTCGTGTGGCACCCATACATCGAGCTTCTTTTTGAATCCAAGCTTCTTCAAATGGTTTATAACGGTTTGATGACTCATGCCCAGCTCTTGGCCGATGCTACGGCTGCTACTATGCCGGTCTCTTTCGATCAATTCAGCGATTTTATCGCAATTTTCGACGACAGGCCTTCCGGACTGTGGCGCATCTTCGATCACCTCTGCACCAGAACGAAAACGTTGAAACCATCGTTGTGCGGTGGAAATGGAAACTGTATCGGGTCCATAAACTGCACAAATTTTATTGGCAGCATGAGATGCATTTTTGCCTTTATCGTAGTAGTACTGTAAAATATGCCGTATTTTCTCTTTATTTTGCTCCATGTTTGCGACGCTATAACTCACGAACGACTAAAAACAAACAACAATAAATCAAACACGTGTTAGCGCGTGAAAAGAGCTTTCCGAAAAGCTCTAGCGTGAACCGATGCGACGAATACAACTAGAACTACGCGCTTGCAACGACAAGCTTGCGGAAATGCCGCAAGACTTTTTATTATATATATAGTTTATGGGGTCGGAAAAGAATATTTCAATGCGTTGCAAACTTCTGGGAAAAATTATAATACCCTTTGCAAGGGTACAAAAACAATCACTGTATCTTTGTTACTGGTAAAGGTAAAATTAAAAAAAAAAACTATTAAAAATCTTTAAAAGTTGCGTTTATTGCCCAATAAAAAAAATTAAAATTTTCGGAGACCATAATAAAAAAATTTGATCACTTGAGAAATAATTACCCATATTGGAACTTGTTGCTGGATCAGCGTTTATGGCGCTTGATATTGACGGGCAGATTACTTCTCTACATACCAAAATTTTCGTCACTTTTCAGCAAAAATGGAAGTCCATTGACAAGAACAACTTTTTCGTCTGAATGAACCACAAGATTGTAAACAAAATTATCCCGAAATCCGTACGGAAAGAGTTGATCAATTTTATTAAAGGGCAGCTTGAGGAAATGCAACCAAGAGAAGACTATAAGGAATTGCTTCAACTGTGCATTATTTTTTTGGGGGAAACACCTCACCCCTATCCAACAATAAAAGCACAAGGAGCCAATAATCGGGCTCGCTGGATGATGAAAATTATCCAGCGATCGACTCTGCAGCTTCCTTCGACAGCTCTCCAATTGATTCAAGAGCATGCTCAATCACAGCAGACATGGATACTCTTTGATTAGCTCCCTGGCAGTATCGAGGTCATACTCATTAAATTTAAGTACATTTATTTTGTACCCTGAAGCGATAGCTTGAAGCATAGTGGCACAGCGACGGATTAGATTTATATTTATTCCGGTAATTTCTGAAGCCAATTTTGGATTTTATAAAAATTTTCTAGCTACATTTCCGTTGTTTGACGATCCTCTGCCTCCATCTCTGGGCTTGTCTACCATTATACCCAATTTTTTTTGGAAATGCTGCTTGAATGTCCTTTTTTCGTTGCTCAGGACTGCCACTCTTTGATTTCCAACTTGTATGACAAATGTAAGAGTATTCGAAAAACCGAATTTTTGGAAGAAGAGGGGTTAAACCAAATTCGAAGTATTCTTTTTGCACATCTTTGTTTAATCATTTGGCCATTCATTTCAGTCGGTTTTGCGGTACATATGTAACATTTAGCAGAGGATGACTCACTTAAAGCGTTGCATACTTTGCCATCCACCATAGTCAGTTGTAAGCTGTGCTCGACCAGTATCCTTCTATTACACATACGAACCTCTGACTTCCTAAGAACTTTTATTTTCTCTTTATAATATTTTTCCTCGTCTATTGTCGGTTTGATTGTCGCTGTTTAAAACTGAAAACGAACTGGCCTGCTGTAACGTGTTGACGAAGGCCGGGGGTTTTTACAAAATTACTTCATGGTTAGATTTTGAAATTAGTTGAAGGGGTACAACAAATAAGCTTTTGTCTTGTCATTACTAGAAAAACATTGGTTGTACTCGCTGTGACCTGTACTTCCATCAAATCTCCACTTTCCAGTAAGTATTCAATTTTCAATGGAATCAACCGTGACTATCTCGACTGCTCCAAAATGCTAGACGCTGTCTTATTCAATAAACTTTGCAATTCCATTTCTGCCTAAAATTCATCAACAGAAATATTGTCCGGGTATCTATCTTTTTTGGCAGTTAGAATACTTTGAGAGCTTGGAAATAAATCAATGGAGAGTTTGCTATTCACAAAAGTTCTTGATAGCAAATATTGGTTCTTCGACATGGAGGCATCCATTATGAGAGAAATTACTTCAAGAGGATCTGCTCCCAAACATTTTTGCCCTTGATGTTCACTCCGTAAAGCATTTACAGCGGACACATCTATTTTGGCGAGCTGAGCTATACGCCGTGGCGTTGTTCTCGCTGAAGACTCCTCAAAATCAAGCTTTGGACGTCCACGATGAGCACTTCCCGCCGTCTTTTGAGATAACTTATCTGTGCATTTCAATATAAATGATTCCTTTACGTTGAGCCAATCATATTTGTATTGAAGAACTAAGCACGTTTTGCGATCGGAACGAAACTCAGCTGATTTTTTACATATGTAGCCAATCGATTTCAAAAGTTCGGTCAATTCAGATAAGAAGCCGTTGTTATTTTCAACATCATGTTGTACAGCGTCGATCACTTGTGGCAATTTTTTTGCATTGCTACCCTTTTTTGTGCACCATAAGTCGAAAATATGCAGGCATGAAAATTTACAATAAACGGTTTCACCTTTAAAAGTAAAATAAAAAATTTAAAAATAAACCAAAAATAATTAGACTTGTTTAATATAAGATTTATAAAATGTTCAGTGAAAACTTTACACAAACACGAAAGACGTAAACCAATACACAGCACAATAAACAGGCGGCACAGAGCTCTGCAGAGGCTTCGCTGGGAAAATTTGACCTTGACAAAAAAAATTACGGCGTGTAAGTAAATTAACGATTACAAGCACATTCGCAAATTTTCGCAGCTAATCTTACCGGACTTATTACCTTAAATGTTATACATGTTCACTGGAAAAGAATCCATTTGGGGAATTTGGGGGGAACACAACTATAATTAAGGGAAAACAAACTAAAAACGAACAAAAACGGTACAAACAAATAGGTTAGATAAAACACAAATTGCAATAAATTACAAAGCAATTAGTTGGTATTGATTTCAGAATATATAATAAAAACCTTGAACTTCAAAATCCATTTCAAATAAACACAATCAACCAAGCTCCGGTTTTTACTAATTTTTGCGAATTGCGATTTCAGCAAATTCGTACGATACCGTTTTTGTTATCGATAACGTTCCATTCCCATCTTGTTTTGTGTCATTTTATGCCCGGTTCTCACTACAGCACATTCTTGCATTCATGCATTCTTGTGTCGGATGCAACATTCACGCCATACAAAAATCATAGGGGCTAGTGGAAGCAAATAAGTTGCATCCAATTTGAATGTAGTTGCTTCCGTGACTTTTCGAGTAGTGACTAGACTGGGTATCGATCATTTTGCCTATCGTACTGGTATCGTTACAACTGCCAGCACTAACACATGCAATAAACAGCCGTGAAACTTAAAGCGCAAAAATCAAAAGAAAATAGCCATGGCAAAACAAACAGGTTTGATTAATTATTATTTGAGGCTGCTGTTTAAAGCCAATTACTAATTGTTTTTAAGTTTAAATTTGAAGCTTTCTAACAAAATACAAATAAAAACTGTAAAAATAAAATTCAAGAACATTTTATTTGTATTCTCTGCAACATATGCAGCAGGTGCAGAAATATTGCCTCGTCGTTATCCAAAGCTATTAAAGGAAAACCGTCAACTAAATCCATTTTTCTTGCGCCAAATTTTAGTCCACAATGTCAACAAATCCCATTCAGCTGCTCAGTGGATCTCAGGACCTAGCATCACATAACAAAACGAGAGCGTAAGTTAAAGTCGGCCCTGCCCGACTTCGAAATACCCGGTAATCAAGGCAATTAGTGTTGCGGCTCAGATAAGTATGCAACGTTTTTTAACTCTGTCATTTATTATCCGATCTTTATGAAAATTTGTAAGATTGTACATATTGGCCACATGCACTATACTGCAAAATCTGAGCTCGATAGCTTACAAATTGTAGGAGATATTCAACATTTATTTTATTAGAGCGAAGCTCTTTTACGGACGGTAGGCTGGGGGGTAAATCCAGAAAACGATTGTCTTTGCGACGGTTTTCTTTGGCTACGCTTTTGACTTTGCAAAGTCAGCAGCGTTTGTGTGTGAGCTCACTCAGTGCGTGCGTGTATTTGTATGTATGCAACTTTCATGTATGCAGCTAATTATATGCGCTCTCTCATACTCTCTCGCACTGGCACTCTCTGCTGCCGACGCGTTCGTTTTTTTCGCTTGTTGTTATTGTTGGCATTGTTAACGGACTACTTTTTGCCGACGAGACCACCTAATATTTATTATTGCATCATGTCTCTGCTTACACTGGAGTCTGCTAACCAGTGTTGCCAATTTAACTATTTTCGCACCAGATCTAGGTATTTTGTAAGGTCGAAAGCCAGAAAGTCTATGCAAGAAGCGATAGCAGCATGTGGGTTGTGAGCAGAGTTCGCAACAGCCGGTCCTCTCTTTGCAGTTGTCAGAAAAAAACAAGAAAGAAAGTCGGTCAAGCCCGACTATAACATACTCTGAACCAAGAAAATTTGTTTTTTGATCATAACTCGAAAACCGTTCATCCGATCTTCTTCATTCCTTTGGCGGATCGATAAGTTATCCTAATAACTAAATATGTCCAGAAGGCCAGACAAGCCATCTATCTTCAAAACTGTGGGAGATATGACGTTTTTTCTAAATTGCGGGGGCGGCAGGGGGCGTGGCCAAAATTGAAAATAAACTTGATCTGCCTGCAGACATTATAAGCATATGTCCCATACATGTCAAACCTCTATCTCTTACCATCTCTGAGATCTGTGCGTTCATACGGACAGACAGACGGTCGGACAGAAGGACATGGCTTTATCGACTCGGCTGTTGATGCTGATCAAGAATATATATACTTTATGGGGTCGGAGATGCTTCCTTCTGGATGTTACATACTTTTGCACAAACTTATAATACTCTATGTACCTTCGGTACAGAGTATAAAAAACGGTTACGGTAAAAGATTGGTTTTTTCTTCTGCTACTTTAATTTATAGCTCTTTCGAAGCACTTTATTTGGTGGTAAAGTAGATACCAGACCTAGTGCTGGTTCCAAGATAAAGCCATTCAAAAAGTGATTCGCACGTGACCAAAAACGGAAGTGGTGTTTTTGGGCATCAATATAAATGCAGAACTCAGCGAAACCAGTCGAAATTTTTTTGGGCGACTAATTTTAAAATGTTAGTACACAATTTTACTGTACATATATAAGAGTTAGTTTGAATGAAAAATTTTCTTTATTTGTTTTTTTACAAAATAAAATAGGATTCGATACGTGACATTGCGCACGTGACATATTTTTCCATAATGGTTCACTTGGGCAAATCTTTATATTTTCTTGTTTTTAAGAATAGTAATTAATAATAGAGAAATTAATATGTTGAAAAGATCAATTTTAGGAACAAATAGGAAAAGTATAAGCTTATTTAAATATTTTTTTTTAAGAATATGCTGTCCGTGCTGCTTTAATTTATGGATACCGGGGATATTTAGAACCTCCTTCCATTCGTTTAGTTGTTGAAGTGAAAATCCTTCAATTTCCTCTGAAGAAATGTACTGAATTTGTACACCGCTTATGTTATTTTGTGCGCATTCGTAGAACGAAAACGCATCATTTAAAACGACATTTTTTGATTTTGTTACTTGCCAAACTTTTCGCTTTAAGACTGCACCAACACCATCGACAGCCCCTTTTCCATGGGAAGTTGCGAAGTAGTTCCATTCCATGTAATTGCACCCAAATTTTCTTACAAAATCAAAAAGCCATGAGACGATAAATATGTTCTTAAACTGCGAACTGCTCCCATCAGAGAACATAAAATATATTCAAAAAACTTCCATACTGACTTTGAATTTGCTGGATGAGTTTTGTTAAAAAATAACAGACGTCGTCTTTATTGTGGCTTAATTTGTCACTCACGATAGCAAAAGACTTCGATTCTCCAAAAAACCATGCCACACAGGTAAAAATAGTAACTTGGCGGTAATAAAAGTGAGCACTTTGAATCTCATTTTGAGTGCTGAGGCGATAATTTTCTGCGAAATCTACTTGCAAAACTTTGTCCGCTGGCTTAATTTGTTTCCTCATGTCTTCAAAATGTTTTTGTTGGGCACGTTTAATGAAGAAATGCAATTTGAATGACGGAAGCTGCGTCTCCAGTTCATAAATAAGGTCAGATAACGGAGCAATAGTAAAAGTTAGGGTTACCCGGTTAGCAATCTTCCGGCAATGTTGCCTCTTAACATTACCATCCATATTTGTTCGATATTTAAGCGGAACTAACTCATGTTCTACGTCCCGTACACATTTTTCGCAATCGCCAGTCATACTATTTTCGTCAAGGATATCGCAACAAGCTGATTTTAAAAAGATTTTAAAATCGCTTGAAAAAGACGGCATACTTTTGCGCAGCTTTCTAATAAGAACCCAAAATTGGCATGATATTTACAAACGCACATGTTATGCGTGTAACGGATAACCAGTATATGATGTGATTCAGGCTGGGTGGGATGCGTAGGAGGGAGCGCACGCGGGATTTTTTTCCGGCTCTTGCTCGTCGGCAAATGGGGTGGAGTTTTTGCTACCCTCTTACGGTGGGCCTATACGAATATATTTCATTTAATTTTCGCGTGCTATGACAAACAAAATAATCAAAACCGGAGAGATCACACCTGTAAGGGAAAAACACACATAGAGGGTATACTAGATTTGGCCTACGGGATTAGCCGAACCTCTGGTCTTGTGAGGTGACTTGCCCGCCCTTCCTTGGTCATTCTTTGCCATAAAGAGTATTCTTTCATTCTTTGAATGACCCCTTCCTGAGGGAGCTCTGCAGGGGCGATTTGACTAGCCGAAATCAACAAACTTTAAATTTTTATAACATTATAAATTAGATTTATTGCGAATAAAATAGACTATTCAATAAAATAAACATAGTGGATGATGATTTAAAAAGGATTATGAGTAAAATCAAGGATTGTGCATATAAAAAAAAGACATAAAAATAAATATAGATATAAAAATTATAAATAAATGGCACCAAATTGATGAAAGAATAGAGTAATTGCGGCGAATTTATAAACAAAATGAGAGCTTTAAAACTTAATTGAGAAGATTTTTTTTTCTTTATAATTTAACGTGCAAAACAAATAAAAGAAATTTTGTTGGACAGTGTCCGCCATTTAATTTTCACCTTTTTTTACTATTATTTTTTTTCCAGGAAGGAAATTAATACAGAAGTTCTCCAGGCAATTCTGGGACACAAAACCGATGGTGGTTCAATACTTTTTTTTTCCCACTCGAAATTTGACGTTAGTTTTAACTTTTGGTTTGCCATGGAATACATGTGGTTCACTTACACATTCAAATTTCCTGCATATCCACCGTAGAAGCGCTTCCGGGTGTCGATGATTCACCTGAAAGTTGCTCGCGTTTCACCAAAAAAAATATATGGAAAAACAATAGAATTATCGACCACTAACTAAATTGGCTTTATGGCCCAAATCTTTTGGTACTATTTTGAACTTTTCTTAAAAAAAAAAAAGCACTCTCTCTTAGAGAAATTTCCCCTTATATTTTTTTTTTTTTTTGTCATATAATCGAAAAGAGGATGTAAATTGGCTGAGCACTGCGACTCTCCACTTCATTTATGTTTTTGAACTCCAGAGGGTCGTTCAAACTGAGAGGGACAGGCCGCAACTCTCCACTCCTAGCTCACAGCTGACGGGAGAGAAAGTCCCAAAAATATATGTGGGAGATCAGGTGCAAAACCTGGAATGTTTGGACACAAACGAAAAATTCTCTCAGAAAAAAATGGATTTACGGTGCCGTAAGAGGCAAAATCTATTCGCTCCACCAAAACTAAAATTTCTCCCTCTCTTCACACTCACCAGAAGCTTGGCACCAGCAACTATGTAGTTGCTTGCAAATAAGGAGTTTGATTTTCTTCACTTTTAGCAGCAACTTCACTTTTCTTTTTACTTTGACTGACCACACACTTGAAGAAAGTAACTTTGAGCGGATGTGTCAAAACAGGCGGAGTATATTATGACCGCTTGGCTTTAGATTTCAAAGCGAAGTGCTGGCTTGCAGATTTGGTCCTCAGCAGGAAAACTATTAACAGGGCCTTCGCCATTTGCTTGAGAGATGAGAGAGGCTGTTAATAGATTGATCCTCTCATTATGTAACCGCCTTACGTTGAAAGTGCAACGTTACATAACATCCCAATAGGAGGCGCTTTTCCACCCGCTCTCTAGCTAGATGCTACAAGTGCATTACATGCGGCAACTTGTTTGTCAATAAGACATGTTTTGGACGATTTTGAAAAAAGTCGGATTTGCTTAATCCTTCCGTTGCTAACTCAGTTTTATACAACTGGTAGGCTTCTGAAACAGTCATCAGCATAAAACGCTTGACAACTACTTGTCCATCACATAAAAGAGTATCTTTCCTCCCAGCAGCTTGCACGCTAACATTATCGCTCATATAGAAGTTTCGAACTGCTTTTATTTGCTCTTCCATCAGTAAGTTACAAGATTTAATCTCTTCATTTGTGCGTTGTTTATACTTTTTATTTAAAACGTCGAGAATTTTCCGTTTTTTATCCAAGTCCCTTCGCAATGCTGCATCGACTTTTTTTACGGCTTTTCCTAATGTTTGTTTGCATGTATAGGGCGTTAGAGAACTATGTATTTTATTTCTTTGTTCTTGTTTTCTTTCTCTACTGTTTCTTTTTCTTATACGATCCTTTTCTCGTTTAGCTTCAAGCAAATAGTTATTATTTTTTGTCAGTTCTTTCCATTTCTTTCTAGTTTTTTGCATTCTTTCTTTGTTTTTTAAACGAAAGTTCGTCAATTTTTCTGGATCTTCTTTTAAAGATTCTCTCCATCGCTTTGAGATGTCTTTCATTGTTTTGGCGCAGCTTTTGCTCATCTATAATAAAAACATACATATTATTAATAAAATGTCTTCTTCTTTTTTAAATTGTACACTTACGATGTCGCACGTGACCAACTTTAAATAAATCCAAAAACGTTAAATTTAATTTTTTGGCGCCTACTGTTTTTATACTCTGTACCGTAGGTACATAGAGTATTATAAGTTTGTGCAAAAGTATGTAACATCCAGAAGGAAGCATCTCCGACCCCATAAAGTATATTTATTCTTGATCAGCATCAACAGCCGAGTCGATATAGCCATGTCCGTCTGTCCGTCTGTCCGTATGAACGCACAGATCTCAGAGATGGTAAGAGATAGAGGCTTGACATGTATGGGACATATGCTTCTTATGTCTGCAGGCAGATCAAGTTTATTTTCAATTTTGGCCACGCCCCCTGCCGCCCCCGCAATTTAGAAAAAACGTCATATCTCCTACACTTTTAAAGATAGGTGGGTTGTTCCTTCTAGATATATTTAGTAATATATAATAATATATAATAATATAATATATTAGTCTTTCTTGTTTTTTTTTAAATAAGCGTCAAACTCTGTTTAGCGAAAAGTTTTTATCCACTTGCTGCAGTTATCAAATACGAAATGAGAACAAATGGTGTTTTTTCGATATCGCACGTGACATTAGAACATGAACTAAAGCAAATTAAAAACAAGAAAGAAAGTCGGTCAAGCCCGACTATAACATACTCTGTACCAAGAAAATTTTTCTTTTGATCATAACTCGAAAACCGTGCATCCGATCTTCTTCATTCCTTTGGCGGATCGATAAGTTATTCTAATAACTAAATATGTCCAGAAGGAACAAGCCATCTATCTTCAAAACTGTGGGAGATATGACGTTTTATATGACGTTTCTAAATTGCGGGGGCGGGAGGGGGCGTGGCCAAAATTGAAAATAAACTTGATCTGCCTGCAGACATTAGAAGCATATGTCCCATACATGTCAAACCTCTATCTCTTACCATCTCTGAGATCTGTGCGTTCATACGGACAGACAGACGGACAGACGGACAGACGGACAGACAGACAGACGGACAGACGGACAGACGGACATGGCTATATCGACTCGGACTTGATGCTGATCAAGAATATATATACTTTATGGGGTCGGAGATGCTTCCTTCTGGATGTTACATACTTTTGCACAAACTTATAATACTCTATGTACCTACGGTACAGAGTATAAAAATTGTGTCAGGAATTTTTAGTTTACCTTTTTGTTTGTCCGTCCAGCAACATGAACAAAATCCACACTTTGTCTTGATAGCGGCGGATCGATAGCAGCGTTTCGAAGACGTGTCTGGTTCGAGAAACAGCTGATACACAGCTCAGGAATATAATGTTTACGATTATTTTGGAAGTGATTTGTCAAAAAAAATAGAGGCAAAAACTGTGAGGAGAAAATTGCTTTGATACAAGCAGTTGAGGCAAGACCATGTCTTTGACGAATCACAGAAAAATAGCATTTTGAGAACATTTCTGGAAAAAGCACAAGTAAATAAAGAAGGTAAGATACATGTTATTGTGTTTAAAGTTATTAAGTTCAAGTGACTGGTTTTTCTGTGACCTTTGTTCTTAGTAAACCTGCAGTTTTTTTAGCCGGCTCGAGGTCATGTTATGCTTTCGCACAACTTTAAACAGAGACGCAACACCACAAAGGTGCGAATTCTTTCGCAAGTGTTGGAGTTTCAAATCAGATTATAATTATCCTTCGTAAAGAGCTTCGCTCGTACCGGTTGTTCCACGACGCCCACTCCTTTTTTTGTTATTTGACATTGTTGCACCACTTAAAAAATCTGAGTTTTTGGTATTATTTAGATGGTTAAAAGATACATCAGCTGTTAAAATTAATTTTCAGTCAACGTTGCATGATAAAACGGGATATGGGACCAGATATTTCAATATTTATGTTTGAGTATTTCTGCATATAACTCGTTAACCAATAGACCTATTGACTTGAAATTTGATGTCCAAACCCTTCAAGATAATAGCTACAATCCCAGATTCAAAATATTCAAAAATCTCCTGGGGCACTTTTCCCAGGCTTATTCTGCTATGCCCTTTTATAACATTAGACTCTTTTGCATATGAACTCTCTTGTCAGCAACTTTAACAGAGACAAAGTCTTTTCTTCCAGGCATCATCCGACTGCTCTCATCCTTTTCATACAATTTAACTATTAAGTCAACCACGTCTTTTTGCATTCGAGGATTGTTATTCGGGTTGACGTCGGCTATAATCCTCTTTTCTTTGGCAAGAGCCTTGGCATCTGTTATCATTTGCCTCGTTGCAGTCGGAAAATGATGTTCAATTTTCGAGAAAGGTCATTGACTAACTATGGTTAATATTCTAATTTTTGTGGGCTCATGTTTTGATTTTTTGAGTTACGCCTTCAACGATTTGAGAATACTATTGTCCTTAATATCCTCCGGAGACAAACTGAACAGTTTAACACAAATGGTCTTGCACTTTTCAATCGAATAAGTCTTTTCAGCCAACCTTTTCTTGCTTATAGGAGAAGATCCAATTATGTTTAGCCCCTGATTTATATGATCAATTGCTGCACCGGTAATTTCCTTAAATGATATTGGACTCGTAGGAATATTGTTGTTTAAGTCACCACCATTTTCAGCAGCAACATTGTTTCCCAAATCAGCAAATTTTCGGGTCTGAAATATCATAGAGGACATGTTATTATTATTTTAAAATTAAGAATTGGTTTTTAATACCTTCAGTGTATACTTCCGCAGAGCACAGACTTCCAGTCGGCACGCATTACAAATTTTTAGCTGAAGTGATGACTTTGAAATGGTTTTCTGCAACAACCTTAGATGTGTCTTCGTCACCTTTCTAAGGCCTCCTTTTGGATGACTTTCTTTTTTGAAAGGATTAAAACATCTATCCGGACGCATTTGTAATATTTTTTTTGCCTTTCATTAAATGTAGTACTCAAATCGCTTTCCCGCTTTTAGATAGTATGACCAAACTTTCAAATGTCAAAGGGGCCGAGAGCCAGTGATAGTAACGTACAAAAACTGGTAGTAAATGGCTGGCTGGATGGATTATTATTAATAATTTTACGGAATTCGAATAATTTTTAGCAGAATCTTCAACATATAGATATAAACTAAAAAATAGATATTGTGAGTTTTAGACTCAAAATTTTGCAAAAAAGTATAAAAAACAATTTTTGGTCGATCATTCCTTTGGGAGCTATGTGATATAGACGTCCGATCTGCCTGATGTTGACATTTTTGCAAAGCTTAATAAATATTATATAAAGCCAACTTGTCAAGTTTCATTAATATAGCTTTGAAACTGACTACATGGGGAATTTTTTTATTAGGGCATATTTTAATTTGTTTATAACTTCATTAATTAATATCTTTTTAACTATAAAAGTCTCCAACTATTGGAAGGTACCGTAATTTAGGTTATGCCTAGGGCAATAAATTGTATATTCTTAAAAGCCATATCATGGTGGTTAGCACTGAGAGAAAATTATATGTAAGTTTTAGCAACAATTATTTAATATTATTAAGTAATGAAAATTTTTACTAAAATAGGATCCTAGTAGGTGCAGTAAAATACTATTCAGCAATATCAATCCGAGACCTGTCCGATAATCACAAGCCGAGAAATTAATTTAAAAAAAACCTTTTTTTCACTTTTTGGTTTTTTGCGATTTTTGAAATTGTTTTTAAAATTAACAAAAATTATTTGGTTAAAACTGGAAATTAAGTTTTGGTGGGCATTGAAGATTGAAAAAATTTGGTTCAAATCAAAAATGGTGAGTCCGGAAACCGTTCGCGTTGGAAAAGAATGACGCATGTATGTCATATACGCAAAATGAATGAGGATTCCAAAAAATCCACTTTTAATGAAACAAATTTGTGTCCAATCAGATATTTTGTGTGACCACCCATTGAAAATATGTTTTTACCAGGGCTGCAAAACTCGAAAAAATCTTGAGGGGTTCACTCCGGATTCGAACCTTCGAAAAATATTTGGTTCGGGTTCACGGAGCGGGTTCGAAAGGTCGGTTCAGACATTATTTTTGCTGTTTTTGTTCTAAGGTCAAAAATATTTGGATTCTTAGATCCAAAAAACAGACCGAACCGGTTTGTAGCCCTGCTTATAACTCATAAAAGGAATCATCTCCGACCACCACATAAAGTTTATATGTGCTTGATCAGCATGATGAGCCGAGTCGATTGAGTTTTGTCCGTCCGCCTGTTCTATCAGTTAGTCCATCAGTTTTGAGGCTTAGTATCAATATGAAATATTGAAGAGTTTCTTTTTTAGCTGCACACTGCTAATATGTCGGAGCCGCGCGGATCTGATGATTCTCGACGGTTGAATTTTCCTGCACTGGTCACATCTAATGTAAGCAAGAATAAAGGTGTGAGTAGCGCTCCAAAAACGATTCTGAAAAGATTTGAAAGTTCCTTTAAATATTCATTAAATGGTAGAAATCCTAATGTTGAAGTAAGTCTGCAGCAAGTTGGTAATCGGCCTGCCGGTTAGCTTCACAAGCAGACACAGTTGCAAACTGACTTTTCCCATCACATAATTCAAGGGACTTTCACTTTTGGCATCAGCCAAAACGAAAAAGTTTGCCCATGAGTGGCAACATAAAGAAGAAAGCGAACATATTGAATTCCCATTTTGCGATTCAAAGTTAACGTGCTGCCATTACATTAAACGTGATTAGAATAAACGGCCTTCTGAGCTAGAAGTCAACGTCCTTCATGCGTGTGGTTGTTTGTAGTCCACGTCGGGTATTTTTGCCAGCACTAAATTAAATTTGATGGCCTACAAATAATGCCGAGTGTCTAATTATTTTCCTCAGCACAAAGGGCTGCTCATAAAATGGGGAAATCAAGTATGTCCGGCACACGCTGCGTATACGTAATGCAAATTTTTTGGTCAGCCTGTTAAGTGCAGACATTTGCACTTGAAAACAGTTGAGTACCAGAGCAAACACACATCACATAAGTGCATATCAAATGACTGTACTATTTGTAATTTATTCAATTTAATATGAGACCAGGACAAGGACATCTACAGACCGAGCGACAAGGGCGTACGCAGGATTGTGATTCGGGGGCTCAAAGCTAAGTTCTGTCGAATGGGGTGGCTGTGACTGCTTGGGTCTTAAGCTTAAAACTGATTAAGAAACATTGTTCCGATGGAGTTGTGGGTAAGTTTTAAGTAAATTTCGCCAACCACAGTCAACAAGCCGCGCACTTAACAAAAATGACACTTGAAAATTACCTGATCGACAACATCAATCTGATATTTTCATTTTAAATGGCATATATAATCAATATTTTAAGATCAAATTGTATCTTTGTTTGGACTCGATCTGTTTCAAGTTATGGAACAAAACTTTAAAACTTTAATTTCAAAGTAAACCAATTCAAATGAGACACTGCACCAGTTCATATTGGTCTAGTCTTTTTTAAGCGTTTAAATTAATATTTTAAGTTGTATTGTATTTTTAAATATTTGTATATTTAGTTTAAATTTGTATTCCCTCACAGAGGGTATATTAAAATGGTGCAGATGTTCGTAACGCATTGAAGGAAGCATCTCCGACCACATAAAGTATATGTATTCTTGAGCTGAGTCGATATAGCCACGTCCGTCATTCCGTCCGTCTGTTTCTATGCGATTTGCTCCGTCAGTGTGTACCAATTCCTCTCCGTCGGCGATGTACTTGAAGAGAGGGAATCTCTCCATTTCCACCAGAAGCGCGAACTTTGGACCTTTAAGCTAGGTACGGAGACGCTGAGAATTTTCTCGCAGCGTGAATTGTTTCATAATTCTCAGAGCGGCCTCTGAGACTGTAGTGTGACGAGAAAACAACAAAATGTCACTGAATCTGAAACGGTCACCCTGCACTGGTCAGCTGTTGTTTGTTTATAAAAAAAATACGCGCTTAAGATGGGTTAATCTTTTTGTGAAAATGTAAACTGGAAAACTCTTTGATGAATGCAGAAGCTTTGGGGAATGCCATAATTGTTTTTATGGGGTCATTTTGCATGGCGCTGGAGGAGGAGGAGCATTAATGGAGAGTGCAAATTGCATTAAAATGCTTTTTCTTGGTCAAATCCAGGGTTCGTAAATTAACACACATTATTTTTAACACGCGAAAAATTAACACAAAGAAAAAATTCAGTGTGTAAAAATTGCTATTTTCACGTGTTAATAAAAATTTTTTTCATAAGAAACAAATTTTTTTTTCATGAAACTAAATTCTATCACGCATGTGAGAAATTTTAGCAGCCTTCTGTAAGAAAAAAAGGGACCAAATTTTTTTCACAAAATTTCTCACACGGGTGTAAATTTTTTTTGAATATACCCTCTAGTACGGCTGGAGTTAGTTGCTGTTTTTTCGTCAACCCAGCGTCGATGTTTGTACGGCGATGCGTCGTGACTTCAATGATTGAGAGAGTGAGAGAGGCGGACGCTCTATTTTTTCAGTGAGAGAGCGTGTGCAACGAATATGAAAAGAATGCCAAGTTAAAAGGGAAAAGGAATTGCAACAACAAGTGTTCTTATCGGTTGTTGCGATTTGTCAATTTATTTATTCCTTTTGTCTAATTTTCGGCTGACATTTGTGGCACGCGGTCAAGTTTTCGATTGAGGTGTAATAATTTGTGTGAACAAGTGGACAATTAATTAATTGGCTATAAATAAAAAAAAGAAATGTCGAGCCCGAAAATAAAACGTTTTGCTCCTTCTCCACTGCGTTACTTACGCAAAAACCATTTAACTAATATCAACTAATATATATTTTATAATTATTTTGCGTACATTTCTACAGAAGAAAATATTCCTTGCAACAACAACACCTGCACAACGAGGACGAGCTTACCCTTTCAAAAAATGGATAATTGCAAAATGGATATCAGCATAAACCGCAGCAAAATGCAGCTCCTGACAGCTCATTGATTGGTCAGAACGACGCCGATCGCAATTTTATGGCCCTGAGGCACAGGTACTCGCGTCTTAAAATTTTCCACCCCCTTTTGTCAGCTCAGTGTGCCTGACCGAGCCGCAGCCGCACACGAGAATACGACACACAGTCGACTCACATATACACACCAACACCAATGCAGTGTAAAATGTATTCAAAAAAATTTGTACACCCGGTGAGAAATTTTGTGAAAAAAAGGGTCTGGCCCGATAAGGCTGGAATGACACGTTCAATTTCTACCGACAATTTTTAACAACAATTTTGCTCTTATGGGAATCGAAATAGGTGAGAGCGAGACGGACGTATGTTGAATTCGCCGCACAATAAATTGCTGCTAACGACAGAGAAGCTAGCAGAATTGTACTTGGTAGAAACAATATTGCGGCTAGACAGCAATTTTCTATGGCTGCTGTGTTTCCTTTCATTTTTGGCCTGCATTTAATCAGAATGGATGTCTCATATCTTACTTTGTGCACTTTGCATGTAAATCATTTGATAATTGCCATGATTAAACAGAAATTTTCTGTAATATATGCTTTAATTTTGTTAATAAAAATGGTTTTTCCCATTAAAAAATGAAAGCTGTTTTGATTTTTAAACTGCCCAATATGTGGGAATTCTTCAAATCTTTGGCTAGGCAAGCAACAAGATGATTGTAATATGTATGAATAGAATCAGACTTTCGGACAGACACACAGACATGGTTAAGTCCACTCGGTTCGTAAATTTGATGAATATTAGTACGTTTGGTTGTGCTTCCTTCTTTGCGTTACAGACATCAGACCTGATTGCCCTCTGCAAGGAATACAAACGCATCAAAAAACGGGATGTCTTTAAAGTGACTGCAATGGGAAGATTTCTATGTTTTTTCTATTTTAATAATCTGGTGAAAGGGCGCCCCAAATGAATGTTGTCCTGGAGAAATACTAAATTTCCACTGATTTTCAGCATTTTTTTGTTATTGCTGTTAGGTATTTTCCGAATTCGCCGTGTTCGTGGTGTTCGCCCAACAATATTGCGGCTAGAAATTGTCGGTAGAAATTGAACGTGTCATTCCACGCTAAGGGAAGGGGTGCGGCCCAATGACGGGAATTTTGAAATTTCCTTTTTAATTGAATAGGTTACTTCAAATAAAACTGATCTGTCTAATTTTTAAATTTTTTTTTTTTTGCAATGTCCTTAAGATATCTCTAAAAATCGGTTTTTGACAAGGTTTTTTTTAAATGCCAATATCTGGGGCCCAGAGTAGCTAGCGACGTGAAATAAAATCCCACCGACAGAGAATTGAACAAGGTTAAAGAAAACTTAATTACTTACACTGAAAACTTTTTTGTGTATAATTAATTGAAAAATATAATGAGTCGGTTTTGGTAGTTCCCGCTATAGCGCCACCTTAAAACTTTTACAGTATCTTCTTTGAACCTCGACGCTTATTACCTGAAAGTTTCAAAAAAATCGATGATACGCTTCCTCAAGAAAAATTAAAAAATATATTTCTACTCAGACTTAAAACAATGATAACATTCATAACCAATCTAGATGGCTATTCAACATGTTCTTTCTAAATTGCTTAATAATAATTAGTTCATTTCGGAATTCCAAAGCGTCGAGATGACTTGTGCTGAATTACAATAATTAAATAAGAATATTTAATCTAATATCCAACTTGAGAATTTTTTAAGAAACAATAAACGCAAAAAATTAAATGTTTATAAAGTGCAAAAATTGTAACATTTCTTTAAAAGAAAGTAAAGCTCGGCCTAAATGTATTAACAGCCTGCAGGAGGTTCATTTTTTTTACTATTATAACCAAAAAGACAATATTAATAAACGACAAGCTGTGCGATAAGTGTAGACGTTTGAAGTCGTCAACCAGCTTCAATAATGCTCCCAAATATGAGCAGCCGAATGAAGAATACGTAGACTCTGACACAAGCTCTTGTTTGATAGTCTCCTCCGATTCGGACAATGATCCCAACTTTAATTTTGATCAAGTAGATAAAGTCAAACTTAATATGAAACGTGTTGCTGCCACGCATAATGTTTGTACCATTTGCAAGTCCAGAGGACAAATGGTTGTAATTCCAGTTCAAGCGCGTTGTCAAGCGTACGCAAAAGCAAACATATATATTCCTGATATTATATATATTTATTGCATTTAATTGGAAACATTTTCTTTGAATGAGCTTCAAAGTCTTGAAGTAATAGATCATAAAACAACGAAGACAACTGCTCAGATCAAAGCGTTTTTTTCAACACCTTTCCATTGGAAGCCTTCCATTGTTTGAAAGAATTAGAGATCAAAAAATTCCTGAGAAACAAATCGATGAATTAACTGGACTATGCTGGGAAAGAAAAGGCTTTAAAGTTCTGATGCCAGCATTAAAAGGAAAAAAAGCGCAACTGGATACGGAAGAAGCAAATGAGTCTCGAAAAGTAACCAAAATAAGATGGGTAGTTGAAGCCGTCCATGGAGCAATTGCTCAAAAATATAAGCTTTTGCATCACAATTTGGACAACAAATACCTAACCAAAGTTGGCGATCTATGCAGAATCGCTGGGTATCTCAACAACAGGTTTGCAAAGAGGTTGAACTCAGACAAGGAACTAGGAAGCAGAATACTTTCTCATTTTAAAAATCGTATGAACGCTCCGAACACTCTGTCAGAAGAAGTTGAGAAAGAGCGTTATGGCAGAAGAAGAAGTCTTTTAAGTCGATTAAATATGTCTTCGCTTGTAGAATTTGCTAGACTCACAGAAGACGAGCTTAAAATATTATTCTCTGGATCTTACCAACTGTCGTTAGCCGTCTCATAACTAGCCGAAATCCTGAATGAGGACGGAACGATTAAAGCTTCATTCCTTAAAATGAATCCCTCAATAACAAAATTCGAGGTTCGATCGAGGCATATAAACAGCAAGTGGTATAGTGTTTATGTCGACTTCATTTCCAACCACAATAGCATAGATGGCATAAAACGCTATTGCTGTAGTTGTCTCAACGGAAAGAGGACTGTTGGCTGTTGCTCACACTCTGCAAGTGTGATATAATACTTGACTCATGCAAGATATCTATCACGCATTATCCGTCCAGCAGCAATTTTATCAAAAATATTTGAATCCAACGAAGCAAATGTTGTCATAAATGAAAATAGCGAAGATGATGAGTAAGTAAAATAAGTGCGAACTTTTTTTTTAAGTTTTTCTTGAGGAAGCGTATCATCGATTTTTTTGAAACTTTCAGGTAATAAGCGTCGAGGTTCAAAGAAGATACTGTAAAAGTTTTAAGGTGGCGCTATAACGGGAACTACCAAAACCCACTCATTATATTTTTCAATTAATTATACACAAAAAAGTTTTCAGTGTAAGTAATTAAGTTTTTCATTTTCTTTAACCTTGTGTAATTCTGTGTCGGTGGAATTTTATTTCATGTCGCTAGCTACTCTGGGGCCCCAGATATTGGCATTTAAAAAAAACCTTGTCAAAACCCGATTTTTAGCGATATCTTAAGGACATTGCAAAAAAAAATTTAAAAATTAGACAGATCAGTTTTATTTGAAGTAACCTATTCAATTATAAAGGAAATTTCAAAATTCCCGTCATTGGGCCGCACCCCTTCCCTTATCGGGCCAGACCCTTTGCTCTCATATTTTTTTACAGAAGGCTGCTAAAATTTCTCACACGCGTGATAGAATCATGCGTGTGAAAAATGTTCGTGTTAGTTTCATGAAAAAAATATTTTTTTTCTTATGAAAAAAAATGTTTTTAACACTTGTGAAAATAACAATTTTTTTCATTGATGTTAATTATCATGACTGAAAAATATCATTTGATCATTTTTGTGTTTTTTGCATCCATTTTTTTTTATCGTAGGTACCTCTGACAATTATCAAACATGTTTAAAAATTTCACTGACCACCTGCGAGAATTTATCAGCTGTTTGGCCAAAAAACGAGTTGGCAGGCCATGCTCATTCTCCGAGCAAATTTGTGGTGTCTCCGTACCCGATCTGAGAATTTTCTGCAGCGAATTCTCTGAGCTATGTAATTAGATGGGCTCCGAGAAAATTCCCAGCGTCTCCGTACCTAGCTTTAGCAAGCAATGCTTGTATTTTTTTGTTGGAAAGTTGACGTTCGTTTTGTTTATGAACCATTCCTTTTGGACTTTGTTGAGAGCGACAATGTTGTTCCGTTAGTCGCGTTGCTTCTCATGTTTCAGTTCATTCTGACAAACGTGTTTCAAGGGTATACAAACTTAGTAGTATACGAAATTATCTTTCCTTTAATTTTCAATATTAAATTTTTCATTTCTAAATCTAAAACTTAACTTAGCAGCGGAATTTTAGTGCAAGTGGCCCTTGCTTCTGGTTTCAACCTTGGCAGCTTTGAAGAGGATTGAATAAAATCTGGAATAAACGTGTATACAAATTGGTGATATTATATGTAAAATATACGTGTACAAACTATTTAGATATTTACCAACGTCAGCATTGTCTCCTTGGCCATTGTTATTTTCTTTGTTGTCTTTGTCCTCATCTTCGGTTGTACCAAATACTTTGGCACCGGCCACCTCCTCTGAGACGATAAGGGGCACCTGCTTTAACGGTCCGGCTCCAGTGGCTCTGGTCTCTTTTTGTTGCTTGCCATTTTTTTGAATGAATAGTTTTTATTTTTTCCACTTCCGTTAGCCCTAAAAATCACGCATGACATAGGAGCCTCAGCCTCAGCTACCCTGTCGCGCTTCGTAAAGTTTGGGGCAATGTACTTATGCTCTTTCGGAAATAGAACGAGAACGTAAGTTAAAGTCGGCCCTGCCCGACTTCGAAATACCCGTTACTCAAGGCAATTAGTGTTCCGGCTCAGATAAGTATGCAACGTTTTTTTAAATCTACCATTTATTATCCGATCATTATGAAAATTTGTGAGATTGTACATATTGGCCACATGCACTACATTGCAATCTGAGCTCGATAGCTTACAAATTGTAGGAGATATTCAACATTTTTTATTGCGGGGGCGGGAGGGGCGTGGCCAAATTTGAAACAAACTTGATCTGCCTACAGACAATACTAGCTTACATCTAAAATTTGGTTGCTCTAGCTCTTCTAGTCTCCGAGATCTAGGTGTTCATACAGACGGACGGACGGACAGACGGACGGACGGACAGACGGACGGACGGACGGACGGACATACGGACGGACGGACAGACGGACGGACGGACGGACGGACGGACAGACGGACATGGCTATATCGACTCGGCTATTGATGCTGATGAAGAATATATTATATATACTTTATGATATCGGAGATGCTTCCTTCTGCCTGTTACAAACATTTGCACGACTTTAGTATACCCTTTTTACTCTACGAGTAACGGGTATAAAAACACGCGTCGGCAGCCGACGAGACCACCTTGCATCATGCCCAAGATCAGTTGCTGCCAATTTTTTTCCAGAAAAAGAGTGAAAAATTTCTGAAAAAAACGTAAAAAATAGCTGCTGCCAAAGAGAATTAAATACCAAGAGATGAATTCGCTCTCTCAAATTAAGTCCGAAAAAACCTTGCGGCTATCGAGGCCTAGGCACTTTTCGGAGACGAAAGCATTGGCTTTTCGGACTCGAACGCATTGGGCATTGTCTTTGCTTCTGTTCCTCTGCTCTTTTCGTCTTGTTTTTTTTTTCCTGTTCCACTTGCGCATGTTGCCTGTGGCTGCATGTGTACATCAGCGGTGGATTTGTGCTTTGATAATTTGCTTGTGCGCATGTCACTGAAATTATGAAAATCGGCAACGCCGCATTTTTGCAATGTTTTGTAAAGCGCTCTGTTGCTTGGTTTGCTTCACTAGCGATTCAGCCGTCGACACGTGCAAATCTGTTGCGACAAAAAAAAAAAAAATGCCGAATGAATGCGTGGTTTTGGGCTGTCTTGGTGGCGGCAAAAGTTTTCGATTTCCCGAAAACTGTATGGGTGAATGGTGCGAGAATTTGGGAATTGACGTGGTTAGCGTCAATGCTCAATCGCGAATCTGTGAGCGGCATTTCACAGATGAATGCTATTCTCAAGCCGGACGTTGGCTCCGGGCGGGATCGATGCCAACCATAAATTTGGGCCATGAACAGCCTATACACCAGCCGCTTTTTAAATCTTGGCAAAGGACCTGCTGTGTGGTTGGCTGTTCATGCACATCCCCTCCTTCTATATTGTATGGTTTTCCCACTAATCCGCAGAAACGCGAACAGTGGAAGCTAAACTGCAATATTAAACCGCCAATGCAGAAAAACTACCAGGTGTTCCGCAAGGAATTTCCCGAAAACCCTTATCGCGCCAACATCTGCACTTTTATTTTTGAAAAGCGCAAAAGATGCATCCGCTGTGGTTTGATAACCAGTGCTTTGATCATCGCCAGGAGCTGTTGAAAACAATGCTGGTCATTTTGTTGCGAAAATGGGCAAGGTGGCACCACGAAAACCTCGAATCTGGTCAAAAGCAATCGAAATCGTCAAAAGCAGAGAAAATCTAAATCCTCTTTAACTCCTGATTTTCTTTTTTAATTTATTATTTGCTTTCTTTATTCTATTTTTTCTTTACTTGTTGAATTTGTTAGTTGTTTTATTATTTATTTTATTTTATATTTCTGTTTTTTTATAACATTGTATCCTTTTATTTTCCGGATGTTTGTAACGCAAGTACACTTGGCCCTCGCTTAACACGGACTCTTTTAGCACGAACTCGGTCTTACACGGTTACAAATTTGCTCCCTTTCCCCTTTTAACACTCTTAAAACCTCGTTCTTACACGATTGCAAAATATCGATATTTTTTTTTTTTGCTGTCAATTGATGCGTTAGTCTCTTTGTGCTTGTATCAAACGCATGGGGTGCTTGTAGAAAAAGGGGAATCCCACATTTGAGCTGTCAGATGTAAGAGTGTTTTAGTATGTGAAAAAAACTCAAGCCTTACAGACGCGTAAATAAAAAATCAAAGATTTTGTGGTAAGTAAAAAGGTGGTTCAGCTTGTTTAAATCAAAAAGTGAATAAATAAAATATGTAAATTTCAGCTTATACAATGGCAGAAAGAAAGAACAGAGCTTCTTTAAAACGAAAAGTCATTTCTATAGAAACAAAAATTCAAATTCTAAGCCGCTTAGACAATGGGCAAACTGCCACGGAAATTGCAAGAAGCCTTGACTTGAATGAGGCAACAGTTCGCACTATCAAAAAAAATGAAACTGAAATACGACGTGCAGGAAGGATTGGGTCATCTATATCTACAAAATTTACCAGTGGAGCACGCGCACTTATTTTGGAGAACATGGAAAGAGCACTTAGCATTTGGATTGACGATAGCTACGAAAAAAAGATCCCTTTAAGCCAGCGGATCATTCAAGAAAAAGCACTCAGGATTTTTGAACTGCTCAAGCAAAATGGAGAGCCCTCTTCTTGCATAGATTTCGTTGCTAGTAATGGATGGTTCGAAAAATTTAAAAACGGTTCTCCATTCATAGCATCAAATTTAAAGGCGAAGCGGCATCGTCCGATGATGGAGCTGCTGCCACATACCCAGAAGAAATTCAGGGGTTCATTGAAAAAGAGGAATTCTTGCCTGACCAAGTTTTCAATGCTACTGGAAATTGGAAAATTAAAGCCAAATCGAACTTTTTTATCTAAGAATGAAAAAGTAGCTCCCGGCTTTAAGGCACAAAAAGTTGCCAGCTATTAATATTATCTGCTTGAACACCGTTTCGGCATATTTCATCAAAATCGAATGAAGATTTCATTTAAATAGCTTGCACACAATAAACTGACCAGCCAAAGTATCATGGTAGATGAGTTATTTATTGGTCAGCTTGGGAAATCACTCAACTAGTATTCTTCAAAGCGAAATATAACTTTTTGAATGATTCTCCTATATTAATTTTTAACAAATAAAATTTTGTTCAATAAAATTAGGCAGCTCAGAGGTGCCCTAGGGAACTAGAGTGTTTAGATAAACTATACGAACGGCCAAAATATATATACATACTTTAGAAGAGCCGAAGTTAACTTTCCTTTTTATTTTTATTTTTTTTTATAAATTAAACATTTTTGTATGTAGACACTCGCTTAAAAATGCTATATATGGAAAACAAATACATTTTATATTCATAGTATTTCGAAAGGCACACACACGTCTTCTGGTTTGGAAATTTTTTTTGATTTTCTTTTTTGTATTTTTTTTTCCAAAAGAATTTTTAAAATTCGAAACTGCAAACTTTAAAAGTGATTTTCTCGAAACCATGTTTTTCAAACATGTTCGCACGATAACTCAAGTTTTTCTGGACCGATTTTGATGAAATATAAGATAAACGACGCAGAATTCGTGTGAACCTCGATCATCGCCGAAAACTATTTTTTACTATTTTTTTTTTATCCAAAATCCAAAAAAAGTGTGAAAAATCAATTTTTCATTTTCAAATGGCTACCATTTCTAGAAAAAAATTTGTATATTTTTTTGGAGGTTCACACTATAGCGGCATTCATGCTAACTAATTTCTCGATTTTCGTTTTTCTTTGAGTATGAAGTATACTCCCGCAATCGTGGAAACATTGGACATAATTTTTTTTTGAAACCCTACTTTGGAGGCCGAGAACTTCTTAGCCTCTCCATAAATTCCCTCTTTTTTAATTTTGTATTTTTTTCAACAAATCGCCCTACCAAATACAACAAACACAATTAAAAAATCTTTACGCGTCAACCTCGCATTTTGCCATTACCACCATTGAATTTCGTTCTCTTCATTACTTAGCAAATCAGCTGTTTGTCTTTACAGACTCCGAAAACTAACAACGCCTCGATAGCCGCATTGTTTTTTTTTCTGTTAAGTTAACAGTGAGAGCGAATTCCTCTCTTGGTATTTAATTCTCTTTGCTGAAGGCCACGTAGCCCCAATTTGACATTCCAGTGTTGCTAAATCAGTAAACAGTTCTAAGTGCCAAAGTAACACGACTCATTTCTAATTGTTGTTACATACGTAATTTACTATGACACGATATATTTATTGACACAGTAGGTTCTAGTTTGGTTTACAGTTACTATTTAGTAGTCTTTGAATGTCAAATTATTTCTCAGACTTCCGTTGTCGTTAGTCACATGTATTAAAACGACTTCTCAGTTGATAGTCAAGTCAACTGAAACAACTAATATGCCTTCCTCACTGAGGCACATTTTCAAAAAAGTTATCGTCATCACGGAAAATGTAGTTTGCTGTCCTCATTGTGATGCTTCAGCATTTGCATTTTCAGAACATCAGTTCTTTGTTGACAATTAAAAATACAAATTGAAAATGGATAGTCAATTGGACATTATTTCGATGATTGACACAGAATATTTAATGTTGGCGAGAGTCTGGGGTGCTTCCATGTCCATATTTTCCAGCGTGTTCCATGTCGTATTTTTTAGATGGTTGCCTCATCGAAGTAAAACCGTCAGCAGCTCTCGCAGTTGATTATTATATTTATAAAAATTGGTATTCATCTCTGCTGTTTGCCTTGGTCGTTTACCATTATGTTGCAAAGAATATATGTAGTACTAAATCTTTTTATGCTTTCTAAAGTTATAGATTCACCCACATAATTGTTGGTGTTCCAGGTCGTATCCATGACTCTCAAATATTTGAAAAATCATCATTGAAAAGAACGGATGAAGATTCCTCATTATTTAAGGACACCTCCAGACTCATTGGAGGAGTAAATGTTCCCGTGGTGATATTGAGGGATTCAGCCTTTAAATTTACGCCAACAATAATGAAGCCGTATCCATTTCGGTAGATGCATCTGGGGTGAGACGTGCATTCAACTAATGTGTTTGGACAGTTGAAAGCACGATTCCGCCGCTTAGGCAAGGGGATAGACAACGCTCCTCAAAATAATACCAATATTATTATTAGTTTTTGCATTTTGCACTACGTTTTTAATAACCATAAGTGATCGTTCCAAGACAGTTGGGAAATGGAGATTCCATCACATCAAGAGCAGCCAGTTCGGGCGTTTGAGTTTGGAAACACCAATGAAATTGCTGAATCAATTCGAAGTGGCCTTTCGAACTATTTCATTCAACACGAACATCTTCTCCTATCAGCATAAATTGATATATTTTATTTTTTGTCTTTAATTTTTATTAATAATAATATAAACTAAACTTATACCTACTTTTTCTCCCTCATCAATTGAAAAACTTGTCCATAGAAGGACTGCAATCTTTTCGATGGCCGCAACTTGCCTCTCCTCATTCTGTGGATTCAGACGCCGCCGTTTAGGTGCTACCATGGAAGTCGAGGGCAACTCCGAGTTGGTCGACTAATCCAAATCTTCTAAATCATTTTGGATTGATGAGAAATCTAAATCAAAATAGTTATTAGAGAGATTTCCCACAAACTTAAGAGATATATATTGTCATACCATTGCTATCAACGACAAGTTCTTGGAAGTTCACCGCTTGGGACACAGACAAGTTTCTGTCAACAGGATCAAAAAGTTTCCATCTCGACGGAGCGCCTCCACTTGGCCCTATCTTATCGCGTTCCAGTCTGAAATGGGAAACAAGTTTTTAGGGCGCAGTCTTGCTTAATCAATTACGGGTCATACTTGTATTTCGGCTTAGATTGTCTATTTTGCTCTTCACTTCCTTTGAGGTTATTCCACATTTAACAAGTTTGGCAACCATTTCTCTATATATGTGGGAATTGTTGCGGGCTCCACGCAAACCATCAATATTCTCCAACCAGAGGTCCAACAGGTGATTTGTGGCCTATTCAGACCACACGTATCGACGTTGGGCGTCTTTTCCTGCTGCAACTAGGTTTGTTATTGATCAAATAAAATTATAAAGGGCATAGCCGAAAAAGCATACAAAGAGCACTTTAAAGTCTAAAGTACGCCATTTGAGAGCATCTTGAAAAAGGCTGAGGATTTTATTAAATGTACGGGCGATGGGATAGAAGGAGGTGACTCAGAAAGAACCATGCAGGGTAAACTAGAATAATCAAATTAATTTAACTGCTTACTTATATAAAACTTTAACAGACAAATCTTTGAAGCTCATTACGGACAGCTCAGCGACATATTTTCGGGCCGAAAAGAAATAGAAGCGGTTGTGCGTGAGTCGATGCACCCGGAGTCAAGTCAAGCGCCGAGCTTGGACACGCCGCATTTTGAAGAGGAGTCAGCGACTGACATTGCCACCAGATCGGAGAATGACGATTCATGCGACATATCGATGCCAAAAAATATAAAGCGAAAGGCCGAAACACTTCAGTTTCAAAACTTGTCGAAATGGAAGCTAAGAGACAAAAGCATAGAGAGAATATGCTAAACTTAGATACTGAGATGTTCTTATGGGCCAAAGAAGTGGAGGAACGTAAATTAAA
>JAWNNM010002474.1:0-31691 GCA_035044965.1 Lordiphosa andalusiaca | reverse complement strand
TCAGGGAAAAATACACTGATATTTTAATATTTACACTTTGACTTGAATATTTTCACGATTGATTTAGCGTTAAATATGGAATTCGTATATATAAGAAGTACACACTTCAAATTGAATATTGGCAATAGTTAAATTTAACATGGAAATAGTTAAAAACTTTTTTTTATTTAAAAATTATGCCAGCCAACACCACATCTCTTTTCTATATACTCAGTTTTGTTTGTAATGGAGTCCCAGGAGTTAGAATTCTTTTAGATTTGGCTCTGAATAACTTCAAATTATGTTAATTTTATAAAAGTTTTAAACTTACTCTGCGGTGGGACCTCGGGACCTGTAGACTTGAACTCGATTGGAATGGCGTCTTAACCAGTTGTGCCATCGCGTATGCTGGCTGATCGATGGCTAAAATTCGACTTATATTGAATAGCCTACAGTTATTTATAAATATCTTTCTGGCATTTTGCAAAAATAAGACTTCTTGTAGTTCTCAAGTTGGAATTCCCTGCATAGGGAATATAAAAGGGGTAACTGAAATTCGCCGATTTAATATGTTTTTATTCAATTCAAAGTGGTTATTAGTTCATTTTAATACAAACGGGGCATAGTTTAATCAAATATAGTTGTGTTAGGTTATACTCTGAAATTTTTCCCTGAGTGTATGGAGCTTAGATAAAAGGCCCCTAACGTTTTGATAGGCAATAACAGGACAGACGGATGGAACTAGTTTTTTGAAACCCTATTAGACGCTACATGTGAGGATCATGATGCTGCGTAGCGCCCGATGAACGACAAGGAGCGCCAAGACAATTTGCCAAAAAAAATTTTAAAATTAACATAAATAAATTTGGTTTTAATATGTGAACCCCTTAAAAGTAATATTAATCCAATTCAAAAATAATATAAATTAATCACACTTTTATTTAAATATTTAATAAATATTTGAAACAAATATTATTTCACTTCAATCTAAATATGAAAATTTTTATTTGAATTATCCTTCACTTTGATTTTATTGTATTCATATTTATTTGGGTGGTTTAATATGTTTTTAGTTCAATTGAAGTGCTAATTATTTGAAATTAATATAAAAAGCAAACAAATATGATTCTATTAGTTTTTACTATGCAATTTTTATCTGAGTGTAGAGACGCAGCAACACAAATTTTGGATTATATACAGATTTGTAAATAAATATTTATCATGTCAAATTGAAATGCTTACCGAAATAAAGTTTTTTTTTATTTATTTGGACTTTAATGGTTTGCTTTCTCCCCAACGTGGGGGATTTAATGTCCAAAGTAGATTGGCTTCCATCCGTGTTAATTTCCATTTTGTGGACTTTAATCAAATGATTTTTTAAATTAAACGATCTATTGTTTTTGAGATGAACTTGGCACAGTTTGCACTCCGCCTTTCCTTCTTCTTCTTTATTTGGAAAGTAGTCCCAAATATTAAATGATTTGGAGCCATATTCCAAATACTTTGACCGATTTGAATAAATTGATTTTGATCTACTTTGTCTATTTTGACAATATTGGCTATGCTGTTCTGTTCAATAGCACAGCACAGGAAAGCATTTCAAATGTGCTATTGCTATGCTTTCGAAATTGTCACAGCATAGCAATAGAACAGCTTGGCTCTCTGATTTTTGTACTATTAATTTCCATGTGAACTACGATTTCGACAAAGCACAGCACAAGCATATATTTCAATGCCGCAAGTAATTTGCTGAACATTTTTTAAACCCTGGTCAAGATAGTGATGCAGGATATCCCAAATAGCGGTTATAGAGATTTTTTTCGTGTTGCCTTGTGTTTTTTCTGCGATATTTTTGATTAAGCTTTATTAATAGTAAATCGTTATGTTAAAAAAATTGAGCTTCAATTGATACTTCTAGACGGGACCGTAATCATTATGTCTTCTATTGAAAATTAAAACTTTTACAATTATTTTTTATTGTATTATTTAACAAAAAAGAATGATTAAATTTGATTTTAAAATAAAACTCAGTAATAATAAATATAAACGTCGATTACTACTAGTGTAGTATAAGGTATCGTGGACAGTGGCATATCTCTAGTAAGTTAATCAAGTCGAGCCAAGTTTGCAATTAAAAATAAAATTTCGGTTATTAAAAAATTAATGATTATTTTTGATTTTTATTATTTGGAATGAAAAGATCAGCGAAATACAACTGCATTTTATTATGATACATTCTTTCATCCGGCTACTCCAAGTTGATGATTTATGAGGATACAAAATCTACAAAGAATCATTATTTACGGTCCCTGCTTCTTGGTGATGTCATTTGAGGACGTGTTGTCCGAAGTGAGTGGGCCAACGGCATGGTTGAACCGGGGATGGGCAATGGTGTCTTTGGTAGAGCTGGTCGGATAGGTCATCGTCTCAGAGCAACCGGAGATGGACGAGGTATGTGCGAGGTGAATTCTCTTAAGAAGATGGGCAAGTTTATATAATCGGAGCCCAGGGGTGTAAGGTGCTGATCTGGCAGATTTGTTACTGTTCACCTGCCTTGTTGGTAGGCCATTGGGTCATCGTTGATTTAGATAGACAAAGGTGATGCATATTTGTGTGTGGGTGAGTGGGGAGCCGGTCCGATACCAATACCTTTTATGATTTGGTTCACTAGGGTCGATACTGATTCAACTTTGAATGATAGCATTGTGTGTACAGCGCAGCCATATATTTCTTGGCCGCATTGCTAGTAGAGTTCTATTATTTGCTTGTTTATAAGCAGCTAATATAAGATCTGCCTTCTAGGAATGTTTGGTCACTCGATAGATCAAAGATTCGTCTTAATTTGAGTTGGTGGGCTTGAATTCCATTGTGGATTGCGAAATCTAGAACGGATGGAGTGCTGTTGCTGGTGGGCTAGTGCGTTAGCTCAGCAGAGGCGGTGTTTGGCGTTCCAGTCGCCTCCTATAAGATAACCAGGACTAATGTTGTCGAAAATTTGTTGGAAATGAGTATCGGAAAGAAGTTGCAGTCTGCCGGTCTCATGGCACTTAGCACGCAGCCACAGTCAGTGGTAATTGGCTGCCTGTACGTAGCTTTCTGAAATAAATGGAAGAGTCTAGGTTTGGATTAGGATATTATTATGGCAGCGCCACCTATACTCAATCGGAATCTGCGAGTAATTGACGAGTGAACGGAGTATCTAGGGATATTTATGACCGAGTGATTATTCAAGTGAGTTTCGCTGACTAGGAGGATGTCTATGAGGATTTGCTATAGAAACAAATTGACCTCGGTTACCCTCTTGGATATGCCATTGGCATTTCTGCTCATCCTCCAAGAGATTTGGGGAGCAGATCCCAGTCGCGTCTATGTTTTTGAAGGTTGGACGGAAGACACTTCTTATTTTGTAGTACTTTCCGGCTAGCTTGCTTCTGACGCGGTCGACATTGGCACAGTGATGGATGTCTCTTATAATGACGCTAATGCTCCGATTTTCCCGTGTTCGGTAGGTGTGGAAGCTTAGACGCTTAGAGCCAGAAAAGGGACGAATTTGGATGAAGGACCCGTGATGGGGGCTGTTTGGACACGGGGGCGCCAGTTGAGAAGTTGGAGGAAGAGTCCATGTCGTCTGCAAGGTCGATGATTGTACTCTCGCTGTGTTGGGGTCCTCCCGGACCCGGCTTTGTTTTGGGGGAGGCGAGGAAGGACTGCTCGCCTGGGAGCTGGTACTATTGCGTTTGGCTTTGTTTATGTGTGAGCTTTCTTTGTGGAAAAGTGAGGATGAAAGTGAGCTTTGTGTGGTGAATATCATTGTACAATGGGGCAAGGCTAGATGTAAGTGCGCATATTTGCGCACTTGGCACTTTGGCACTTTGCGTTATGAACAAAAGGTTATTATGAAAGCGTTTTTAAGCAAGTTTCAAAGGGCTGCAGTTCTATATTAGCTGTTCTGAATTTTGGAGACTTAACATTTTCACTGGTTCAATACATAGAATTTAAGTTCGTAGCTTAACTTAAATTCATCACTTTTTGTAAAGGTACTTTCCAGCACGTTAATATCCGTTCTCGAATTTTGAGCATAGTTATTCGACATTTCGCATCTGCCTGAGCTTTAATAGGTGGGATTCCAATTGAAAAACCCCTCTTTCGAGGTGCGACGTAACTTTTAGTGAATATCGCGATGTTTTTACCATTTCATCTTCACCTCTGTTTTCCCGTCTTAATAGTGATATTAATTTTCAGCTTGGAAACCTTCTCGGAGAAGTGTTCATCGATGTCCCAAAGTTTCATTACAATCGGATGAACGATTTGGGCAGGCATAAAGGTCAGACGGACAGGCAAACATTCATTCCTAAATAGATAGATTTTCCTGAAAATTTATGATCTTGTATGTGTGGGTAATTGTGTAGGTAAATGAGCATTTAGGTAAGTAAAATGTTTGTATATTTCTTACTGACTACGGGTGTGTGTTTCTTAACTTGCCGACACTAATCTGGCCGACCAGTTTGCATTTTGTGAATTTAAGGCAGAATTATGCATGTGTGTGTCACATATTTTGTTCTCCCTAGTTACATGTACAAACTTAAATTAAGGTTGGGAGTCTGGCTGCATCTATGCGGTACGGCCGCTAAGCAATGCTTCTCACGGACCCCTGCTCCGTTACTCAACACTGGTTCTTCTCAAGCGCTCTACTCTGAGCAGTTCCACCATGATTTGGGCCGAGTAGGTGCTCATCAGCTCCCAATTCCGGCTGCCTTGCAACATTAAAAGTGCAAGTGTGAGTTGGTGAGTGCAAAAAGAACAAGATTTTCTACTTCACCCTACATTCTTCTTCCTTCAGTGAGGCTTCGCAAAGGTTCCGCCCCTTTCGACTTTCGTGGATGCAATTTCAGGAGCACCTGCCACGCGAGTTACATCATCCTGTCGTCATCCCGAACATCAATCGAATCCAAAAGCACACATATAGAAGGCGGTGCAAATAGATTCAATAACAAAATTTCCTCTTTGATAAAACATGTAAAAAAAAATTAACAATAAATTCGACTCTCTTAGAACTGACTAAAAATAAATAAATATATTTATGAAATCTTTAAATCGCTCCTAAACATAAGTCGCACTCGACGAAAGGGGAAGATTTGGGAAATTTCACGCTTATTCGGTTTTGGCGAGTGTTTATATGCACTTGGGGGTTGATTGGAACACTTTGTTCTGGATTTTGCTTTGATTGTTCTAATTACAATACGCTGATTAAGTTTTTGATTATTCGCGGGGTTTTGATCAAAGGCTATCTGCTCGGGACGGAGACCAAACGCATTTGGGCCAGGTTGGGGTGTTTTAATTTGTGGGTATTTTTATTAATTTCAGAGCGGATTGTCAAGGCAATCTTTTTTGGGATTTTTGTTGTTTGGAGGTGAGTTTTCGATCACTCGTATAATGTTGGGTTCGCCATTTTCTTCAAAACATTTTGTCGCTGACAACTGGCAAAACTTTGAAATAGAATCGGAAATATTCTCTTTTTCCTGTCTATTTGTCACTTTAAATTTGAATGCCTATACGTAGGTGAAGTAACCATTCAAGTTCGATATAAAAGCCAAATAAAATAAAAAATTATTCTAATCTGGGAGATCGCCCGACATAGAATAAGCCACAGTCTGTAACTGGGCTCCGCCCAAATGAAGTAACTTTCATTTCTTTGTCACCAAATCGATAACCTCTGCTTTAAGGTAGATTATAAATGCGCGGAGCCACTTTTCCCATTCGCTCCGCAATGACGACTTTTCCATGGTTTCACACAAGATTGGCTTGATAGTGTTTTCGGAACCGGCCGGATCGGAAGAGTATAACATATAGCTGTCATAGGAACGATCTGTCGAAAACTAGTTTTAGTAAGAGAAACTTTTTTGTTTCCAATTTGTATTCCCTTTGCTATTCCACGATTCCACTAACTTTGGTCGAAATCAGATAGAAAAGCATAGAATTGTACAGTCGGAAAAGAAATCTTGGTGGGAACAAATTTTTGTTTTCAAAAGAAACGTCTTTAAAATCTCTTTACTCTTTGAGTAACGGGTATAAAAAAGAACGATTCGAATCGATCTTTTGCGTGTAATTTTAAGTAAGAAGAAGCACAAACAAAGTCAAAATGACAGAAAGCGACGATAGAAAGTTATTTTCAACAGTTGATAAACTGAATTTAATAAATTTCGGAGGAATTTCTGCGGAGCGCCAAAAGGCATAGTGAAAGAAAGAATAATGTCTAATTTCATTTCAAATAATTGAATTTTTTAAGAACTCCATTTTATTTAATTTATTATAAATAAATATGATTAAAAATGAACAAATATTTTAATTCCAACTTTATAGGTATAAAACAAGTTCCCGCTATTGATTGGTGTTGAATGGCCACATGTTTGCAGCGGCAATTTGATTCGTCCAACATTTATTGAATAGTTTTTAGCGGGGTGTAAGCCGAATAGTCAGTCATAAAGCCAGCAGAGAGGGGAGAGTTTTCAAGCTGGTTGGTTGAAGTTGCTTCTCTACTGGCTGCTATTGATGGACATTTCATTAGCGATATGAGTTTGACATGGTGAAAAATATCAATTGGTGTAAGCGTATTACGACGCCCCAAGAGCTCGCAAGTTTTGCTTTTTTTCCTTAAACACTGTTGAGCTATTGAGCTTTTTCAATAGCTATTAAATTTTGCAATAAATTTGTCCGAATAAGTTAACACCGAATTGTGTTTTTTCAACGAGTAGATTTGTTTATTTGCCGCACAGGGCCGATTTAGATTGCGTAAATTATTAAGCAGGCTGACTGGCAGTGCTCAAACCGAAATTCAAATTGTTAACAAAGTTAATGTTTAGCAAGCAGGCGAATCCAAATTGATCCGTGCTGTTACGACAAACGAAAGAATATTTGCTGAGGCGGATCAGAACGACAACTGATGCCTAGCACAACGAAAGCGAAACTGATAATTACGTGCGCTGCCCCTTGAGCTGAAGGCCAAGGGCAAGCAAAATAGAAGAGTTTAACAGAGCAAGAGAGTTGCAAGGAGAGCGCTTTAGCAAAACAAAACAATAATAAGAGAAGTTACTTTAGATGCGCTTTTGCTTCACAGAGCAACAACATGATTTAAAAAGAGTTTAATTAGTAGATTTGGGCTGCTGCTGCTCTGTTGGTTGGATAACCAAACATACTCCCCCCGTTGGAAGACACGGGCTTTCAACATCATCCTGCTTTGGCAGCACGCACAGCTTCCTCACAGCTCTCTTGATAGTTCCAGTAGCAGTCCTTAGTACAGCGACCCGAGCCACTTTGTCAGCTCCTTCGATAAGGTCGACCACTCGAGCTAGTGGCCATTTGAGAGGAGGCAAGTTTTCGTCCTTGACCAGGACGACATCATTGACGCAGACTCCAGGTTGAGGTGTTCGCCATTTCGAACGCTGCTGAAGAAGCGTCAAATATTCTTCACGCCATCGTGCCCAAAAAGTCTGCTGGTAGTACGTCATTCGCTGCCAGCGATCCAGCCTATTAAAGTTTAGCTTTGTAACGTCAGGCTCAGGAAACAACATAAGAGGCACGGTGCTTAGGAAATGAGCTGGCGTCAACACATCAAGATCTGCGGGATGCTCTGAAATTGGAACAAGAGGTCTTGAATTAATGATTGCCCCAATGTGGCAGATTAACGTGCGCAGTTCATCGAAAGGGAGTAGAGATGGTCCGACCGACCGATAGAAATGATGTTTTGCTGTTTTCACTGCTGCCTCCCAAAGTCCACCGAAGTGTGGAGACCGAGGTGGGATGAATCGCCATTCGATATCGTCAGCAAGGCAGAACTCCTGAACAGCATTGATATGGGCATCGCTTAGAAAGAGTTGCTTGAGTTCAGCCATTTCATTCCTGGCTCCCACGAAGTTGGTCCCATTATCCGACCAAATACGAGCAGGCTTGCAACGAGTCAGCACGAACCTCTTCAAGGCATTCAGAAAAGCTGCTGTGGATAAATCCTGAACGAGCTCAAGATGCACTGCCTTTGTTGCGAAGCAGATAAAAATGCACACGTAGCACTTCTGGGGAGCCCGGCTTCGAACCTCACTTTTGAAGTAGAATGGCCCACAGAAATCCACTCCTGTGACCATAAACGTGTAAGAGCCGCACACACGATCCTCGGGAAGGGCTGCCATGATGGTTTCAGCCAAGCTTGGCTTAGCTCGAAAACAAGTAATGCACTTGCTTGCAACACTTGTGACGGTTTTGCGGCCCCCAATGGGCCAGTATTCCAGCCGAATCTGCGCCAAGAGTGAACGTGGTCCAGCATGCAAGTTGCGCTTGTGAAAGTACATTATGATTGCCTTCGTCACTGGATGGCTTCGAGGCAATATGATTGGGTGCTGGGCCTTGAAGTCCAAAGTAGAATTCTTCAAGCGGCCACCAACACGCACGAGTCCAAACTCATCGATGACTGGCGATAGAGAAGCCATCGAGCTGGATGCCTTGACCTGCTTACCATCTTGCAGAATCCTATACTCATCCCCAAGGTGAGCCATCTGGATGGAACGTAAAAGCATTTGAGTGCCCATACGCAAGCAATAAACTGTGAGATTAGGATGCCTGATGCGTTGTCGAAATTTGTATATATAGGCAAAGACTCTTCTCAATTTCTCAAATGAATTGGCAAATTTGCAGCCAAGGGTAAGATCAACGCATCTAGTGACTCCAACGAGGACCTTCTTTCGCAGTTCAGGAAGCGGTTGCTTGGCAAGACTTGGCGATGGCCAATCACTTTTTTCTTTAGCCAAGAAATCTGGACCATGAATCCAAAGCGATGATTTCATAATTTCACTGGGAAGTGCTCCTCGAGAAAGAATGTCGGCAGGGTTGAAGGCAGTGGGAACGTGGCGCCATTCCATGTTGGGTGTCAGTTCCTGGATTAAAGAAATTCTATTAGCAGTGAATATTTGATAGCGAGACGGTTCATCACGAATCCAAGCTAAAACAACGGCGGAGTCTGACCAACAGTAGAATGGGCAAGCAAATAGGTTCATTTTAACTATGTCACGAATCAGCGTCGACAGTATTACAGCACCGCAAAGCTCCAATTTGGGTACCGTGAGAGTCTTCAGGGGAGCCACACGAGATTTAGCGCATAGGAGATGCACTTTACGCTTCCCTTCCAACATGGATACAACATAGATGCATCCACCGTAGGCGTCAATGCTGGCATCGCAAAATCCATGGACTTCTATAACACCTTGAGGTACGATAGCTAAGCGATTTACTTCAAATTGTGGCGTACGACTAATATCAGCGCACAAAGTAAGCCAAGTCGAGTTCAGAGATTCAGGTAGACTTTCGTCCCAATTTAGCTTTTCCCTCCAAAGCTTCTGCAAAAATATCTTGGCTTTAGCTATCACGGGCCCAATAAGACCAAGCGGATCATAGAAGCGAGCGATTGAAGAGAGAACTGATCTTTTAGTTGGTTTTTTGGGCATGTACATCGACGAAAATGAGAATAGAAGCTTGTCTGAGGATGGATCCCAGGCTAAACCGAGAGTTTTAGTGATGTCACTCCCATCATCGAATTTTAGAAAAGTCTCCTTGTCCTCTTCCGGAATTTGCTGGAGTACGATGGCATCATTTGAGCACCATTTTCGAAGCTTGAAATTTCCTTTTTTCAACAGCTCTGTCGTTTGGCGCTTGATTTCGAGAACTTCTTGGGCCGAGTTGCCTCCCGAAATGAGATCGTCTACGTAGAAATGATGCAAAAGTATTTCCGCTCCAATGGGAAAAGTCTCCCTTTCATCCATCGCCAACTGATGCATGGTCCGAATAGCTAGGAACGAGGCTGGCTTCGTGCCATAAGTGACAGTATCGAGTTTGTAAACTTGCATATCTTCAGACGAAGAGTCGCGCCACAGTATGCACTGAAAATAGCTATCCGGTTCTGCCATTTTTACACACCTATACATTTTTCCAACATCTCCAGTTAGAGCGATCAGAAAGGTTCGAAACTGCACCAGGGTGTTAAAAAGTTTGGGCTGTATGGTAGGCCCCGCCATTAACACCTCATTTAACGAATAACCAGACGTTGTAACTGCAGACCCATCGAACACCACTCTAAGCTGAGTTGTTGTACTATCTTCCTTGAACACGCAATGATGAGGCAAAAAGTATTGGCAACGACTTAAAAAATTTGAGTCAACGAGGGACATGTGGTTCAACGATAAATACTCCTTTATAAAAGCCGCATACTGATTTTTGAGTTGAGGGTTGCGATCCAGTTTGCGCTCCAAATTTAGAAAACGTCGGTATGCCTGCTGGTAGGAGTCTCCAAGTAGACTTACGCTTTGTTTTGCAGGCAGCCGCACCGAATATTCGCCAGTAGACAATCGAGAAAAGTTTTCGATGAAATGGGCTTCACAATCAAGCTCCTCCTTGGTGGTTTTGCTGGACAACTCAAAGCAACTTTCTACTTCCCAGAACCGCCGAACTATTTCATCAATCTTAGCGTCTGAATCGGCTTCTGAGGATGGTAACAGTTGAGTGGTTAATGCAGCTGCTCTGCGCGAATGAGCACCGCCTCCAGTGACAATCCAGCCAAGTTGAGTTTTGTGAATAAGAGGTAGACCAGGATTCAGTTTAATCTGGCCAACGCAGAGAAGATCGAAGAAGAGACCTGCCCCGATGAGCATGTCAATTTGTTGGGACCTGTTGAATGCAGGATCCGCCAACCTAATATTTGAGGGTATATTCCAATGATCGATATCCACTGAGTAGTTAGGCTGATTTTCAGTAATAGAAGGAGCAACTAGAGCAACGATGCTAGTGGAATAATCGGAATTTTGTGATTGCAAATTGATGTTGACAGAATAGCCCTCAGAAATGAAACTTGAGTCTCCTAAACCAGAGATTGAGGCAGACGCTTTGGTTTTTCGAAGTTGTAGCTGATGAGCTAGCCGAGAGGTAATGATGTGCACCTGCGATCCAGAGTCGAGCAAGGCGCGACATGGGACCAAAGTTCCAGAATGATTCCTAACGTTAATGACAGCTGTGGCCAAGAGCACAACGTCAGGACTGAGATTCTGGGCGACGAATGATGATGGGGATTGGGCCACCTGCGCATTGGGTGGAGCAGATAGAGTGGTTTGTGGATGAGACTGCGCGGCCTGAGAGTCAAAATGAAGTAGAGTGTGATGCTTGACACCACACAATCGGCACGATCCAGAACTACATGCTCTCATCTGATGTCCCCGTTTAAGGCAATTGATACAAAGGGAAAGCTTCTTGGCTTCTCGGAGGCGCAGCTGGGGCGACAAGTTGCCGAATCGAGAGCAATTGTATATGAAGTGGCCCGAAGTGTCACAGAACACGCAGCCATTTGCCTTAGAGTTAGTAGCGACCAGAGATTTTCTACAATTGCTAGAAACTTTGCTACTTTTTCCCACCTGAGGGCTAGGCGCATATGTTGCCATAGCATGCTCCACGTTTTCCAACTTTTGGCATCGCTGCTCCAAGAATGCAGTAAATTGCTCGCAAGTTGGTATGACATCCAAAGCCGCTGCCTCCTCCCATCTGGTCTGTGTTACGCTATCCACCTTTTGCAGCAGACTATGCACGATGATGCACCCAGCAATCTGCTCCACACTACCCATGCTTTGCAATGCGCGAATATTGGCGTTGATGGTGTCAGACAGCGCTCGAAGTTTTACAGCTGATGGCGAATCGACCCGCTCCAAACCCAAAATCTCAGTGACGTGTGCCTGGAATATAAGACGTTTATTATTAAACCGTTTATTTAGCAATTCAAGGGCTATAGGATAGTTAGCATTGCTGATCTCCAGCGACGAAATTGTCTCCAACGCAGAACCCTTCAGACATGACCGCAAGTGCTGCAGCCTTTCCACATTAGATAAGTCAAGATCCTTATCGATGATTGCGGAAAACATTTGAAAGAAGTCAGCATACTTGGTGTAGCCACCACTAAATTCAGGCAGTTTGAGCTCAGGTAGACGAGATCGGTTATAGACAATGGTAGTTTGCGCCTCCCCGATCTGTTCGTTACGCATTGTGGAGGAACAGGGCGCGGCGATTTGACGTTTATTTATTTCACGACGCAAGCGAGTTTTTAAAGAAACGGTCATCTCATCAAATTTCTCCCTCAATTCACTGCCGATCTCATCGAAATCCAGTTCTTCCAAACGGTTATGAGCTTGATTAAACGATTCCCGAGCGCTCTCAAGAGATTCCAAACGCACTGATAATTCCTCTTCACTGAGTGAGCCAATTTTTTCTTGCCCAATTGCCTTACTAATTTTCTGCACTTGGCTTTCGATCGATTTGGCTTTGCGCTTAAAAAACACCGCATTCTGGTCGACAGGTACGACCGTAACTGCGTTTTCAATGTCCATTTCGTCTGGCATAATTAGCTGACAAACTTTGCGAATAGTTTGAAATGCACTGCTCTACTAAAGAGACAATCAAACCCGACACAGTTCACAGTTTGATAAGCGCGAAATTAAACCACAGTTTCAGAGTCACAGTAGTTTGAAGTTTTGCACGCACAACAGTTTGAAATGCGCGCACAGTTTTTTAACACGGATTTGCAGGCACTGCCGATTTGCAGCAACCAAACGCAATTTGCTTGCCGGCCCACGAGTTGAGCGAACAAGAGAAAGCACAGACGACGAAAATCCAAGTTCTTGATGTCCAACTGTTCTAATCAACGAACGCAAAGAGGACAGTCGAAAATGCAACGGTTTCACACAAGCAGAGACACAACGGTTGATCAGCTTATGTGTGCGTGTATGCATGCAATTTGCGCCCGAAATGACGCGCGATTTGAATGGAAAATTTTGAAATGTTTAAACAATTATAAAATGATTTATTTTTTGTTTTAGATCACGTCGGGGTCACCAAATGTTGAGCTATTGAGCTTTTTCAATAGCTATTAAATTTTGCAATAAATTTGTCCGAATAAGTTAACACCGAATTGTGTTTTTTCAACGAGTAGATTTGTTTATTTGCCGCACAGGGCCGATTTAGATTGCGTAAATTATTAAGCAGGCTGACTGGCAGTGCTCAAACCGAAATTCAAATTGTTAACAAAGTTAATGTTTAGCAAGCAGGCGAATCCAAATTGATCCGTGCTGTTACGACAAACGAAAGAATATTTGCTGAGGCGGATCAGAACGACAACTGATGCCTAGCACAACGAAAGCGAAACTGATAATTACGTGCGCTGCCCCTTGAGCTGAAGGCCAAGGGCAAGCAAAATAGAAGAGTTTAACAGAGCAAGAGAGTTGCAAGGAGAGCGCTTTAGCAAAACAAAACAATAATAAGAGAAGTTACTTTAGATGCGCTTTTGCTTCACAGAGCAACAACATGATTTAAAAAGAGTTTAATTAGTAGATTTGGGCTGCTGCTGCTCTGTTGGTTGGATAACCAAACAAACACTATTACAATATTGTTCCTCAGCCAGTCGAAGCGAACTCATCAAATTTAAGTAAAACTATCAGAAAAAAAGATTCAAACTAGGCGCGTTTATTCAAGGCCAAAAGCCGGTGCTTGCCGCAATCATAGTTATCGAAAATTCATACGATTAAATTTAGGTGCAACTGTGATAAATATAGATTTCAAATACGCTCGCTCATGCAAGCCAAAGGTCGACGCGCAACAGCCACAGACATATCTATCGATAACACAACAGCTGGAACAGGTAGCCATCACAGCTATCGATTACCAACAGCTGACGATCGCCAGCGCAGCTGATTACCTATAAAAGCAGAGACTGGTCGAACTGCCACTTCACTTGCTACGTGGCATCAGACGAGTCAACATCTTGGAACAGCAGCTTTAGCTTGAAATTTCAATCAGAAGGTCGAGGAAATTGAAAGATTTTTTTTCATGTTGCCTGTTAGCAATATTTTTGATTAGGTTTTATTAATAGTAAAAAAAACTTTATGTTCGAAATATTGTGATTGTTATGCATAATTTTGTTTGGGTGATTGGAGGAGCCGGTCCGGTCCCAATATCTTTTAAGATTTTGTTGATATGTGTCCATACTGCTTCAACTTTGAGGGCCCCACGAATGATAGCATTGTGAGACGTTTGATTTTAGTTTATATAGTGAACCGTCTTGCCAATCTCTGTCAAAAGCTCACGCACATTCTTTGTTTGAATAGGTTTTGAACGTGATGGACAATTCTGTGGATTTGCTGCGTAGCATTGTGGAATTCTCGGAAGCCAAATTGATTTTCCGGGATTAGATTTACATCGATAATCTTGTCACAGCGTCGTTCATATATTGCTTTTTCAAAGGGGGAGCCGGTCCCAATACCTTTTATGATTTGGTTGACCAGGTTCAATACTGATTCAACTTTAAGGGCCCCATGATAGCATTGTGTCGGCAGCGCAGCAATATATTTCTTGGCCGCATTGCTTGTAGGGTTCAGTAATTTGCTTGTAAATAAGCAGCTGATATATGATCTGCCTTCTAGGAATGATTGGTATCCCGATAGATCAAAGATTCGACTTATTTTGAGTTGGTGGACTTGAATTCCATTGTAGATTGCGAAATTTAGAATGGTTTGCTGGTGGGCTAGTGCGTTAGCTCAGCAGAGGTGAGTACGATATGGTGTTGGGAGTTCAATATGAAGTCGCCCAAGAAGTCTACCCCTTGTGCAGGAGCTGCAACATCCCTAAAGGCTGTGTTTGACGTTCCAGTCGCCTCCTATAAGACAACCAGGACCAATGTTGTCGAAAAGGCCAATACCACGCGGCCACAGTCAGTGGTAATTGATACTCTGGCTGCATGTACGTAGCTTTCTGATATAGAAGTCAAGAGTGGGTTTTGGACGCTGTTCGATATTATCATGGCAGCGCCACCTATAATCAATCGGAATCTGGGAGTAATTGACGAGTGAACGGAGTATCCGGGGACATTTATTACCGAGTGATTATTCGAGTGCCAAGGCACATTTGTTGGCTATTAACTCCTTGTGTAAATCTGCTTTAAGCCATTGGTATTTCATATTGCTATGTGCAGATCTTGCATTGAGGGCTTTGATGATTCTGCTTGGAATAGTAGCTTTGCTTGGTGAGGCAGTTTCGCTGATATTAGCGTTTTTAAGTGCGAACCCGCTGACTCGGAAGTGCTTGCCAAACCTCTGCACCCCGCTTGCCATTTGTGACTGTTCGTCATCATTTTTTGTTGTTGCTCAAGGAACACATGACGGTGTAGGACCACATGAAGACTAGTTGTTTTGCGGTGACGGGATGGCAGCCTCGGGGTTCTTTGAGGTGGAGGCTGTGGTGCTCTTTATTCGGTTCGTTGTTCTAGTGGATGTTTGTGCACTTGGAAATTTGATTTCAGTTTTTGCAATACACGGGTTGAATTTTTACTTATTCGCGGGGTTTTAGTCAGAGACTCAGTGCCGCTTGGTACAAAAGACATCGTGGTAAGTAAAATTTTCTAGCCACAATCTCATCCCCGTTAGAAATATTGAAGCTAGATCATATATTGTTGTGTATTACACGCGTTTTTAATCCAAAGTGAAGTGCCGTTTTATTTCTCTCTACATCCGTTATTCGTAATTTACCATTGTGTTGCCAGCAAATTCATGTGACCGTTTCTTATACATTTCATAGCTTATCGATAGTTCTAAAGATGACAAAAGTGTGTTAGTTATGGTACAAAAACACGCACAGCTAATATGTGATCATAAATTATCTAACCTAAACCACTTAAGTTTCATTCATTTTTTAAGCAAAAGAATATTTAGATCGCCGGTTCTTAGACCTGTTACTCAAAGAGTAAAGGAGTATTCAAATGTAGAGCAAATGTATGTAGAGACAGAAAGAAGCATCTTCCACACCATAAACTATATATTCTTGATCAGCAACCATATTTTAAATGTAGGCTTCTATTTTCTGCACGCAGATTGAGTTCGTTTCCAATTTGGTTCTACCTGATATTCAGGTAGATATAGAAAAATGTAGATAATTCTTAAGTCTGATGTACAAGTATGAAGGCCCTCTAAAATAAAAGCTTTAAAGCTGGAGTTTACTCTTAAATCGTTTTGACTATGATTACAAATTGAAGTTAATTTTTCAATGGATGGTGGACAATGGATAAAGATTTATTTCACAGCATAATTAAACCAAGGCCTCATATAATAGTTTTGTTAATTTTTGCAAATCTCTGATTTTGATAACAGCCAGCAAGTGTTTCACTAATATCTGACCAACTGTCAAAGATTAACTTAACATTAAATTAAACATTACTTAGTTTAAGTTCCAACGAGTTGGGCAATGGCTTTTTAAAGTTGTTTCTAAACTATGCTATAGATGGCACTTTTTAAAATATTTTACATGATTTTTACAACTGTCAATAATTTCCCCCAGCTCTGGTGTAGACTCTAGGACTGATTCTAACACGTTGGACAATAAGGGGCTTTCTTTATGTTGATTCCCCTGACCGCCACAAACTGTATTTTGTCAAGGCTCAAAATACAGAATTGGGATCAAATATTTGTCAACTTGCTTAAAATGTTTTCTCCACTTGAGCGCAAAGAATCCATTAACTTTACGCCCAGTAACAGGCTATGGAGTTCTACATTTTTTTGAAAGTGGATCGTGGAGCACAGAAAATTTCCCAAATCTGAAACCATCATGACCTGCATATGTCTTTAATAGTTTATACGATGGACGCGTTCATACAGACAGACAGACGGACGGACAAGTATATATACATATACCTTTGGGCAAAGAGGGCAGCTTTCTGCTGCTCGTTGACTTTCTTTCCTCGAATAAATTTTTAAATTTATTTGTATTTATATTAGTTAAAACTGATAAAATCTTGAATAATATTAATGCAATTCTGTTAGTTAGGCATTCATGTTGGGATCCTTATTATTTTATTTGACTCAAAACTCTTTGTTTGCAAAAAATTTACCAAATGTCGCCACAAAAATTGCAACATTTGAAAACCCACAAAAGAGGTTGCAGGAACACCGACATTTGCTTTTGGGTTTCTAGAGGTTTATACAACACGCCCGATAAACTTTTTTAAAATTAAAACAAGAAAGAAAGTCGGTCAAGCCCGACTATAACATACTCTGTACCAAGAAAATTTGTTTTTTGATCATAACTCGAAAACCGTTCATCCGATCTTCTTCATTCCTTTGGCGGATCGATAAGTTATCCTTATAACTAAATATGTTCAGAAGGAACTAGCCATCAAAATCAAATCTATCTTCAAAACTGTGGGAGATATGACGTTTTTCTAAATTGCGGGGGCGGCAGGGGGCGTGGCCAAAATTGAAAATAAACTTGATCTGCCTGCAGACATAAGAAGCATATGTCCCATACATGTCAAGCCTCTATCTCTTACCATCTCTGAGATCTGTGCGTTCATACGGACAGACAGACGGACAGACGGACATGGCTATATCGACTCGGCTGTTGATGCTGATCAAGAATATATATACTTTATGGGGTCGGAGGTGCTTCCTTCTGGATGTTACATACTTTTGCACAAACTTATAATACTCTATGTACCTACGGTACAGAGTATAATTAGACATTTTTGATGCCATACAAATAGATTTGAGGCATACCGTAGTATTTCGAAGGGCACACACACGTATGCGCAGACAAATCAAGTCAACCAAAATCAGCAATTTGGCAACAACGCATTTTGCCAGGCAGCCATTTATTCTTTCAAATTTCGTTTTCGTCATACTTTATAAATCAGCTGTTTGTCTTTGCAGACTCCGACAACTACGAACGCCTCGACAAAGAGAATAAAATACAAATAAAATTGAATGGTGGCATCCTGTAATTTTGTATTTCTTTGTTTCACACGCTTTCACATAATTTTACAAATTTTTGGCCAAGTCGGATGACTATATCGTATAGCTCCCATACGAACGATCGGTCGAAAAGTGGGAAAAAGAGTATTTTTGAAAACATTTAAGTGGGCACTTGCAAGGGTATAAAATCTTTGGCACAGACGAATAGGCTATTTACACTAGGACTGCGTTATGCGTTAAGCGGCAACAAGCAGCTTTTTCCCCAAACAAAAAGTATAGGGCCCTAGTGGTGACAAAAAGCGAGTTTTGTTTGAATGCCCGTGCGTTTACTCGTTCTACTCGATAAGTGTTGTCTGTGTACCCGATAAGTGTTGCCCTTTCCTGCCTATCGCGCAAATATCGTCACTAGCACAACAAAAAATCAGCTGTGCCGCAAATTTTACAATAAAAGGTTTGTCAGGCGATGTCAACCCCTGGGATGATGCAGACATTACTGAAAAATTCATCCATTGCATCATCATGTCGTAATTTTGCTCCATCGATAAAATAAATACGAATAATTCGCTTGTATTCAATTTCCGTAAACCTTTAACAAGTTCTATGCTACTGCCAAAACCAAAACAAAACTCAGCTGTTTTCTTAACTCTTAACGCAACGCTGTGCTAATGTTAACAACTATTCTGTGTTATTGCGGCGATAACGATTTCAATAGCACACTCAGTGTAGTGTAAATGTTGCAGAAGTTAGCTTAGCTTTCCCTCTTCTGTGTAGGAGTGCGTTATGCAGCGACAAGCAGTTTTTCCCCATACATAAAGTTGACTTTCATTTGGATGCATGTGATTTTATCGTTACACTCGATAAGTGTAGCCGTTATTCTCGATAAGTGTTGCTCATTTCTGAATATCGAGCTGCTTGCGGTTTCACGAATTTAAAATAAAAAGTTAGTTAAATGCATCAGCAATAGATCATCATTATGAGTCAAAATATAGGTAAGAAAGTTTATATTGTTATAAAATCAAAGAAATCCTCAGTGTTGCGATGTCAATCCCTGGGATGACGAAAACGACATGTTGGATATTGAAATTGTTATTGAATTGGTTCCCGTGGGCTACGTCCAAATCATCATCATGCCGTTATTTCGCTTTATTGAAGATAATAGTTCAAACATGTCGCTTGTATTCAATTTGATTTAATCTTTAACAAGTTCCTTGCTGCCGCAAAAACAAAACTGAGCGGTTTTCTTAACTCTTAACGCAGAACGCAACATTGTGCTAATGTAAACCCATATTCTTCGAAACTGGAGCGACAACGATTTCGACTGAAAACTTAATTTTGTGTAAGTGTTGCTATAGTCACTATTTTATGTCTGTGATCTTGGTCAGCTGTTTTTTGTTTACAAAAAAAAAACGGGCTAAAGATAAATAAACCCGTTGTGCCAAAACTTAAAATGGAAGCACTTTGATATATGCAGAGGCTATGGGCAACGAACTAATCGGGCGCGTTCTACAAAACTCGAACAACCCAAATTATATTTATTATTATTTTATATTTGTATATTAAACTTATAAATACTAGCAGTTATAACTTCCACCCACGTGTACACAAACAGGGTTGTCTTTTAATAAATTTAAAGTTTAATAATTCGGCGCATCTCAAATGATATACTTTAAGCATTTTGTTAAAAACTAAAAATAAAATTGAAAGCGAATATTTATTCTACTTATTTATGAAACCTACAATCCTATCGTGGCAATAATAACGCAAAGGCTAGTCCGGTAGCCAGTCAGCTGTTTTTTGCCACTCGCTTCATGCAACTCCGAACTTTACTCCGAAAAATGAAATATCCGACATTTCAGGAACTCCGACATTTGGCTTGGTTGTTTTCAAATACAACTGACCCCAAAATCTCTAGAGATTTCTGGAACACCTCGAAATATATTATATTAATTTGGGGGCATTTTGTGTGGCGCTGGAGTAGGACGAAGTGAATGGACGCAGGAGACGACAGCTGACAGGTGCAGCTTGTTGGTTTTGTTTCTATAGCTTACACGTAAAGACTCCCATGCACTTTTACATTTCGCAGCTGAAACACCAACATTCATTGTTGGTTCTTAAATTAAATTATATAACTATATTGCAAATTGCATCGAAATGTTTTTATACCCTTTGCAGAGGGTATATTGAAATTGTACAGATGTTTGTAACGCATAGAAGGAAGCATTTCCGACCACATAAATTATACGTCGAGGAACCATCGCTGCCAGCTTGCTAGTTGTCCCTTATCGCACCGATTTATTATAATTTTGTCGAGGACCGATGTGTTCCGTATTGCTCTTTAGCTGAGACTGAACTGCCTTATTCCACTCGGCCACTACACCTCGTTCAGTCTTACCCCATGACACTAGAGTACCCGCACACTTGGGTCACATCCGACTAGAATGATTCTCCATCACTAGCCTGCCCTGATAACTAAATTAGATTCCACGTTGTTATAATTATTTCTTTATTAGTTACATCGCATTGTCTTTTATTATATAAATCTCCGACATATATATATTCTTGATCAGCATGACGAGCTGAGTCGATATAGCCATGTCGTCTGTCCGTCCGTCTGTTTCTATGCTATCTCCTTCGTCAGTTTTAAAGCTAACACAAAGAGAATAGAATACCAAGAGATGAATTCGCTCTCTCAAATTCGGTCCGAAAAAAACCATGCGGCTATCGAGGCCTAGGCAGTTTTCGGAGACGAAAGCATTGGCTTTTCGGACTCAAACGCATTATGCATTGTCTTTGCCCACTTAGGTTTTTTTGCATCTGTTCCTCTGCTCTTCTCCCCTTCTGTTTTTTCCTGTGCGCCGGGTTGTAAGTTTGCGCACACATATGGAAAACATTACCCATATAAATTAGAATACATATTGTAAGAATGAAATTTTAAGGTGAACATTTTACATTTGGATTTTTTATTATAAGGAAAAAATAATTAACCCCATCTCATTCCTATTCTATTTTTAATTGTACGCCAATCTGTTTATTAAATTGGCAACTAATTAAATCAGGGATGCAAACCACTCGAAAATAAGTACTGGTTCGGTTCAGTGGTTCGCACAGTTTCTAAACCGCCGGTTCGGTTCATAACATGGTTTTTGGAATTAAATGAACCGCGGTTTCAATTCGGTTCAGTGGTTCACAAAGGCACATAAAATATGATTTCGGTGAAGTGGCTATTCGATCATTTTTTGAAATTTGATTCCTATAATTCGAATATCTTTAAAATCCTTAGAGCAATCTGCAACGATTATTATGTAGGATTCCCAGGACTTGTCTATCAGTTCCTGGAGGAATGCCCTTATTGGCAGATCAAGATTGAATTAAGGTTAAGGAGTACCACAGAAAATTGAAAATATTGTCTAATGAAAAGACAAATTTAGATTGATGAAAGGTAAATTAAGAGATCGTCGGGAAATTGCAGAAGACTTGTAAAATTCTCTTCAGGTCATCCTTAAAAGTTATATCGATCCGACAACGCTAAATATGTATAGGGTCGAAAGAAATGTTGGAAAATTATCTTCGGGAAACGATTAAAATTTCCTAATTAATCAAAATCATTGGATAGAGGAAAGCAATTCCCGTTAAAACTCGTCAGAGAACTGAACCGAACCGAACCGTTTTTATTTGTGGTTTTCGGTTCGGTTCAGAAATTCTGAAAGGAAGCCGGTTCGGTTTGCGGTTCGGTTCACCAGCGGGAATAAGCGGTTCGGTTCGGTTCAAAACCGGTTCAGCTCGAACCGGTTTGAATCCCTGAATTAAATAAAGACTACTGCCATTTTATATGAACATATCCACACGCGCATCTTGCCTGTGACTGGAGCGATAAATATTTTGAAAAAATAATTTTTTTCCTACAACGACCCATTTTCCGACCGATCGTTCGTATGGGTCATCCAATCGGTCGGAAAAATGTAGTCATCCGTGTTGGCGCTCAAACTGATCACCTCCTAGCGATGGTATAAACAGTGTGTATCGATAAGCACGCACCCACCCCTATGTATAAGCACACCCCATCTCTAAGCTAAGCACATTGCATTGAATTAAAATAGAGTAACCGACTTGGATGGACCAGCAGCTATTGGATTTTTATATCGAGATTTACTGCTCCGAACTGGTCTATGAAGATAGCGGTATCAATCCGATTTGAACAAAAATTTGTAGAATTAGGTGAATTCATGTGAAACAAACAAGTACAAAATGTCAGAATACCTCCATCAAAAAATGGGTTTCTAACTAAGACTGTTTTTCAGACCTACCATTTGTATGGGAGCTATGAGATATAGTCATCTGATCCGGTCGTTTTCTACATATTAATAGCGTGCAGCAAAAATAAGACTCTGTGCAAAATTTCAGCTTGATAGCTTCAAAAAATCGAATCAAGAATATATATAGAGATATATATAGGAAATGAATATTTCTATGCGTTGCAACCTTCTGGTCCAAATTAGAATACCCCTTACAAGGGTATAAAAATGCAATGTAATACCACAAAGTTTTGTGAAAATTGTATTTAAAAAATGTTGAATAACACAATTAGAATTCAATTTGATAAGATTGTGATACAACATATAGAAAATCAGGGATGCAAACCGGTTCTGAACCGAACCGGTTTTGAACCGAACCGAACCGCTCATTCCAGCCGGTGAACCGAACCGCAAACCGAACCGGCTTCCTTTCAGAATTGCTGAACCGAACCGAAAACCACAAATAAAAACGGTTCGGTTCGGTTCAGTTTTCTGACTGAAATCATGCCTAAAATCAACTAAGGTCATGACGTAGTAGGACATGTCAGAGTAAAATCCATGGCTAAACTCATAAAAATGATGTCATGAATTCAGGACCAGCCCTTTCATTTCTGAGCTGATTCAGCTATGATTCAGTTCTGAGCCTAACTTAAGGGATATGATAAATAGAATAATTAAGATGCATAGTACGTATTCTTCTCTAGCAAACATTTTTAATTTTCGAGAGTATTCATCTAGGAACTTATAGACGTCTCCTGGAAATCCGATATAATAAGCATTGGACATTCTTCTAAGGATTTTAAAAATATTTAAATGGATTATAAAAATTAAATTTCAAAAGTTTTCGACAAGTCACATTACTACAACAATCATAATATTTCATAATGTGCCTTCGTGAACCACTGAACCGAACCGAAACCGCGATACAGCTAGCTCCAAAACCCATGTAATGAACCGAACCGGCGGTTCAGAAACTGTATGAACCACTGAACCGAACCAGTCTTTATTTTCGAGTGGTTTGCATCCCTGTAGAAATATTAACCTATTTTAGGTATAGCTTTGCATATTTAGAGTTGTTGCATTAACCAACTTATGCCTATGCGTAACGCTTGTAAATTTAAACCATTTTAGTTCAATACTTGTCAAATTTCTAATGCGTTTTTTATTCAGATTTTAAAATAAGCAAAATAATATTGAGATCGCTGGATTTTTTATTTTATTTTGGTTTGATTATCCATACATATCTTTTTCTCTACTCGTCGTTAATGAAGTATTCCGTATTGGGGGATGGAAATTAGGCCGCGATCGGCGGTCTAATTTTATACTGTGAAAATGAATTTAGGCCGCGACCTCAAAATAAAATTAGACCGCACGGTCTATATTCATTCTGGAAAATGAATTTAGACCTCGCGGCCTTACTTCATTTCACGAGTGAAATAAGACCGCCCCCAGTCCCTTGTGATCGCAGCCTACTTAGTCTAAGACCACTTAGTCTAAATTCATTCTGCAAAATTAATTTTGGCCGGGCGATCTAATTTCATTTGAAAAATGAATTAAGGCCGCGCGGTTAAGACCGCGGTTAAGACCTAAATTAATTAGACCGCCGATGCCGGCCTAAATTTATTTTGTAAAATGGCACACAAGTAGCAAAACCAGCCGGATCGGATGACTATAGCATATAGCTGCCATAGGAATGATTGGTCGAAAAACTAGTTTTAGTGAGAAAAACTTTTTGTTTTCAAAGAAAACGCCTCAAAACGTTGTATTTCTTAATTTGCTATGCTTTCCCAGGATTCCACTAAGTTTGGTCGAAGTCCGACATCTGTGGATCGTAGCGCACAGAAAATTTCGTTGACATAGCTGTCTGTCCACAAGTCCGTTGTGATACAATCCATGCCACTTTCCACAGATTACCGTAGCTTTAAAGAAAACGGTGCCCAGAATATGTCTATTCGATATACCGAAATACACCTTTGAATCGAACCATCGATACAAGGGTGACTGAGATTATAGAAGCTGCGCAGTGCTCTACGTTGTATTTAGTTATAATATCATGATGCACACCAATTTGTAGACCTCAATGCCGCTTTCGATCAGAGCTGACATTCAATTAGAGCTGAAGACGCGTAAACGAATTTTCTGTCACGTCACGAACGAATCGCAAAACTATGCCCGATTCTCAGTACAGCACATACTTGCATTCGTGCATTCTTTTGTCGGATGCAACTTTCACGCCATAAAAAAGGCATAGCGGCTAGTGGTAGCAAACAAGTTGCATCCATTTTGAATGCGGTTGCATCCGTATGTTTTCGAGTAGTGACTTGACAGGGAATCGATAATTTTGCCTATCGTACGAGTATCGTTACAACTGCCTGCACTAACAAAAAACGAGAGCGAAAGTTAAAGTCGGCCCTGCCCGACTTCGAAATAAACGTTACTCAAGGCAATTAGTGTTTAATATACTCATGCGGCTCAGATAAGTATGCAACGTTTTGTTAACTCTGCCATTTATTATCCGATCTTTATGAAAATATGTGAGATTGTACATATTGGTCACATGCACTATACTGCAAAATCTGATTGATAGCTTACAAATTGTAGGAGATATTCAACATTTTTAATTGCGGGGGCGGGAGGGGGCGTGGTCAAAATTTGAAACAAACTTGATCTGCCTACAGACAATACTAGCTAACATCTAAAATTTGGTTGCTATAGCTCAATCATAACAAAAGACAAATTTATTTTATAATTTAATGCTAAAATGTATCATTAAACAAACATTAAAACAAAGGAATGGTAAAGATCTGATGAACGATTGTCGAGTTATGATCAACAGACTGTGTGCTGCTGCAGCGCAGTAGCAGCGGTGCTGTCAGCTGCTACTGCAGCATACAAATTTATGCTGAGCGTATACAGAGTATGTTTTAGTCGGTCTTGATCGACTTTCATTCTTGTTTAACCCTGCGTATTGAAGTACGCACTCGTATTTTGACTGGACACGCATTGCAGCATTGTCGCATTTGAAGCAATATGTATGCGTCTACGTTTTTGGATCGTACCGCAGTTTTCTGATACACACCGTACAATTGATCAACTTAAATGCGGAAATAGTAAACATTTTCTTACGACGGAGTAGATTTTCTGAATTCTGATACTCACAAAATGTATTCAGATTTCGATTCAAGTAAAGTTGATGTTTAGTATGTAGAAATTCAATTGCAAGAACTGTGGGGAGCGATTAATATTATTGTCTGCGATCATCAGAAAAAAGACATAACTATAGTTAAACAGTGTACAGTTATAAAGTATACTGTATACAGTTCATGTGGAATGCAACGATGGCAATGTTTATCGAAGAAGACCAAATTCATTCCGTTTGCAACACTAATTTTTTTAAAAGGCCCTTTGAAGAAGAGGATCTTGATAATATAAAAGTAGAAGTTCCTTCTAAAACTTCCAGCTACAGCGTATCAGAGTTTAAGAAGATAGTGGTATACTTCTGCTTGAAGGACAGCTCCTTGTTCAAGAAAATACAAATTTTGGTGTTTCAGGACAGCAACTATAAGTATTTACTCGACTTTCCTGGGACTATTTCATTCAGCTAAGAGACATGATGGTTTTCCTGGGAAACAGGTAGTCGCGGGCAACAATGCAAGCCTTTGTTGTCACATCTTACCATCTAGATTTGGAATTAATAGTGTTAGAAGAGCCAATATTTTTAGAAAAACAGACAACGACGAGAAAGCTAAGCTAACTTTGGCTGTGCGAAGTTTTTATACCCTTGCTCGCTTAAATATTTTCAAAAAATGCCTTTTTCCCATTTTCCGACCGATCGTTCGTATGGGAGTTATAAGGTACAGTCATCCGATTTGGCCAAAAATTTGTGGCCAAAATTTTGGGAAAGCCCGTGCAACAAACAAATAAAAAATTGCAGGATGCTACCATTAAAAATAAAAAAGTTTTTCTAACTAAAACTGTTTTTCAGACCTTTCTTTTGTACGGCAGCTATACCATATAGTTGTCCGATTTCAATAAAACTTGGTAGAATTAAAAAAAAAAAGAGTGGGCGTCGTGGAACACCCGGTACGAGCAAAGCTCTTTACGAAGGATAATTATAATCTGATTTGAAACTCCAACACTTGCGAAAGAATTCGCGGTACGATCTACCAGCCTCCTTTGTGGTGTTGCGTCTCTGTTTAAAGTTGTGCGAAAGCATGACATGACCTCGAGCCGGCTAAAAAAACTGCAGGTTTACTAAGAACAAAGGTCACAGAAAAACCAGTCACATGAACTTAATAACTTTAAACACAATAACATGTATCTTACCTTCTTTATTTACTTGTGCTTTTTCCAGAAATGTGTTCAAAATGCTTTTTTTCTGTGATTCGTCAAAGACATGGTCTTGCCTCAACTGCTTATATCAAAGCAATTTTCTCCTCACAGTTTTTACCTCAATTTTGTTGACAAATTACTTCCAAAATAATTGTAATTATATTCCTGAGCTGTGTATCAGCTGTTTCTCGAACCGCACACGCCTTCGAAACGCCGCTATCGATACGCCGCTATCAAGACAAAGTATTGACTTTGTTCATGTTGCTGGACGGACAAACGAAAAGGTAAACTAAAAATTCCTGACACAATTTTTTTGATATGAAACTTGGCATAACCAAAAAAATTGTTGCTAAAATTCCTTAAAAATTGTGCATTAAATGAGTGGACAAAATACAATAAAGCCAGAAAATAGCCTAAACTTGCCAATCAATGAAAAATCATCAGCAATCGCAAATCGTAAATCAGTAGTCGTAAATCGGTTTTATCTGCTAGAAGCGCCAAGTGTTTCGATCACTACTGGTCACTGTTTCAGTCACTGTCTCGGTCACTGTTTCGGTTACTGTTTCGGTAACTGTTTCAGTCATAGTTAAAGCCACTGTTTCAGTCACCTTTTCGGTCATTGTTTTGATCACTTTTTCAGTCACCTCTAATCTCCCACCACGCTGCTATGGCTGTTTTGTATAGGCCATAGCCGCTGACTTTGCAAACCGTGACCGTTTTTTCTGTTCTGACAACTGCAAAGAGACGACCGGTTGTTGCGAACTCTGCTCACAACCCACATGCTGCTATCGATTTCTTGCACAGACTTTCTGGCTTTCGACCTTACAAAATACCTAGATCTAGTGCGAAAATAGTTAAATTGGCAACACTGGTTAGCAGACTCCAGTGTAAGCAGAGACATGATGCAATAATAAATATAATATTAGGTGGTCTCGTCGGCAAAAAGTAGTCCGTTAACAATGCCAACAATAACAACAACAAGCGAAAAAAACGAACGCGTCGGCAGCAGAGAGTGCCAGTGCGAGAGAGTATGAGAGAGCGCATATAATTTGCTGCATACATACATATGCACGCACGCACTGAGTGAGCTCCCACACAAACGATGCTGACTTTGCAAAGTCAAAAGCGTAGCCAAAAAATCTGTCGCAAAGACAATCGTTTTCTGGATTTACCCCCCAGCCCACCGTCCGTAAAAGAGCTTCGCTCTAAAAACATAGTAAACCTACGATTACAAAGTTTGGAGACGTTTCCGTTAAAATAAAAAACGTTTTTCTCACTAAAACTAGTTTTCCGACCGATTATTCCTATGGGAGCTATCGGATATAGTAATCCGCAAGGGTATACAAATTGCAAAGATGTTGTTGAACCTCTGCTAGACACCAAAAAAGAACAAATAATAAATTTAAAAAAAAAAAAATATTTTCCGGCCAGAAAAAAGTTCTGCTTTGCGAGCCTCTCACGATTATGCTGATGGATACTCAGTAGATTTCCTTGGACCTTATCCTGCTAATGAAAATGGTTAAAAAAGATAATCATAAGTTTGTTCTCGATCGTTATTTCCGAGATGAAAAAGTGTATTTGGAAGAATAATATTTTGAATTGTCTACCCAAGAATCAAACCAATCCCGTTTCGTGACTAAAATACGCTGGGCTGTTGAATCTGTTTACGGCAATCTTAAACAAAAGTTTCGTCTTTTAAACCACAAAATCGACAACAACCTTATGCTATTAGGAACTATTAACTATTAGTTGGAACTGCATCCTTTCTAAATAATGTTTTCGACAAAAAGACCAAAGTCTGATCTAGAATATTCAGTTGAAATACTAGAGAGAATGCCTAATTAAAATTGAATAGAAAATATTTTTACTTCCTGAGCAAGGGAGGATCGGGCTAAAGATATTGCACCATGCTTGTGAAAGCGCAAAGGCAAGATGGAAAGTTGGCTGCTGTTCTCACCAGATCGGTCGGCTGAAGTACTTAGAGATAATTTTAGCAAATCGTAAAAAAATGTGGAATTTCTTTCCCATTTTAAAGTGTATTAATCCAACTCTTAATGCAAGGATCTAATATTTTTGTAGTTTAGTTTCAGAAGCTCAAACAACAGAATTTAAAACCAGAGTAAGTCCCAAACAGGAGTCATCGGCATGTGCATATTTTTGTTTTCGTTTCTTTGACATACAGGAACGTTTTAATTAGTGGAGTGAACTAGGAAGCTTTGAGAATTTGTTCTAATTAATAATATTTGTTTGACTTAAGAATTTGTGATCAAAAAGTGTAAAATTATTTTTGAGAGTCAGCGACATCGAACAGACTATACCCATTCCGGCCACAAAAAGAGAAGTTATAAGGAAGCACTTCAAGAATTTGTTTTGATGTACAAAGTGACACCCAGCAGCACTGCCGGTAGCCCGCCAACAGAACAAATGTTCAACCGGGTGATTCGTCATAAGATTCCCGGAATTCAGGACGTGGTGGGGGAGTACTCAGACTGTGCAGAATGGGATCAAGATTTTTTCCATAAACAAAGAGGAAAGCTGACAAAAGGGGAGGGGCAAATCAAATTACCATGGAGGTGGGGGTGCTGATTTAGAACGTAGTGTTCCCAATCAAACTTTCCACGCAACGGAATATGAGGTCACGGGAGGGACGGCAACATCGTGAAGTTGTCCGGGAACAGGAGATCGGGACAAGTAAGAGGAATAAGGAAAATAGCTTGGTGGGGTTTTATCTGGGTTTCCCCAATCCGTGCAACAAATACTGAGCTTTGGACAGGTCCCAGAAGAGTAGCAAACGGAAATAAGAAATAGCGGTGCACGGCAAGTTCAAGGTTCACGGCCTAACAATTAAGGAGGGATGCTCCTTGGATGTTCGAGCAATCGACAAGGCGGTCGATTGCGTATAAATAATGTTCAGCTGTTTCGTAGACTTCGACCTATGACGAGTTAAAGAAATATAAAGAAAATATATTCTTTGAATGAACGGGTACGATTCCTTCTTCCTAATACACTTTTCGAGTATAATTGTGCGGAGCGGAGAAATTGGCCAAAATTAAGGGGTAACACCACTGTAGCTAGTAATTTTCAAACGATTTTGAGCGAATATTTTCAACTTGGCCACGCCTCCTTCCGCTCCCGTAATTAAGAAAAAAACGTCATATCTCCCACAGCTCTAAAGATAGATGGTTTCTTCTAGACATATTTAGTAATCAGGATAACTTATCGATCCGCCAAAGAAATGGAGAATATCGGATAAACGGTTGTCGAGTTATGATCAAAAGAGTGTTCGCTGCTGCAGCGCAGTAGCAGCGCTGCTTTCAGCTGCTACTGTAGGTTACAAATTTATGATGAGCGTAATTTCGCTGGTACTTTCTTTCTTGTTTTAACTAATTTGAAGGTTATATTCACTGAAATCAAACAAGTTTTTATACCCCATTGCAATTGAAAATGGAAAATTCCCCCCCGTCCACCTCACAGAAAAAAAAGATCACGATATTTAGTATTAATCGGGTATTTTTCAGTATCGAATCGGCCTTCATCTGAAGAATACCCAGTTGATATGATCGAAAATATCACTCGTACATTTGGAACATATCAATGTGAAATGTTTCAGATCAACAATCTGATATTTGTAAATATCCCTGATCTTTTTTTATAGTATCAATATTTTTATAATATCAAAGGGGTATTATTGTATTATGTATTATTATGTATCAAAGCTATATTTGTATAGTACCCATTGGACATGGTTCAAATGTCAAACATATATTAGAATTAAAATTAGTGACTTTAGCTGGCTCGAGGTCCCGAAAAGTTGCGTTTGTTCACAACTTGAACAACTAATGCATTCAAATACACCAAAAAAGAGCTGATTGCCTTTACAGTACTGTTTCATGAATCTCCCGATTCATCCTTCAGTAGGCATTTCTCTAATGGCTGTCGCTGTTTGAATGTCTCTTCATGCGCTCACCGCTTTAAGCAGTTGGGATCATTATAAAGCCGTTGAAATTACTGAATAATGTGGTCTACTTCCAGGATGTGTTTTGAATAGCAGTGACAAAAACCGGGTATTTTCAACCTCCAAAAAAATAATTGAAAACAAATGAACAGGATACTTTGTAGTCGGGGCACTCGATTGCAGCGCCCTTACTTGTTTTTTTTATTTTTTAACCAATGTTGCCGGATCAACGCACACCACTTAATCCCCGTTGACAAAAAATTCACGGTAAATTATCATTATAGTTTTTATTCACGTAAAAGCGTTATCCACATTTAAACGGGGTATATGATAATAACAACGGCGATCTAGTGAGGGCGATCTAGATATCTGAAAAAGAATTAACTGACTCATAGAAACTGGTAGTTTGTTACCCTCTGCAAGGCTATTATAAGGCACAAATTGGTATTAACATATCAAATTATCATATTTCCCACCGATATTCAACTAATATTGATTGTTTTGTTAGATCTATTTTATTGCCACTCACTTACGGACTGTCGCCGCCTCATCGGCAATTTCAACTGTTTGTTTTGTGCTCTAGAACCAAATTAGTGCTCCTCTCTGACAGCAGCAGCTATCTATTCTCAAACGAATTCCAAATATGTTATGAGAACAAAAGGAATTCTTGCGTGAAGTGAATTTTTGAAACATTGAAAAACGCCAGCCATAATAAGCTCTGTCAGCGTGACCAACGGGGAAAGCGCAACCCCGAGTCCCCCCATCTGGGGGCACAAAGTTTGCCAGCTTTTTGAGAATATTTTCAATATGATGACACACATACAAAGGTGCGCATGATTGTTCCAACCTGGAGCCCGTAGAGAAAACTCTGAGGAAACTCGGTAAATGTGAGTGTTCTGCTTCTGCGATGTGTGCACGACAAATATTTGAAAGCAGAAAATGCCACCGAAGGAATTCGTGTAAGGGACTACATATTTTATTTTACTGTTGTTTCACATTACAAGGCATTTTTCCACAAGCAACATTAAAGTGCACGCATAACTAAGGAGCACGAAAATATTTGCCCATCGCATCGTAGTCAAACCCTTTTCGTTTTTCTGCTTAATTTTCTAGTCTGCTGCTGACTGACAATAAATAACGTATATAAATAGGTGGGTGAAGGTGTGGAAGGTGCGTGCAAAGTGTATGAAATGTACCAGGGAGTGTGTGGGGGGAATGGCGATGGCTAATGTAATCTAATCCGCACCCGTGGCCTTGTTATTAGTTGCATACGAGTGTGAAGTTGAATCAAAGATCCAAAAAGGCAAGGCATTAAATTGAATTCAG